>CM045553.1:3801771-4179355 GCA_024721245.1 Mitragyna speciosa | reverse complement strand
AGATGATGATTTTTTTTTTAAACTATAAAAAAATAAATAAATGGACGCGAAGTATTTGTATATATACGTGAGCAGTTGAATTTTTAATTAGTGAAACACGGAAAAGAGACGTTAATCAATCATTGATCAATCTCGTTATTTTTACACGTAATAAATTCAGTAAAAGTGTTTCCGAAAAGGAGGAGGAAAATAATATCATGTGAAAGGGCTTTGTTTGTTTGTTACTATTTTTTAAAAATTTCATACACGTTTTTTAATTACCTTTTTATCTCATATACACATTTATCAAGAATATTCTTTAAAATAACTACAATAATATTTTCTAAAAAATATCTAAAAAAAACACTCATCCAAACGTGCAGTATCTTGAGATTCTTACTGTTCGCACAGTTTTGAGTTTACATAAGTTTTTGGGGACGGCATATTCGTAAATTCATGATGGTCAACCGGGTTCAATCCGTGAAATTTTGGACAGTTAATAGAGCACGTTGCTAAATTTGGAAAATTTTGGTAGAGATTGAAAATGTGGTTACAATACTAATAATAATAATAATTCAACTTTGACCTTGGAATATATCTATCTATATCTATAATATAAAGAGAGGTTGGGGCCGGGGGGGGGGGGGGGGAGATCTGTGTCAAGTGATTCAGATTTTTTTTCCCATATGCCCTTATAAAACAAATTAATAACAATATTATGGATGCCTTTTCTTATAATTTAATTCTTTCTATAATACTTAATATTGAGTTTTAATATTGAGTATTTACTTTAAGAATGTAGCTTTCATTGAGGTATGTTTTCTTAATTTTTAAAGGAATAAATTTTTGAATTGGAAGAAATTTCAAGTTTTAGAAATTCTTTAGAAGAACTAATGAGAACAATTGAATCTAGACTAAACTAAATTAAATAAAGCAAGTAAATTAAATGTCAGAATAGCAAACTTTTGGAGAAATTATGGAAACAAAGTATTTAGGATTTACATTCCACTAATGACCTCAAAAGATGGTTAATTGACTTAGTTCATGCTACAATTCTTGCTTTGTTTAGGTTTCATTTCTAATTGTACTCAATTATTACTCTCGTGATGAATTAAAATTAACTCCCTATAAGGCATTTTCTATTCTCGTGGTAAAGGCAACAAGTATTGGTTAATTAAACTCGTGAATTGTCTAATTAATCTTACCTAAAATCATCACTACTCTCGTGTAACGTGTAACATGCAATCTAAATTTCATCTGTTCCCTTTTCATCGATATCACCAAATATCTTTGAGTAATGATCCTAAGAATTCATAATTGATGACTAGTCAACTATAAATCAAGGCAACCCAAAATAATGATAAACAAGCAACAAGACATAGCATGAACAATAGCAATCAACACATACTCTTTTGATTCATCAGCATAAATCAAGCAGGTTTCTCCATCAAAGCACATGATGGTGAGATGAGAACCTTGTTATCGGAAAATTTTGTAGTGCATGATTATAAGATACAATAATTAAATAAGCACTAGGAATCAAAAGCAAAGGGAAGAAAACTATAATATCTAATAACAAATACCTTCATATAAGCATTATATTTCAACATATTCAAATACATCAAAAATTTATAATTAATAAAAAAAAGCCAACATATATATAAACAAAATTGGACAGAATTTACAAACATGATAGAAACAACCTACCTTGATATGAACAAATTGTACCGTCTTAGTGCTTTTTTAGTGCCTCCTCTCCTACAAACTTTCCTTTTCATTGTTTGCCTTAGCGTACTGTGTGATGTGCCTGAAAAGGCTAACTGGGAAAGCTGATATCTAAAAGAGGTATATTGCCTCAATAATACAATCGTACAACAAAATATGCAATATAAAAGTATCATAATTAGGAAAAATCTTTTGTCATCTAAAACTAACTTTGGCAAAAAGTTTGTTATTATTCTTTAGTTACATATTAAAGAATTTTCAATGTAATTTTTAAAACTTGAAATTCCTTCAAATTCACAAATTAATTCCTTAAAATTTAAGAAGACATGCTTCAATATAACCTACATTCTTAAAGTAAATACTTAATATTAATATTACATAAACAACCCTAACAATTATAAGAAAAGGCATCCATAATATTGTCCTTAATTTGTTTTTGTAAGGGTACTATGAGAAAGAAAATCTAAATCACTCAATACAACTAGGGGCGCAAACGATTTGAACTGAATTCGAATAC
Source organism: Mitragyna speciosa (assembly GCA_024721245.1). Classification (NCBI taxonomy): domain Eukaryota; kingdom Viridiplantae; phylum Streptophyta; class Magnoliopsida; order Gentianales; family Rubiaceae; genus Mitragyna; species Mitragyna speciosa. The sequence continues at coordinate 4,177,134 of CM045553.1, read as the reverse complement.
AATTATGCTCGAACTCGAGCTCGAGTTCGATAATATTACTACTGTTCTCAGAGCTTGAGCTCGACTTGTCAACTTTAAGGAGAGTTTGAGCTCGCTTGAATTATTTTTGTCCCTTTTTTATTTTTTAAATTAACTTAGGACTAAGTTTGATCGTTCATAAATTGTGTACAATAAAAACTTCATAGGAAGACCATATACAACTATCATAGAGTTACATACCAAATAAAATCATTAGAAAATACTATGTATTGAGATGAAAATATTAGAAAATAAAAGATATAAAGAGGTAAGCATTTTCACCGTATTTTCAATAAGCATTTTTATCATAAATTGATCAATAAGAACTTTAGGTTATTGGGATGATATATCTACAAAAGATTGCAAAATTAGAAAAAAAATATATGTATTGAGATAAAATTTTGTATCTTTTGATTTAAAATATTGTGGGCAAAAAAGAAAGAGAGAGATGACAGAGTTGAATTTTTTTGGTATAAGATGAATTTTTTCTTTTAAGGCTATGATATATGTTTAATACTTGGCACCAATTTGCACTCCCGTTACATTTTATGGTAAAGTGAGAAATTTAATTATTGATTGACATTTTGATTACTATTCTTCAACTTTTTATTATTTTTTTTAGTATTTTGTTTTCAATAGTTGGCCTAATCCATTCCTGAAATCATGGAAAACCAGCGGGTTGCCCTGTGTCTGAGGTCCACTTTTACGAATTAAGAATATTTATTATAAATTGTAAAATAAGGCAAGGTCGGTATGCTCGAATTCATGGTCTGATTCAGAATTTGGTCGAAATTTAGGGAGTTAAATGTAATTAAGGCTATATACACACACGCATGTATGTTATGTACACGTACAAGTACAGATAAATTACACAAAAATTGTACCTCAGCAAGCGGTCGGATATCGGTGCTTTCTATGGTGGGGGGCCTGATTTTCTCGATCACCAGAACTGTCTTTGTCCACTCCAGGTTATCTATGCACTCTTTTTCATTTGTTAAAAATATAAGAATAATTCATTCACGCAAGACCCTTCAAGATAGTTTAAATTCTATGTCTAATTATTAATTTATGTTTTAAGGAGAATATTTTTCCCAAGGTCTACAAATTCGGTGATGAGTCAGGATAATCTGAAGGTAACTGACAAAAAATGCCGTGCCAATTTCCGCCTTTGCAATGTGGCCGGGTGGGTATTTTTCTTTCTTTATTCATATTGTGATCCTTTTGTTTTTTGTTTTTGTTACTGCTGCTTTTATTATGTGTCGATTATCTTGGACAGTTAATCTAATTAGTAATTCTCGAGTTGTTTTGCCAGTTGTAAGACTGACTTGCTAGAGATTCGTGCCCAGAATCCTGCATTCCATGTTCTGTTCATTCCCGGAAACCCAGGTAATTCTTTTAATTTTTCTTATTTTTTACCAGTACCCAGTGGTTTTGGGATGAGGAAGGTACATACATGTCATGGTTGAAATATTGGCAGGTGTTGTTTCATTTTACACTGATTTTGTGGAGTGGCTCTATGAGTTGCTGGGACGAAGTGCAACTGTGACTGGTAAAAATATGGGGCTATTTGCTCGGCTCTTATACAGCAATTTGTGATTTGTAGTTACAACTAAACTTTTCATTGTAATTTCAGTTTGTAATTTGCAATTTGCTATTTCACGTATTACTGATGATGATTGGTTCTGGTTTGTTTGGTCTTTGGTCGGTGCTCAATCAGCTATTGCTCATGTATCTCATACAGAGAAGGTAATGTGTTTAGAATAACATCAACTTGGAGAAAAGGACAGTGTGACTTCACACTGTCTAACATTTTCACAATTCACAAGTTTGTTTTAGATCTGTAATTGAGATGAAGCATTCTGTTTGGAAATATTTATTATTATTTGTCCATGAATGAGTGTGTGGGATGGTACTGGGGGGTGCAGTGGCTGAGTCAGTTTCAACCATATTAATGTTGTTGCATCCTGCCGTAAGACAGAAAAATGTGTAACTTTATTCTCCTTATTCTGGAGATGGGTGAAATATGGAAGTTAGGATTTTCGTCTGAGGCAATGGAAGGGATAATACTGACAGAAACTTAATCAACCAGGCCGAGGGGTCATTTGGTTCACAGATCGTGTTAAAATGGGGGGAATCCATTGATGAGAAGTTCAAGGAATATGCATCTTTATATTCGTCATCCAGTTTTATACTTCTCCTATGTGTGGTTTCACTGGATGAGATATGGATAACTGCATATAATTAACGATGTGAAAACCTGATTCCTGTGCGAGTCCATTTTGTGTAGAGGGAAAAGAGTTAATCACCGTAATCTGTATCTCATACTAAATTGACATGCTTTGCTGAATTTGATAGCCTATGTGGTTCATATGCTACTGGATTTTATGTTGTTGTCGTTCAGCTGTCTCTGGATTCTGATAAGTGATAAGTTTCGTTGCTATCATAATTAACATAAAATTTCAAGTTTTTTTTTCCAGAACTGGGAGCATGGAAGGTTGTTTTCCTTACAAGAACAAATTGATCATAAGGTTATACATGAGAGCCTTGTGATTTTTTGGAGTCATATTCTGCATAAAGGATATACCACTTATTTTATGTATTTTTTAAAATCTCTGTTCTCTTTTGACAGATGAGTTTTATGGAACAAGAATTTGAAGATGTAGACATCCCAATATTGCTGGTAAGAGAATTGTTGCTATATTATGCTGAATTCATTATGAACCATTCTGGCTTAGAATCACCTGGAATTTGATAAAATTTACATAGTTTTTGCTTTTTGTGATTAATTCTTTTCTCTTTCAACGTTTCTTGCAATGGAATAGCACTTGTATCTGGTAGTTCTCTGAGGATGCCTATATTTTTCTCCTTTCTCATTTTTGTATTAATACATACCTGAAATGCTGGGTAAATTATTTTATTTTAGATTCTTTATGGTTATTGGGAGATATTTTAGTTTCTTATGTACTGATAAATTTTCTCTCTGAAAGGTTGGCCATTCTATTGGTGCCTACATATGTGTTGATATGTTTAAAAGATCTCAAGAAAAGGTGATAGATGCTTACTGGATATATCAATGATGCATTTTACTATTATTGTTCGTTTATTGTAACAATGGGTTGATGCATAGTTTGTATTTTGTAGGTAAGGTACTGCGTCTGCCTATATCCATTTTTGGCTGTAAATACAAAATCTTCAATGCAATCTATGATTCGGAAAATCACAGCGTAAGCATTTTGTCATTTACGGTAATCATTCTCCATCTCTTGCATTAGATATTTTTTGTTGTCTTTGTGCTTGAGATTTAAGTTCACCTGAACTCTTAATACTTTTTTCTTATCAGAGAAATTTATGTTTACTCTTTCGGTGATTGATGTTTTAAGGTTGTGATTGTAGGTCACCACTAATATGCACCGCACTTAGCTCAATTGTGGCATTTTTTGGGATGCTGCCAATTTGGACGTCCAGGTTTCTTGTTAAAAGTTCTTTAGGAAAGGTGTGGTCTTCTACTGCAGTTGATGCACTATGTACTCAGATGCTTCAGGTGAAGTTCCATTTTGCACATAATTGTTTCTAGTATGTTATGGAGCAAATTTTTCATAACCAACATTGTTAACTGAACATTTGAGTTTTCCAGACGGCAAGTTTTAGATCATTTTGCTTGTTCTCCTAGTACCATGCTGCTCAAAAGTTCAACAGTTGACTTCTTACAACATGGAACGTTAACTTGTTTTGCAGTGGCAGACTCTTGACTGATTTAGATGCAGAGTTATATTTAGTTGTCTGAAATTATCTCCTCTTTCTAAACCTTGAGCTTTTTCCAGTAACGACTGATGTATAACTTCACATGGTTAGACAAGTAGGTGATCTAACCATTTATTATATTACTTCACTGGCAGTTATAACTTATAAATAGTGTATGTTTATTTGTCTCAAGCTTTTGGATGCAACTTTTAATTAACTGATCCAACCACCAATAAATTGTCAGCAATTCAGTTGAACTTACTAGGGGTGTTTAGCATGAAATACCTGCTGACATTTTGATGCCATTATTTTACCTTTCTGACTATACCTTTTGTGCTCATGTACTCTGCTGTCAAATTATGTTTTCTGGTCAATGTTGCTCTTAATCTCTGGTTAAAATATAGTGGCTCGGCTGATCTAGTGAATGACAGAGTATCCACTTTTTTTTTTTGGGTTGTTGTTATTGTTGTTGTAAAGAAAAGTTGGGAAAAAAAATAATCAAAGAACTCCCTTCTTTTACTGGTATCTGGAATCTGGTCACATATAAACATATATTCCTTTTACAAGGAGTCATACAAGTATCGAGCAAGGCAATGTTGTTACAATCACATGGCTAGCCCTGGTAATTAAAATTATCTATTTATTCAGTAAACTGCGCACTCCCAGAATTATATATTTGTCTAGTCTTTCTTTAGTTTTCAGTGTCTTGCATTGCAATCCTCAAAAGAATTTGGCATTTGGTTTGCCTAAACTTTGTATGTGCATTTGCAAGTGAACAGCTTAGTGTTTGGATTTTCTTTGGTGAGTAATTTTCATATGTGTTGATGGTGGCTTAATTAATCTTTTGTTCTTATTACTTTTCAGTACCATTCAATGAGAAATGTGCTCTTTATGGCCATGACAGAATTCAATGAGGTAGAATCCTTCTTCTTGACCTTTTCATTTATTATCTATAACCTTGGTGCTTACAAAGAAATGAAAATAAGAATTTGATAATTATGCTAGATTATATATGTATCATCATTTTGTGAAAGAATTTGCTTTGCAAGAAAGCGATGGTTCTTATTATTACACCTATGGCAGTTTTCATGTTTAACTCTTTGTTTAAAGACCAAAAGAAATATATGCTATAATTTGTTCCCGAACTTCAGTTTATAAAGGGATTATTGATAGAGCCATTGCTGTTTTTTTTATCAGGGATTAGTTAATTATACATCAATAAATATTTTAGTCCTCTTGAAAAAATGCCAGCAACATGTATATTTTATCTCGAACCTATTTTATGATCTTAACAATTAACAATGATCGTGTAGTTTAGCTTTCAGAAACTCCAGATTGGGACTTCTTAAGGGTAAAGAAAAATCAGATTGCATTTCTGTTTGGCCTTGACGATCACTGGGGTCCCTTGCATCTTTTTGAGGAGGTAAAGCATGTACTTCTTTTCCATTGAGGGGTTTCCACGTTAGAAAGTTGCAAGGGTTTCTTCTTAGATGCTCTTTTTTTTTTTTTTTTTTTCCTTCCTCAAAATGCTTGATCCAAATTGGTTATTGACCTGATACTGGGGCTTTATATATCTGTATAGTCTTTAAACCTATTAAGAACAGTTGCACGGTCAGCATTAGAGAAGAAAAAAGAAAAAACTCCCGAGCTGCATAGAGCTGCAGCAGCTTCACGATAACAACATTCCCATGTTCATCAAATGTGGGACATAAAAGAATTTCTAGATCATTAAATTACATAGGAGCTTCTCCAAGCTTCCCAATCTGTTTCCTTAGTTTTTGAAATATATACATACATACATACATACATACATATATATATATATATATATATATATATATATATAAAGAGGCATGCTCACTCAATATTGGGTAGCTCTTGCATTGCCCTTAGGCTTTGGTTTCATCTTTTCCTAAAGAATTCAACATCACAACCTTATTTATCCTGAGAACTACAAAATCTGCCTACTTCTACTTGTCTCATGATGAGGCAGCCTCGTGAGCTGTTTACTCATTAAACAGCCAAGTTATTTTTTCAGCCTACTTCTACCTGTAAGGTACTACCTGTTACCCGCTTTTTTGCTTACAGATATCAAAACAGGTTCCGGATGCTGTTCTGGCAGTTGAACGTCAAGGCCATTCTCATGCTTTCTCATGCACAAAGGCTGGCTCATTATGGGTCGCTCAGCATGTTGCAAGCTTAATACAGAATCATGTCAAATTATAATCTGCGAGGTGGAGATCCAGCTTTACTTATTTGGACTATATATCATCTCTGATTAGTTTGTGTATGTTACTTAATTTCTTTCCTAATTTCCTTCTTAGGATGTTGGGGGAAATCCTTTTGGCTTTTTGGGAAGTGGGGCTGGATTGGAGGTCTGCATTTAAAATTAATAATAATGTTTCGATATTATAGAATTATTGGGTTTTGAAGAATATGACATCAATAGCAACTAACAGAAATCCATAGGCGTAATATTCTGGAACTTCCAGGAATAATTCTAAAAAACATGGGGATTGTGGCAAACATTTAAGAAATATTACGACCAACTTATGCAGGATGTTTTATCAAAATATTGTTATTATGATATCATCCAAAAAAGTCTTCTGTTCCATTGGATTATCTTGAAAATGGTACCAGTGTAGGTACGATTGCATATGTGGTTATTTCTGCTGGTCATATTTCTCTGATTATTCTTCACCTGCTAAATATAATTGATGGAATTTCCATTAGATGTAGCTAGTAACAGTAGTTTTTTTTTTTTTTTCCGAAGTTTCACATTCCTAGTACCAAAAGAAAAGGGAGGAGAAATAGTAACTCAGCTAGTCAAAATGATTAAAGTGAAATTATTTGGGTGCATGACCGAGTAATACAGATAATGCCACATTGGAGGGTTTATGTGGAACAGTGGAAGGAGCATAATTTTGTTTCTTTCTCTTACTTTAAGGTGATAACATGTTTCTTATTCTCCTGCCATTCTTTCGTTCATCTCTTTTTCCTTCTTTTCCACTGATATCAGTGAATTTGCTTATTGGCAATTTGGCATTTGTTTTCTGATTGTAGTTGGATGGTTTTTGTTTGCTAATTTTATTATTGAGACAGCGATAACTTTGAGTTTCAAAAACCATTTTGCTAAAGGGCAGCACTCAGTTTTTAACCATGGTAAATAACACGTATACTTTAATTGGTGTGTTTTCTTGTCATCGTCCTACTTTGAATCCGTGAATGTACCGAATAGCAGTTAATTATTTTTGGAAATGACTTCCTTTGCATCGTACATGGGTTTCTGCAGCATAATATCGTTATATATTCACAATCTCAACAGCCTATGATTTACCATTTTCTCTTGACTTACAGGTGGAGACTTAAAAGCTGTGTCCGTAGTTACGTACATTGAAAGAATTGGATTATATGGTTGGCATAAAAACAAAAGTATGTCATGGAACCTGCTATGAACAAGGAAGGCTGAAATAAACTCCATGGAGCTGGTTTATAATTCTAAACTTCCGTTTTATCCATGATTGAAATGTCCTTGCGGGGGCACCATGTGTTATTTTTTATATTTTATGCTGGCTTTTCCTCTGTCTCCATTTTATGTATTGAACCTTAACAATCATAGACCATATTCTTGTCTTTCTCACCTCTTATTCTGCAATGGAAAAATCCAGAGACGTACATAAAGTCATAGCTTTAGTTCTTTATCTCCTATGCGTTTGCTTTTCTGGTATCAAGAATCCAATATTGTAGTTAACTTTTTGACTGTTAAAGTGAGTAATGGGAGAGAATTATGCGATGATGTTCTGCCGTTAAACCACGCGGAAGATGATGGTTCTTCCAAGTAACGAATCATCAGGCTATTCTTTTTTGCCTTTTCTCTTATTTTTATGTACAAAAATATGGACCTTTGGCCCGGAAAGGCATTTGAATACAAGATCAATGAGGAATTTCGAATCCTGCCAAGCGGTAAATACATGATTTTCGAGTGGAAGCAAATATTGGACCGGTAAAGCAGTAAAATGATATTAGACTTTTTCTTTTTCTCTTTTAAGATGTGAAAATATAGTCACTCTTTCTCGCTTTTTGCCCCATGTAGTTTAATTTTCACTATCACCGACCTTTTTAGCTAAAATCCATCAAAATATCAAGTACTACTATGAGAGAATGTCAAAGTCGTCCGACTGAATGAATACCTATACTGAGATCTGACTGATAAGAAAACCCGTTGGTACGTGAGGCCAATTGGTTTTTAATGGATCCCTAGATCATCATACCTCCTACCTACTGTCATGTCAGCTTCCACGCAATTCTCATTTTAAAACTTTAACTATTATTTTAAGCCTACACATGTACAACTATTTTTTTTTTTTTTTTTGACAATTGGAGAAAGAGAAAGGGGAAGATCACTTACTTAACATCAATTGAAAGGAGAATGAGAAGTAAACTTAAACTTAATCTCACAAACCACTTCAAAAACTATGAGAACTTTTAGAGAGTAACAAGAGCTTAAATCTCCGACTCTAATAACCAGATCGTCCAATATGAGACTTTTTTCTTTTTTGACAATTGAAGAAAGGGAAAGGGAGAGACCACTTACTCAACCTCAATTGAAAGAAGAAATGAGAAGTAACTCTACACATGTGCAACCATTTTTTAATCGTCTAATTTTTGTTGCACGTACACATTGCATGTGTAATCTGTCCAAACTTACTCGTACAGGTCTCGTCCTGGTTCACAGGTCCCAATAATCAATTCCCCTTCTCCCTCCCAATAAAACTAACATAGGGAACAAGATATAGATCTCAATTTCCTTGTTGCTGATTTTGTTTGTTGTAAACCAGATTAGGTTGTCGTGAGTTAGTTCCTTGAAATTGTTGTCAGTTCAGGAAAATTGTAATATATACCACTATATGAGATGGTCTATTAAATACCGTAGTCTATAACAAAATGTGTCTTTAGTTTAGTCTAAAGAAATCAATCAATCAATCAAAATGAATCCTAAGTGAAAATTTTCATATAATTTTTAATAGACACTTTCACATAATTGTAGGCTCCACATGTGATGCAATCCCATGGAACATAAATTTCTCTTTATGAATCGAATATATATATATATACACACACACACACACGGTCACTCGTATAAATTGTGGGCTCTATGTAAAAATTTTGATTATGGAACTAATTTACACACACTTATCTCTCACACGAATTGTGAGCTCTAAGTGGAGTTCATACATTATGTGAGAAGGTTTATATAGACCATATTTTATAAACATTGAACTATGTGAGAAAAGTGAGATAATAGTGAAAGATACTGAAGTGGTCCCTCCAGCCTCTTATGCTGAATATATATCAAATTCTTCCCACATTATTTTCAGCACTGGGTAGGCACTCACTGCCTCGCGTAACACTTGTTGTTAGTAGCTCCCTGCTAGAAAATTCCGACCTTGTTATTCTCTTTCCCTTTGTCTCTCTCCCTATCTTCAGGCCAAATGTCAACCGGTAAAAAAAAGCTTATTCTCAACTCTGTGGCAGTGAATCTTGGCTGCAGCTGCAGAAGACCAAGGCTACTCTCCCACATATTCCACCCAAAATCAAGGCGGAAAACCCCCTCTTACCACAAACCCAAGCAGTACTATTCCTCTTCTGGCTCTCTGGAAACAAACACTACCACATTCTCCCCAGACGCGGATGACACAAACGCCTACTATTCCTCTGATACCGAGTCCGATATCAAGAGCTCGAGGGCTGTTCAGGGATTCGGGAGGATTGGTGGGGAGAGTGTGGCGGTGGAGAAAGATTCTGATGACCCTTATCTTGATTTTCGTCAGTCAATGCTTCAGATGATTTTGGAGAAGCAGATTTACTCAAAGGATGACCTTAAAGAGCTTCTCAACTGTTTCTTGCAGCTGAATTCACCTTACTATCACAGCATCATTGTTAGAGCCTTCACGGAGATCTGGAATGGTGTTTTCTCGGTGAGGTCGACTGCAGCTTCCCCAAATCTGCATGGCCCATGGAAGTCATGTGATTCTAGGTGATGCACGTGACAATAGGTCTCTATCAGTCATATTGTCCACCGGATCATCATTAATAAAATGTTGTTATCTTAGCCCACTATATGAAAATGGCACCCAGGCAGAATTGCAGGGTTGCTAGCTTAGGCTTCCCTTTCCCCTTTGCTGGGGTCCATATGCGTTTACTTATGAGTTATGATAGATTAATTATGTAGATTAGGTCGTGGGTTCTATTTTCACAGCCTTTTTGATTATGTTTAGTATTTTGTAATTCATCTCATATCGTGGCAGAAAAGAAAATATAGGTGTTATCAAAGTAGTCAAAAATGCTGTGAAAATTGTAATCTGGTAGCAGTGATTATTTGTGGATGTGTTATTTTTCTTGATGTTTTAATGCGTTTATGATCTGGATTTAGTCAGTGCCTTTTTTTTTTTTTTTTTGCCCTTAATAGATGCCGCTGATTTGCTATAGTTTTTACATTCTGCTTGGTGGCCAAATGTGTATGGGAGACGCGGGTGAGGAACCAGGGAAGTCAGTGCAACGAAATGTCAAAGAAATGAAGTTGGTCAAAATCTTGGGGTTGCGGGATATTCATGGTGGGGAAAGATAGACGTTGGGATTTGAACATGTACGAAAAAAGAAAGGGAAAAAAATATGTATTTACTTTTTTTTTTTTTTGGCACTAAATATGTATTTACTTGAGTGGAAAGAGACAGTTGTTTAATGCGCTTTAATAGGGTCAATTAAAGTTTTTGTTACTCCACTTCTGGTACGTTTTCCAACAGTGTCATCATTGCTTGGCCGCTTCCTTCATTAACCCACTGCATGGATTATTTACCCATTGCTTCTCTGCAACTTAAGCAATCAGCATAGTCGTGAGTTGTGACCCAACGTACTGACTGGGACACAGATCTACAGTAGACTGGTAGTTGTAACTAGTAATTCATGATTGACGTTCATTTGATTTATTTTATGTGAAACAAAACTGGGATTATCAAATTAGTGCGTGCAAGTTAATTATGAAGAGCTACGCAAATATACGTAATTTATCCATCTCGTGCTCTATTTTTCAAACAGGTCAATAATTACCAGTGTGATATATGCTTTATAAAATATAGGACCAATTGTTCATGCAGTGAATGATTTATGGCTTCTTTGTCATCAAAGAATTATTCATCACGTCCAGATGATGAATGAACTGTAATCAAGAATGAAGAAGTCAACCCGTTGTTAAGTGTTTTAAATGCATGTATTTACTATACTTAGCATTAAGTCTTTACATAAATATATAGACCATCATCCATCGGGGAATCTTTATGCTAGTGCAGTATTGCGTGAAGCTGAGTAGTAAAGTTGATCATAATTAAAAGCAGAAGAGAAATCAACCATTTCCTGTGATGGTTTAGGTTACCAAAGTATGCCAATGCAGCAACGCTGTCAAAGTCTTTAATTCCAGTAAAAATTCTTGTTATCCAACCTTTTGAGATATTACAAAAAGAAGGACAAGTTTTCACCTGCTTTGAAATAATGATGCCTGTCCCAGAATGCTAAAAAATTTGTAGATTTTGTCCTGTTACAATTCAGCAAATGATTAGGTGCTTGCTGATTTGTTTGCGTGCAGAAGAGACTTTGTATGTGTGTGTGTTTTCTTTTTAGCTTTTGTTTGAGATTAAGTTAGATATTTTGTTACAGATATAATAGATATGTATGTGCAGAATATAGAACAAACACCCATCTTTTATGTCATTGCTAGTAGGTTATTCTCTTGGTGGGAGACATCTTTTGTTGCTAAAAAGAAAACTTGGTCTTTCTGCCTCTGCTAAAAAATGAAACAAATTGACACTCAGACAGCAAAAGAGAATGGAACAAAACCAACTGATATATAACAAACTGTAAAAATATCAGGAACAAAGATGTTACTACTTTTTTTTTCTTTTTTTTGTCAACAAAAGATGTTACCACTTGATAGACAAGACTATTTCTTCTTCCCATTCAAATTCTGATTACATGAAATGAACTGTTGAAATTGGCTTTAAGTTCTAATGCTCCTTGGAGGGGAATGTGATACATTCGGGGCCAAGATGAAAATATAATGTCAAATTTCAGCCCTATGCCATAACCGAGACCCTCTGTTAATGGACCTTCCGAGGGGAGAATATATAGTGTCTAGCCGGCCTCTTAATTTCCAAATGAAATACTCAACTTGTTCAGAGCAGAGAAACCTAGATGTCTTTTTTTTTTTAGTATATTTTTTTCCTTTTAGAAGAAAAATAATTTAAGTAGAAATTTCACACAAATTCTTTAGCCAATACTAAAAACATAGCCTTCTAATCTTGGGGCCGCCACATGGTATTCTATGATATAACACAAATTGTAGAATCAAGATGTGTCTATAGGTTGGAATTTTAATTCATAAAATCAGAATTATAAAGAATCACTTGGTTTTTGCTTTTTTAATTCTTGATTCATAGTTTTTACTTAACTTAGCCCAAGCAATGCATATATACTTAAATTGCATGTACTCTGTTATTTCCAAAAGATGTAAACTACATATAAAAAAAAATAATTCAGTACCTGGTTCAGATGGAAATAAATATTTGAGAATTGAAACTTTTGGCGTTAAAATTTGAAATTAGAACAAAAATCAATTTCAATATTGGACGTCTAATCTAATTATGTGTATTCTAATGTAGTAACGTGGCATAAGTCCAACAGTGCATCATTTCGAATGCCTTTAAACAGGCCAGACTTGTCCCTTCAAATCCATAGTTCACAAAAAATTTTGGAAAAGAAGATCCCAACTTCCCAATTCCGGATGAAGGACTCAACAATTATCAATTCTAACGGCTTCAAACAACATAGAAACTAAAATTATAAATGCAAAAATTAAAATTGCAAATGTAGACACTAACACAACAATGATAGATATAAATATGTATAATCTTCAATTGCGGGTCTTATTACTTTTTCAAAATTTTTAAATTTCAATATCCATTACGCAATTTTCAAATGGTAGATATCAAATCTTAACTATTTGGTGCAATTACACCTAACAATTTCTGAGAATCCTTTCCTCCCAATTCTTAAGTTGTATTTTGTCATGCACATCAGGAAGTTGCAATGTTTTTTCCACTGAACCAAAACCATTTTACAAGGTCTCGTAATCACCTGGCAGGAATACTTGTAGAGGAAATTGGTAGTTTATTTTTGAGTAATGATTACCCCAGGTTTTTTTAGTGGGAGGATAAAATATTTTAAAGTTTTTTTTTCCTTTAATGTAAGCTCACCATTTCTTTAATGAACCAAAAAAAAAAAAAAAAACTTTGTGCAAAATATGCTTAGAAATATATGATGAAAAAAAAATGCTCAAACCAGCTACCAACCGAACCCTGAACTATGGAAAGCTCTTACTTCTTTATCATCTCGTTTTAGCTATCAAGGATCATCATGCTTGATAAAGATTGTACATGAAAAAACTTGGCAAAACAAAAACAAAAGAAAAGATTAGATATCATATGACTTAGCATATAGAAAAAAAAAAAGGTTCAAATACTAGTAAACATCATTCAAATAGAAGAGGGAAGATGCCAATTGCCGACAACAAGCTTTCTATTCTGCGAATGAAAGGCAATACTTTGATATGCAACATCAAGAAGATTGAAGGACTTTGAAGTAGCGTGGCCCTTCTTGGTTTCGACATGCATAACTATTCTGAGGAAAATATGTATTAATCGGAACCTCATTATTACTCCACATAGGAGACAGGTGACTGCCCCACGCTCATTCTGGGAAGTATTCTCTGTATTTTGTTGTAAAATTGAAAAAGCTTACAGTAGTAGAGTTTCAATTTTTTGCAACACTAGGGGTCCAAAGCCATTTTAGATAACATGGATTAGACAGCCAAAAGAGCTTGGGAATAAGGCATTTTGTTTGGAAGCAGGAGGAACCAATTAAATTAAGGATAAAGTCAAACCCTGTTGTATGTTCAATCACAAGTAAACACTTGTGGGACTTAACAAGCGTATCTCCAAGAATTATCTTGGAAACAATTATTTTTATAATAATGTAACTTCTTTTGTTGAATTCACACGCAAATGATAAACTTTTACACGACATTATCAATAGTAGGATTATTAATGTTGTCATAAAATTTATTTTTAAAAATTTTTAATTTAACTTGTAAAGAAGTTACTATTCATTCGGAAAAAACTTGAGACTTATTTGATAGAAGAGCAGTTAGTGTTGTTGTCTTAAAAGTTAAAAATGAAATATCTAGACTATGTAAGAAGTAGTTGACATATAATTTGAGGAATTTTTTTTTTTAATTTATGGCGTTTCTTTCACTTTTCTTTCTTTCTTTTTTGGAAGGGGTTTGGAGGGACTGATAAGCTTTCATTTTTCTCTTTTTTCTTTTTTCTTTTTTCCTTTTTTACCCCAACATTTTACATAATCATACAGATGCAATAATTCATGGAATATTAAGTCACTTTCCTTATCAATTTCCAAGACAGGGACTCATCGATCGGGACCCTCTTTCAAGGAAGATCCAAATGAAGGCATTCATATCTTTTCTCCTTTGTTAGCTTTAATTTGGAATTTTTTAGCATTAGTTTGGAATGACTTTTGTTGCCAACAAAGGATAACATGCGACTAAGAAAAAACTCCATCATGTTAAGCTATAATTACCGTGCCCAGTGAATAAAAACTTGGTCAACTTACACGTGAATCTTATATTAAAGATCACAAAGTTATATTTATCTCGCCATTTTTCTCTCACTTTCTCGGTGCATTTTTCAAAAAAATTTACCACTGCAATATCGTGATTGTGTCCATTTTTCTGGGGTGAAAACTAAGAGAGTAGTAGCTTTCGGAACTCTCGCAGTTTCTGATAGATTTCTGGTATCGAAAGCAGTGGTGAGCGTGCAGATATCCAATACTGCATTTCCAAACTCAATTGCATTTATGAATCAGAAGACGGAATCGTCATCAATCACATCTTGTAGATCACGAGGCAAGCTAGGACGATGCGACTAATTGAAAAACGTAGAAGTTATACTCTCATCTTTTCAACAAAATTTCTAACAAACGAAATTAATCATCTTAGTTTTTTTAATTGCATTTTCTTCTGTAAATTTTAAGGAAAAGATAAAGAAAAAGAAATTAATTTTGGTTTGTTCAAGCTAGAAGCGCTCTTAATTGCTCGCTCAAGCCTTATTTTCTCTTGCCAATTGAAGTTTAATATAATCATGAGATTTTCATTAAAGTTGCGTGAAAAGAAATACTATCAAAGTCGGGACGTCCAAGAGTGAAATGAATGCGAACTTTCATTGGGCGTCCTCCTCGTCTTGCCCTTTTCTCTTCTACTCAGTCAATTGCGTGGTTCATTATGTATGGCTAATGGGCATTAAACACTAGAAATAAATTGCCAACTGCAGAAACCGTGCGAAGTGTCATGTCTCCTTATCTCCTTACTTACTCTTTCTGTGTCTAGTCAAGCAAGTCTCACTGTGCTGCTAAATGACCACACTCAAAAAAACGTAAATGAGTGTATGAGTGTGTGTGTGTGTGTGTGTGAGAGAGAGAGAGAGAGAGAGAGAGAGTTTTGTTAAGGGCGTAATGATGGTAACAAAGAGTTGAATCCTAGTAGCGTTGTGTAGGAAAACAATGACTTTATCACTTGAATTAACATTTATTAACAAGAACATACCAATTTTTTTAATTACTTGTTCTGCATAAATCACTTTGCAACACTCATGCAATTAGTCCAAGGAATAGCTCACAAGACTCGCCATCACAAATGTGTACTTCCCTAAGACTTTTGTTGATCTTATATCTTCTTGTTTTGTCTTTCAATAAAAATTAATGTTGAAGTACTACTTTTGAATTTGTACGGTGTTTTCAACATACAAGCATAAATTGCAACTTCAAACAGCTCTTGGAATACTTTTTGTAGGAGATTGAAATTTTGTATTTTTAAGATGACTTAAATGATACCTATTTTAGTTCTCCAAACCTTTTTAATCTTATCTGCCTAAGGTAAATATCAGAATTCGCTTGGGGAATTATAACCTTTATAGGCATGCACAGAATAACGCGTGTGTCTATATTAAAATGAGTCAACCCGGAATACTGGCTAGTGGAAATCTCCTCTATTTCTAGTGGGCCTTGGCCCAGTCTAAGCAATCAATGCCAGCTTAAACTGGGAAAAAGATTCGTAACACAGAACGAGAAAAAAGGACATCAACTTCTATACTGCCTGTGTGCTCGTAGTCATGATTTTGAAGATAATTTTCTTGGAAATGATGATCTCATTTATATTGCCAGAGCCATTAGTGAGAAAATGACTCGACCAGATTGGCTGATTACACAAGAAAACTTGTATATTGAGTTACTACAAATATATGTAGTAATGACAAGTTGAAACCTGCAAATAAAAGAGCTATAACCGTTGTTTTTTTCGTCTGAGACCATAAATTAGCTTCTACTCCCATACAACCATTCTCTTTTTCTTACTACCACCTCTTTTTTTTTTTTTTAAACCACGACCAATGTAAATGCATGGAGTCTGAGATGTTACTTGTGTATATATGCATGAATTTTTTTTTCTTTTTCTTTTTTTAATAATTTAATACTAAACGGATAGATAATATTTCCAGCGTAGAATGTGATGGTCTGTAATTGTAGGGTAATTAATTACTATCCAGTGGCATTATCAAAACCCTTTAGACTATTGCCAAAAGTGAGATTCATTACACTTCAAAATTAAAAAAATAGTGAAGCACAAGGATTAGAAGCTTCGCCGATGAGAAAAGAATCTTGGCTCTGAGATTGAAGCAAAGCAGATGATATTCTTGTGTGTGTGTGTGTGTGTGTTAAGCCAAAGGGTTTTGAAACTTAAATGCTAGTAACTAATAACACAATAATGGACGCACTTGAATTTAGGGAGAGACAGCATGAACAATGGAGCAATTTGTGGCGGGATGTCTCCATGAAATTGCTCCGATTGTGGTCCAGTTTTATCATTACAAAAATTATAGTTTGAGTACTGGGCTCGGATCCAGCTGTGAGTAATAGGAGTCGCTGATTGCGACTCATTTTCGAGATCCCAAGAAGGAAAGAAGCCATGCAAATTTAACCCAAAAGGAAATTTTAGTTAGCACGGCTGCTGAATTACTGCTACTTGCTTTGGACTATCTTGAATCTCTACGTTTTATTCATAAAGGCCACCATGCAGGCCGAAAGTGACTAAGTGAGCTTTAATCATCATATGGAGTAAGCATCTCAAATTCATTTTACTTTGTATTCTTTCTTGAATTTGTGTGCTTTTTTTTTTTTTTTTTTGGCGTTAATCTTGCTCAAGACTTCATAATTTTTTATGCAAGAAGAAATTTGATAGAGTTTGGAGCGGAACATTTTTGTCAATGAAAAGTACATTTTCTTCGGTTATGTATCATTTCTAAATTGAAAGCTTGAGATCGGTTCTGAGTACTCCTATCTGTTGTTTTTTCTAATGTATGCCAAAAAGAAACAGTACAGTTCAGATAAGGCCGTATTTCAAATGCTAATGACTTGTATTTAATGACAGAAAAAGTTTTGAGCACTATAATAAAACGCTAGCTACATTAACTACAACTCCCATTAGGGGTGAGCAAAAATAACCGAAAAATCAAAAAATCGTAATATTTGGTCCATTCCGAATTGAAAAATGAGGGTAATCGAACCAAATTCTAAAAGCGGTTAGATTAACCGAATCTCATTTACAAAAGTGGTTCCGGTTCCGGTTCCGGGTATCAATTTTTGAAAACTGCAATTAACCGAACCGATCCACATCTATGTCTTAGAGGTTAATATTTATGAATATGATAGAAAAATAAGAAGTATTAAATCGTTTCATTTTCAAGTTTAAGTTAGCTCAAAAAGTTAAATATCATATTAGATTGTCTTCCAATTTAATTTTTTAATTGTATTTTATTTTTTATTTTATACTCCGATTATCATATATATTCTTGATAGTAAATAAAAAAAAATACAACTTAGATACGAAATATGGAAATAACACAAATATTTTTTCCTTGCATTGTGAAAATTTTTTATTTCTAACTTTTTTAATTTTAAAAATAGCGGATGCAAGAGTTTGAAATTGTATAAGTAGTTTTTTTATTTGAAAAAATATTCATGCTATAATATTTTTTATCTATTTTGTCAAATTAACTTAATATCATACGGTTCCGGTTACCCGAGGTATTCGACCTTCTTTAACCGGATAACCGCTAAGCGGTTAACTAACTAATGAGGGTCGGATACGATTAGCAAATTAGGTGAACCGCTATAAGCGGTTCCGGTTAGGATATTAGGTGAATGGACCGGGTAACCGGTCCATGTCCACCCCTAACCACCACAGTACATTTAGGCAAACGAATATTTTAAAATTCTATTGCAATGCTAGAAATTCTAATTCCAAATTTACTCTTTGAAAGTTTAGCAAAAGGTACAGCATGATTAGAATTACTATAGAAGTTCAATGACTTCATACCAAATTCATTTCACCTTTCAGCCATATGGAGGTTGGATACTGATGTTCAACTTGTCAATGGCAAAAGGAAGTGCTGTGTTGTTTTACTAGTTTTACACCTCTTGCCTACACAATGAAACAATAAAATGAGGAAGCATCTCGTGCACAAAATTTTAGATGTCACTCTTGAGAAGTTAACCTCAACTGGAAAAAAGTGATAAAACATACCGTGAAAACCTCTAATTTTTTGATACCATAGTGGCTTCAGAACATGAACAAGTGCACCTTAGGACCACCAACACATGCGTTGTATGGCCACGGCGTTCTTCCCCACCCATGAGAATATTTGTGTTTCTTGTTTTTTTCATCCATCTTTTAGCCGCTAAGAGATAGAAAAAAACTTAATATCCTATTCGCCAGTGCAGGCTGGGAAGGAGATAAAGATATATGCTTGCTACCAATACTTCTCCAATCTCCCATTGAACTTGTATTTTGTTCTCATCTGAAAAGGAAAAACAACTTTTTATTTTGTGTCAGACAAAAAAGTTGTATGAAAACCGTTGTTGGACTCCATTCCAATATTGTATGCATGCTCAAAAATAGTTATTTATGCACAATATATAGCTGATCAGTTATTCTGTGCTTCCAAGTTACGGTGAACATTTATGACATCCACATATGTGCATGTCTTTTCTTAATTTCTGGGTTTACGCTAATGTAGCAGCCTGCCCCTGCCTGCAGGTGGAGAGTACTCAGGACTGAGGAGACCGAGCAGGATTGCAGGACCACGCCAAGTTATATCAGTATAGGAGCCATCAACTGGCCGGGACTACAATTTTAAAATCAAGTGGCATGCTCATCCTTGCGCTTAATTAATAAAATGGCATCCATTTTTGTTTACACATTCAACGGTCCTTGCTAGACAATCACCATAAAACTCCTTTTGTCGCCGTTAAATTTTCATTCAAATAATTATAATAACTTAATTTTCTATGTGTTTAACTAGTGCTCGCAGTTTGTAAACTATTATATCTTACACAATGAACTTAACCAAGCAAAACAGGTGTAAAAAAGAAATTTAGCTACACAACCATATAGTCGAAAATTTAAACATGAAAAAGTTAGTCAAAATTAGTTTTACTGCCATTTGTAAAGCTAATGAATGGTATACATACATATTCTGAATAAATAATCACACCTCCGAAGATGAAGCATTGTCTATACTTTTTTCAGTCTCATCTTCAACTTCTACTAAAGACAAAGAAGGACTAGTAATAGAGGTGGTGGTAGAAGAAAATGATAAAGGAGAGGTAAAAGAACGAGTGATCGAAGGAGAAGAACAATGATGATGGCGATCAGAAGTTGAAACAGCAGGAGAATCAGAATCAGCATCAGCCAAAGCAGAAGAAGCAAAAGCAAGATCAACCAGCAAGTCAATAAAGGCTCCAACTATATACCCATGATTGCTTTTCCCGTTGACTCTCAAGTAGCAAGTCAAAAGGTCTTCAAGGCCATCCCAATCTTTCAATTCATGAGCCTCCACCATTTCCTCCATTGATCTCCTGAAATCCACAAAAGGGTCCCTCGAGTCCACCGCCATCACCACACTTTCTTTAAATGGAAATCCATCCATCTTAGCCTTCTCGAGGATTGAGCTTGTCTCTCCCGGCTCAAAAAATAGTCTTTCCGACCTTAAACCTCGTATAACTGTCTCCACCGACTCTTCTTCTCTACAGATAGATGAAAAGCTTACACAGTCGTAAGAGTCTCTAAGATCCATGTTGTTGTTGCCATCAACGTATGCACAATTCATAGTCTTGAAAAAGATGGCATCATTCTTGGCTCGAAAAGAAAGGGTTTTAGGACTTCCGCAAGTTGGCCATGGCCATGAAGAGGAGGAAGCTACTACCATTTCTTTAGATTTGAAGGGGAAAGGAAGCTTCATTTTCTTCTTGCCCATGTCTGAAGTCAGAGAAGATTTTGGATGAAGAATTTGGTTCGGATGTCGGAGTAGTAGGGTTTGAGTTTCTTGTCCTAACTAGGGCGGCATTAAAGGCTAGACATGGTGGTTCAATTTGAGATTGTAAAGGAGTGGTGAGTACTGAGAGATGTTGGAACATGAAAAGAGGGTTGGTGGGGTGGATTCAATTGTATGTATCTACATTTACCGGCTACTGAACTGAAATAAATATATACTCCTAGTTCAGATGGATACAAATTTTGAATTAACGAACTGGAGTAAATGAAAAAAAAAACAACCGTTACATGCAAATTAAATTAAATTAAATTTGGATTTTGGAGAGTTTCTCTTAATTAGATTTTTCGTTGTCAGTCAACTGTCCTTTTAAAATTTTTTAGGTGCCCAAATATGTACAACGTGTTTGTCATTTTGAGTAACTCAAAAATATTTTCTTGGGTTTTGCATTTTGCGCTCCTTTGGCTTTTCATGATGTTCGGATTTATTTGCTTCGGTTTTCAAAATTTTATAAAACAACGAGTATGGTTATTCGTATAAAAATATAAAACAATCCCTAAATTTCATTCAAAATGTAAATGCGACTGGTATTTTTATACGTCCTATGTCGATTATATGTATAAAGCCTAAGTCAATTGTCAAGAACGACCTTTTGTTTTCGCTGCGATCTTTGTAAAAACAAAGAAAATGTCGAACCAACAAATTTTAATATTATACTTTTTGGTAAGCATTCCTTAAAGTCTTTTTAATTTTTTAATATCAAAGTTTGTGGTTTTTTTTTTTTTTTTTTTTTTGAGTTGGGGTGGGGGTTATTATCACACTTCTTGACAATAGATATTTGAAATTCAGACTGGGCAAACAAAACAAAGAAACTACAAAGTTGCAATGTGTGATATATATTATCTAATACTACCTTTAAAATGAAACTTTGAATTTTTACAAGGTCAAATTGCTGAAAGGGTCCCTAGCATAGTGCTATATCTCATGTTAATGTAGTCTTCCTATTCTCGTTTACCTTACACGGAAATCAGAGACAGTAGCCGGCTATCAGAAGTAATACATGATACTACTACATATTGTTCATTTTCTCCTCATTATTAGTTACTTATACTTAATTGCTGTTTTGTACCTTCAATCAAAACTTCAAGATACAAGAGGAACCGATCCTATTGACTGTTGGTCAGGACAATGGCATACACATTTATTGTAGGTTTCTTACATAGGAATCAATGGCAGCGGGTCATTTGAACTGAAGCAATAATAAGCACTCAGCAGAGCTCTCAATTATGCGCCTGCCATCACCGTATAAGCTGAAGCCTCCATTTTTAGCTTTCTCAATACAAGCAGATATTTTTTAGTGGGGATATAAAAAGCGAAGGATTGAGATTTGAGAGAGTCACTTGAGCTTCTATTAATTCAGTTCCAAATAAATATTGCCACACGTTAGTACATCTTTTGCAGGCTTGAGAGACTTAAATAAGATTCATCAGTTTTTGCGGGATACATTGAAATTCGATTCAAATGACGTTAATGATGATATTATGTAACAGGCATTTAAACCGACAGCTTTTGGTTATCCAGCTACTTGAAAGAGTACAAATTTCTGAGCCAAAAAAGTTGGAAAGATTGGCCGACATTAGATGTAAAACCAAACAAGTTAGTACTAATAATTTTCTGCCAATATTTTTTTTTACTGCGGCAATATCTGGACGTGAACAAAATCTTGTTTTAAAAAAAAAACAAAACTGCAGAAAAAGATTCAGTAGTGTTTTCTATCCATATCACGTGCTGCCGTCAGCGATTGAGATGGATAGATTGAGACTCAGGGACCAAATAGGGCCTCTTAACATTTATTTATTTTGTTCCTTGTTATTATTTGTTCAATTAAATTAAAAAAAATTTGGTCTCTGTCTATGTAGAATAAACTACGTTAATATATATAATCTTATACCCAACAAAATGCACAATAAAAAAATAAAAAAAAAGAAGAAGAAGAAGATCAGCAGTGTATGTGCTGACAGAAGCAAAGGAATACAAAATACAAATACAAATAGAGGGAGGAGAAGCAGAATTCCCGATCACCTTCCAAAGCTCAGCCAACTCATCAGATCTGTAATTTTCTAATTAAAATGAGTTGATTTGTACTTGTTCCCAATTGGAATAGGACCAACTAGTGTGGTACAGTCCACATCTATTACCTCCAAGGTTCAATCAACAATACGTCACATCCTTACATTAAAATCTTATCCTCAAATTGATTAAAGAAATTAATGGATGTTTCATTTCAATCCTCGGTCACATGTATTTTCCTACTTTTCTGTTTCTTATATATAGTTCCTGGTTCATACCCACGTCGTATTCTGGTAGGACCATTTTGCCCCCCTTCCATGCTGCCCAATCAATTTAGGCACGCATATACGCTAGGAGGTCTGACGCAATTTGTCCACCCTATTGATCTTTTGAGTATTAACATTCTACCCAGGAATGTTTTCGTATTTATAATAATCAAGAAAGTGGAAGAGGAAAGCTAGTATTCCCTATGTATTAATTTATTAATCTAAAGTGAAAAGACCAGATCATTTCATTTTCATAATTGGGTTGTGGTCACGTCAGTTTTAGGAATTATTCTCCGTATATATGAAAATTTAGTCGGTACAATTTATTTATTTATCTTTTCATGCCCCTTTTTTTTCTTTTTTCTTTTTTTTTCTTTTTTTGTGGGTGTGTGTTTTTAAAAGTATCTTCTTGACAGGTGAGCATAATAGTGGGACGTCTCAGCAACTTTTGGGTCTGACGGTTCTACTCCACTTCCTCGCCCATATTCACAAATTAGACCTGATGTGACCGCTTGAGCTCCTGGACTTTGTTCACTTGTTTGTTGTTCAAGGAGATCCAACTGAAAATAATGCTGGGTTGATCCAATAGCAACTGGCCAGATCTGCAGAAAACCCAAATTTAGTCCGAGTTTGAGAAAACTGAGAAAACACACACACCAGGTACGTGTAACCAGATAGCAAGAAACCCTACGTTTTGACATGGAATCTTCAACAACAATTAAGTGGAAGTGGTAGGAGATGCAGAATGTATTTGAAAACATTTTGAACTCCAAAAATTTCTTGAAGATGTTCTAGATACAGCACAGGACGAAAAATTTTAGAACAATGTGCGCAAATGAAATTTAAGCATCATCGCTTAGAAGAGTTATTTTATGCAGTCTCTTTGCAGTTAAAAGCCGCCCAATTTCATATGAAGATTGTGCACTGCATTCATGAAATTGGAAAAGTACAGGCACCAGACAAAATACACAACATTACGATAACTAAGAAAATTATCACTTCTGTCATCCTCGAGGGAAAAAATTATCAGCTCTTGTCTCAGGTATCTGCTCCATCAATTTGTCCAGATCTTGCCGTATATCATTCCAGGCTCAATAAGCAGCCAAAAACATCAGGAAAGTTTGATGCCCTGTATAATCAAAACCCTTAATGGTGTCTTAGCTTAGTTATGAAGCAAGAAGTATTAGCAGCAGGTCAAAGATCAAATGGTATTATCTACTAGTTAACTGGATTTATATAATGCGTTTACATGCCCCAGTGAATTAAACCTTCTTGTGGCACTACAGCAGAATGGTGCACAAAATTCAGTTTTCCAAATGTATGGGTACATGTAATATTTTCGAGCCCACCTACACAAGCATAAAGATTTCGCAACTTGTATGGAAGTACAACATGCCTTTAGTTGAGAAAGAGACATTTCCTATTCCATTGCACTCGACATTAAATTATAAAATAAAACAAAATAAAATAAGGTAAAACTGCAAAGACAACATAAGGTATGTAAACCAACATAAAAAGTGAAACCATGGTGCAGTTCTACTGTGAGTTCTGATTCTTAACAGCAAAATTTCAAGATGCATATATCACGATAAAGATGCAGTTGTGAAGAATATTAGAGATGGCATTGGCAATTAGAGAAAATATCTTAAAACACAGAGAGAGAGAGAGAGAGAGAGAGAGAGAGAGAGAGAGAGAGATTTACATCCCAGTTCCACCAGATGCATATCCAAAAACACCCACAATCATAAACAAATACACAACTTGAATGAGTACCAAAGTGAATAACCTTAGTAAACTTCACAAGAAACGTCAAAGTACAAAACTATTTGACCCGGTTAAGGAAAAAAGCCACAGAAAGCAAATAGTGTACACAAGGAAAGGGATCGAGTTGAGTTGAGCTCAACACCAACATACTCAAGCTTGACATGACTCTAATCATGAAACTCAAGCTCTACCATTTTCGCAATCTTAAACTCAACTCACATGTAAAAAGTACAGGTACAAAATTAACTAAACAATAATTTGTTCCAAACCAAAATTATGCTCATGGATCCAACATATGATCACTCCAACCAATTCAATCAATGAAAACGACCCAAAAATTTGAATTATCTACCAAGAACAGACATAAAATTACTTTTGCAAAAACTATTTGTGTACCAAAAAAAAAATTTGTTGTTACCTGTCTGAATTGTAGGTAAGATATCTGAAATTGGGGTAAAATGAAAAGCAGCACATCTTGCTGGCGGTTATTGGTGAAATATCAACCCTGGTTGTTGTACTTGGATTGACTGCAGAGAAGACAGTAGGCGCACTCGATGTAGTTCGTTTCTCATCTGGTTGCTAAAGCAGCATAGTCTGGAGACAAATTATCATACAACTTGCAAACATACCTACTCAAACTAGTCAAATTTTAAAGTTTATTAGAGCTCACTATCAGTCTCCCTTATCCTCCATTGCTGCCAAATTTACAATGCTACCTACTATTCTAATACTGGCTATCAATCCTGGATTACCGAGAGGTTTGCAGAATCATTATGAGATTTAGAATTTATAACTTCTGAAACAGTGAATTACATGTGATATGACTTTGTTAAAGACAAATAAAATTCACATATACTGGAGAAAGCTCACTCCAAAAATGGTCATTGTGAGCTTTTGGACAACTTGTTTATAAGTAACACTAAAAATCTAACCTCCAGAACAACTTAAAAGAGAATCAAGCATTGCTAAGAACTTTTAAATCCATGGGGGAATGTGGAATCAAAGCTCAAACCTCTTGCATTGCTCTGAAACAAGACGATGAGAGGGAACAAGTTTTCAATGGACAGCATGATGTACACCCATTGTGGGTGACGTAACATGATTGGTCTCAAAGCATCACTAATTACCTATGATCATCCTTCTAACTCACATGTGATCAAAAGCAATACCAGCTCTGAAAACCATCATATCGGAATTATTTTTAAATCTACCTCAAAATAAATCAATCTCCAACTCACCTTCCTCAATTCATTGTAAAACCGAAATTTACCATGTACACATTTTTTTGACTTATTTGACAGCCTATTCTACACAACTTGAAGCTCGATGATAATCAAAGAGGCTAAATGTGTTGTATCAATTGTGATCCGTATAATATCCTACTAAACTGCAGGTGGAGTAAATTAGGCGAAGGAAGAGAAAATAAATGAACTGAAACTAGAGCTGACATTAAGCCAAAGGATTGTACAACTTGAGAGGAGAAATTGAAATAGCATTTTCTACATCAACATGAGCTACTGAGCGCCTACTGATTAGAGACAGAAGAAATATTAATATTTCAAGCAGAAATAACTTCTAACCCATACAGAACACCGGCGTACTTCTCTGGCAGCCCCTCATCCCCATTGAAGTACACATCCCTGATCCGTTGAAATGCGTGCCACGTCAGCAGGCTATCGGAACCGGCCTGGTGACACTTGCCAGCGGCCCTGGTCACCTCAAGAGTGCTAGCCACCCGGTCCAGCCCACCGTGGAGGCTCTTGCAGAATTTCATCAAGTGCTTCACGTCATAAACCCTTTTCCCGAAGAACACCCTCAACAATTCCATGAATTCCCCCAATTCCGCCGGCAGAACCCGACCCGTTAAGGCCTTGATCAAGTACCCGAAATCGTAAGCGCTGTGGAATGTGACGTACGAGACATCGTCGTTGCAGACGAGGCCCGACGACATCATGAGCTCCGCAAATCGGGACGCCTCAACTCCGTACAGCCGGGTCTTCTCGAAATCGATGCCCTGGTGACGCAAGAGATCAATGGAACCGGGGGCGTGCTCGTCACGCGCGACGTCGAAGTCGGAGAAGTTGAACTCCCAGATGTAGTAGTTGTCGGGGGAGCCGAGATCGGGGAAGTTGCCGTCGGAATCGGAGAGAGTGATGCCGACCTGGATGAGCTTGAGGGCGTCGACGTTGGTTTTAAGAGTTTTGTAGTGATCGGTGGGGCTACCGTGGCGGAAATCCTGCCGGAAAACAACACCGGGGAACTCGGTGTCCATGGAGACATAGGGGTAACGGTCGAGGGTGTGGCGGATCAGAGCAAACTCAGACTCTAAGTTACTGGACCAGACAGAACGGATCAGGATCTGCTTTTTGAGAACGCTGGCCGCCTCGGCGGACGGCGAGGAAGCTGGGGAGGAGGGCGTGGACATGTAGGATCTAAGGGCTCCAGATCGCAGTGACGTTTATTTAAAAATTTTTTTATAATTTTCTAATCGGGGTGACGTGATGGAATGGGGAGATATAAAGCAGTAGCAGCTGCAGAAGCAGAAGAATAGAAAGAGATGTGAAGAAGAAGAAGAAGAAGAAGAAGAAGAAGAGATGAGAGGGGAAATTGAGAGGGCGGTGGGGGTTGGATGGACGACGTGGACGAGTGGAGAAAGGAAGATGGCATTGATTGAGGTAACGTAGGATGTGGAGCCCACTCATTCAACACTTTTTTCGGTTCCTCTAATCACCAAATTACCCACCCAACTTTTTACAAAATCAAGGATCAAAGCATAGGCATAGCTTAGCAGTGCAAATGCGAGCCAAACAACCCAAAATATTTTGTTGGTTCATCAGATTAAAAGATCAATGAGATTTGTTCAATTGGTAAAGTCCAAACAAAATATATTATTGTTTGCGACAGTTTGGACTGCTAGTTTTGTTTCAAAGCACACATATATATATATATATATATATATTGCATTAATAATCGAGTCAATTTTAAACTCAGGAAATGCAAACCAAATTTGAACAATCTAGTGTTCGACTGATTAAACCCATCTACACTGTTGAGGTTAGTTTTATTTTGGCCTCTTTAAACAATGAATTTTAATTGACCCCATAGAAGTGTTAATGTTTTAACTTCACCCTCTTAACAATAGAATGTATTCAAATATAGCATAACATGCAAATTCTCAACCTTTTCATCCTTTCCTCACCGTTTTTACTGACCTAAAAGGGAGGAAATGAACCAAGAATAAGAAGGAATCAGAAGAAAAATCGAATGAAAACATTAATTTATAATTTATGATTTTATGTAACGTTATTTTTTTTTTTTTTTGGATCAATTAGAATAATAGGGTGATCTTCAAATGCAAAATAATTGCATGAACGCCCCCCAACCCAAGCATTCATTGATTAATTTTGAGGGTCACATTGGGTACTGAATCAATGAAACAAATTTTATCACCTAAACTTATTCCCATTCTTAATTTATCGTCCAATCTTCTGATTTTTCAAATCAACTTATAAATTAGAGGAATATTGGAGGAGTAGATTTTTTTTTTTTTAGATAAGAAAAAAACCATAGATAATCTGTGCCTTCGTCTTCAATTGATTTTGACAGGAGTTTGCACCACCAGTGAACAAATTCCTTGGTAAAAATATTTTATGAGTGATTTAACCGCAAAAGGTAAGCTCTTTTAACTGTTCTTAGCCCTTGCTGATAAGTACTAATAGTAATCACGGACTGCCTTTTGTTAAAAAATAAAAAATAAAATAAAAACAAAAATAACAATCTTACAATTAATGTTATTTGTTGCTACTTGAAGTATCCTGCCGTTCAGCACATGATGCATTAGTCTGATTTTAAGTTATTTATGCGGCCATCAATTTGCCTCAAATATCTAAATTACCGTTAACAGGTTTTGTCCAATAAAAATGACATCTCACTACCCTGTGAACAATACTTTTTTCAAAAAAGAAAGCTACCTCTTAAAAAGCATTAGATTCCCAAGCAGCTTTTTCCTAGGAGTTGAGGGATTAAAAAAGGACCCCGGGCTAGAGGTGTATTTGCGAGATTGGAACTCCAAACCCCAGCCCATGGGTTACGTTTAAGAGCCTACTGTTTGGTATTGAAATCATCCCGGTTTTGCGCTCTTCCACTTTAGCCATGAATCCACTCGTAATTAATACTTCAGAAGAACTCTAAACTAAAGCAAGTGGGCTGCTTTTATTGGTTTGATGGTTTTATTTAGCAAACTTCCAACAAATCTGGCAAACAATGATTAACTGAAATATCGTTCAAACAGAATAAACATGCCTGGGGGCATGCAAGGAGTAAACCAGTAGTTAAATGAAATATGAAATATTCATATTCAGGGCACTCGGTTATGATCCCATTAAACAAACATCCTCCAGCAATGCATGCAGTTTATATAACAGGACAGTTGAAGAACCAGATGAACAGGACAGTAGGAGGGTCAAAAGAAATGTTTCTTTCACATTTCTCTGTCCTTCTACTTAGACTCACCACAAGCTTACAATCTATAAGAAATCTGCATATGGCCAGGAAGACCTATGAAAAGCTTATGCTAAAAATAGGTTCCTTCTGGAGGCTGGACCAACTTACGGTTGTGTGGGGCTGCCATCTCTTTTTTCAGCTGTGTCAGTATGTCTTCCATGGTGTAATCCCTTTGCCAATTTGCTAGAAGTGCAAACTTTTTCGGTTCCACCTACACCAAACAGTGGGTCTTTCATCATCAAACAAATCCATGTGCATACACATTCAATGGGCCAAGTAATAGCAAAACCAGTACATCTCAGAGTCCAAAAGAAAAAAAGAGAAGAAAATACACCAGCAAATATCACTAAAGCGAAGGCACGAAGTTCAACTTGTCTGAAACGTGAACAGTGTCTTTGGTGCTGATATATATAAAGTGAAAGCACAATGTGTACAAGCATCATATTCCAACCTAGGGCACATATAATTGTATGAAGCAATTAATCTAATTATGCATTTTGTAAGTTATATTATCAATATTCTCATCTATTATGGGATCATCACTTGCCAACACTACAAGCGATCTTCCATAAATAAATAAATAAATAAAACACACACACACTACAAGCGACCAAGCTTCTGCATATAAAAACCCAACTACTGCAGAATGAGGTTGAAGATAACCTTCAAAAAAAAATTTTTTTAATTGACCATGCCGTTTTGCACAATAGGCAAATCTGATATATGTGCATAACCAGACCATTATGGTGCAAGTATTTATACAATGTGCACAAGGGTAGAAAACAAAGTCAACATGAGTTAGTCGAGAGAATTCCACATCTAGATTTTTCAAAAAAAAAAAAAAAAAAAAAAGACATGTCAACTTAAAACACAATCGTTTTTTACCGCTCCAGTTTCATGGTTAACACAGGTCATGTTGATCCGCGAATGAAAACGAACGCTTGGCGGCTTCTCAGGGTAATCCTTGTCACAAAATAGCTTCAATTGATAAATTCGACCTTCATGAACGGACTGCAAAGGAAATTGCAGAATTCACGAGCTAGTCTACTAAGTTGGAATATCATATGGAAAATTAGCCAGGAAATACAGAAAAGTCAGTTACAGACAACGAATAGAATGAAGATATAGTGTCTCTAAAATCATTAAATCGAAAGAAACTCAGAAAATAACTGAACTGGAAAAGATAAGCATTTGATATGTATATCCCATCTGAACATATTTTGGGTTCACATCATATTTCAACATTGTTCAAGTAATGCAACTCCACATTTACGGGATGGTATGATTTTAACTTGTACCCAGTTACACAACTGCAAAAGATTCTCAAGTGAAGAAAGATTCTACCATATCAGACCATAAACCAAATAAAGCTACGAAGTACAAACACAAGTTGTGGTAACCACATCGGTCCAACAACACTCCGAGGGGATAATTTCTATCTAATTGATGCAGCACATCTTTCTAATACACCTACCATCGCAACCTCGCAGTTGTTTAAAAGGACACCCACTCAGCATTCGATCATTCTCTCAGATTCAACTCACCCAAAACTACTTTTCCTGTCTATCAAAATTCCAAACTGAGTCCACGTAAAAGATGCTTACATTATGAGGACCAATAATGGTACCAGTCCATGAACGCATGTAAATATCATCTCCGTCATCCATCCCATAGCTCACAGTTCCATCTCCAATACCCTTTTCTCCACGTTCAAGTTCCTCCAGCAATCTGAAATTTCGAGGGACTGCAAGGAAGCTTCAAGAGCTGAGAAACTAACATGCTCCGATAAAATATCATGCTGTGAACATTCCAAAATTTTCTAACTCTGACTAATAAAAGTCAAGAACACAAAGAATCCGAAACCAAGTTTGCAATCCACTCCTGGCGCTTGGCACGCATAAAATTAATAACATAGAACAAACCAATGAACTGCAGATACACAAGTCCAGATCATGAATTTCAGATAAAAAGACAATATTTTGTTGACTCTCCCGCTTCCTTCTTGGTGTGATACAAATGCTGCTCAAGAAGTCAGTTGTTCAAATTAAATATCATATAAAACAAGCCTTAAATGCCAAACACAGTAACAGAACTGAGACCAGTTATACATGTATCCCCTCATAAAATAAAATGCACACTGACGATAGAAAATCAATGAGTATTTGCAAGCCAAATTTTGGGAAATAAATCACTAATGTATTCAGATTCAAAGATATATAATATACTAGGGTCCTCTTGCTATGCAGCTTCATTCAGAATTCTCCTATGACTATTAATGAAATAGGAACCTTGGACCCATTAAATTTTCAAAATAAAGTTAAGCTTATTAAACTTATAACCGAAGACATCAAACAACCCCAACTAACAAGTAAACTCAAGCAGGAAAATTTTCAGAAGATGATGCGTGTCATTTGCATATGGATTTTGGAGAAACTCGTGGGAAACGAAACAATCCAAATAGCAATGAAAGTTAAGTAGTTCCAAACTTCCATTACCATTAGCTGAATGCTATACTAAACCAAAGATTGGCCAGG
The DNA here is from genome assembly GCA_024721245.1 of Mitragyna speciosa. Taxonomy (NCBI): domain Eukaryota; kingdom Viridiplantae; phylum Streptophyta; class Magnoliopsida; order Gentianales; family Rubiaceae; genus Mitragyna; species Mitragyna speciosa. Next base: position 4,145,733 of record CM045553.1, on the reverse strand, counting down.
ATATGCTAGTAAAAGAATCAAAATGGACAGAGAAAATAGTTCTTAAACACCGAACTTTTTACAGAACCAACATTAATAATCACATGTGACCACGCTACCATCACTTGGTCCATTGAACAGCCATAACCTAAAGCTAATTACACGAATGATTCTCTTACCAAAATACAAAATGCCTTCACCATGCACTCAACAAAATAGAACAATCAAACTGATATGCTAAAACTACAAACCAGGAAAGAAAGAAAGAAAAAGCAAAATAATTCAACCGATCAAGAATGACCCATAAACAGCAACCTACGAAAATTTTCCCAAAAAATAAAATCCATCGAAATTCGACCTTCCAATCACATAAGAAACGATCAAATTTTGATAACAAATAAAACCCATAAACCCTCTGCAAGTGCTACATACAAAAACATAAGGGACACTGCCAAAACGACCAATTAGCAGATTCGAGTTGGAAAATCTAACATAAAAAAAAATTAAAGAAGAAAGATTCAAAGAGATATAACCAATTAAAAATAAATGGGCTCACCGACGACACTGGATCCTCCTGAGCCGAGCGTCATGGGTGAAGGTAGCTATGCGGCTGCTTTTGGTCTGTGATGGATTTGGTGAAGAGATCGATTTGATCGACGACGACGACAAAGAGGTCCACCAGCTCGAGAGAATCTACACTACTGCTGCTGTTAATATAGACAGAGAAACGCTACGGGGCCTAAAGAAAAGAGAAATAAAATAGGAGGGCACTGGACAGAATATGTGTTTTTACTCGATTTCTTATAGCCTGCTAAAAGCGTTAGAATTACGCGATGAGATACTGCAACGTTTTTGACGCCCAGGCAGAGTCTGACATGTCTTTGAAACTGAGTTTATCGCGTTGTAGCACGTGATATTGCTTAGATTAACGAAAACAAACACCATTGTTATTGTTGTAGTTTTGATACCAAATATTTAAATCATCAGCAGTTTCAATCCTTAAATTTTAAATGAAATCAATTCTAAATATTAAATATTTTAACTTTTTAGCACATTCAGTCCAATTGATCAATTTGTCAAAATATTACCACAATCTGGTCAATGTGATAATAATTAAAGAGCACACATGAATGCACTATCTAAGCGTATTTTTCAATTTTTATATGTTTATTTATCGTGTATGAATTTAAATTAGTGCATTTAATTACAAATTATGACAATTAAATATTTTTTTTAATTTGGTCATTGACACGTAAGTTTTATATGATCGGATTACGATAACATTTAGACAAAACTAATCAATATTACTAGACGTGCTAAAAAAATGAAACATTTTGTACTAAATTTACTTTCGTCCAAACTTTAGAGACTGAAACTGTCGATGATTCAAACATTTGATACCAAAATTACAATTTTCTCTTTTCACATTAACTCGCATAACTTTAATTAAAACGTTCCTTTTTTACTTGTAATATTTCATAACACGAAAACACTTCTAGTCACGAATGCGGGGCTTGTAATTTAGGCTTCTTCCGTTTTACATAATTTGAGATGTGCGTAAAATGTTAGTTAAAATGTGTAATCATATTAAAATGATGGTACAACTCTACTGTAGCGCGGTGTAACCATTTATCACTAAAAAACGACATGATTTTTTTGTCACAAATTTGGCCTTGCTGATTCAATTTCATTTATCTATTATCAACACTTTAAATCTAAACCATCATCTTGTATCTAATGGCACTTGTGAACCCCAAAGCTAATCACTACATTATATAATGACCTTTAAAAAAAAAAAAGTGTTCCTAGTGGTCACGGTATATAAATCTAAATTGGAATTTAAGTGCGTACACTCTCATTCAATTTTTTTCATTGTTTTTAAACACTTTCCTGATCTAAATTCAACCTATTGTGAAATTCACACTTGGATCGAACGTTGTACATGAATCCATTAACTCGTCCATGCACTCAATCTTCTAAACAGGATCAGTTTTACTAATTTACTTAATTTGCTAACTGTATTTGACGTCATTAACTGGGTAATCACTTTTATCATTTACTTAGGGGGTGTTTGGTTTAGGGGAATCAATGAGGGGAATGGGTATCACAAGTAATGATACCCATTGTTGATGTTTGTTAAACAACTATCACTATCATTCAATGGGAATGATAGTGATTAATTGGGGTGTTAATGATTCCCCCCAAAATACAAGTCTATCAAACCCATTAACCCTTATTATTAAGGGCAAAAACACACCCATTAAAAAATATATATCTTTTGAGTTACCCACTCTCAATACTCTCTCTCTCTCTCTCTCTCTCTCTCTCTCTCTCTCTCTCTCTCTCTCTCTCTCTCTCTCTCTCTCGTCTTTTGATTTTGAATATTTTTTATTAGTACTATATAAATTTTTTTACAAAAATTATTTTTAATAATTTTTTTATAAAAATTCTTTTTAATAATTTTTTTTACATTCAATAATTTATAAGAAAATCAAAGATATATAATACTCTCTGTTAATATAATAAAAATGACTTTTTTTTTAAGATTATCATTTCCATAAAACTCAAATTAGAGCATGACTATATTTAAAATTGAAGAAATCTTTTTAAATTTTTTTCAAATATACAAAATAAGAAATCTAAAAAATATGTATATCATAAATAAAAATTTTAAAATTTACTTGAAAGTCATTTCAGTATACCAAACAAATATTCTTATAATGATACCCCTTCAATATACCAAACAAATATTCTTATAATGATACCCATTCCATTATTAAACCAAACATGTTGGGGGGAATCATCAAAATCCATACTCATAGTAGGGTTAATGATACCCATAGTGATAGTGATTGAGGAATTTGAACCAAACACCTCCTTAGTTGATTCATCAAAACAAACAGAAGCATAATGAATCTAGTTTATAAAGATAATAATATAGCACAAAAATATGTCAAATTTAAGAAAAATTGACATGTACAATTCTAAATATTTCACAATATAAATATTAAAATTACAAATGGAACCACTTGCATCTAATTATTTTTACAAATAAAAAAAATTATAAATCATATATTTTTTGCAATACAATAAAGAAAATTATTTATATTATCTCCCAAACACGTCATCTAAAACATATAAAAGTAATTATTTAGTTTAACAACGATGCACACAGGACACTCATAGCATGAAAACATAAAATAATGTAAAAATTAAAAAAAATGAAAAACTCAAGTATGATATTTTAGGCTTTTAATTTTCGTTAGACCTAGGTATGAAACAATTGAATAGTCTTCATTTTCTACATAATATTTATAGATATTTTGAATCTCTCTTGAGATGAGATTGGATTAATATAACCACTTATAGGATCAGATTTAGTAACGTTTACTTTTCGCTTTGGGGTCAATCAACTTTTTGGCTTCTCAATTTCGAAAAAACTTCTTGGTTTTCAAATAGTTTTGTCCATCCCTACATGGAACCCACTTGATTATTTTGATTAGACACCAATTAGACAAAGTTATAAATTATTATCTTTTTCGTATATTTGTCAATCTAATCATGTACAAAGTGCAAATAATAGTTCCGATTAGACACAATTAGACAAAACTATGAATTATTATTTTTTTCGTATATTTGCCAATCTAATCATATACACGGTGCAAAGATAACATTTAAGAGAAACATCAAACTGAAGTAGGAATACTAATCTAACCATGTATGAAGTGCAAATGCCAATCTACGAGATTGGTTAAGCCCCTTCCTATCACACAACTATCTCTATGTTTGTGTGTGAAGTTATAAAGGGGTGCACGGTTTATGGGAATTAGAAAAAGAAATAGGTGTCAGTAATAATGATATCCATTGTTGATATTTGAAAGACAACTATCATTATCCTTCAACCGGAATGAAAGTGATTAATTAGGGTCTCTATGATAACTATTTTATTATCAAATCAAACATGTTGAGGAAATTGTCAAAATCTATATTTATAGTAGGATTAATAACATTTATAATGATAATGATTAAGAAATTTGAATGAATGCCTTCTTAGTTAATTTAACCAAGCGTGTGTAGCATGGGAAGGAAAAAGAAGAAAAGGAAAACTCACTTTGACTTGGCTTTCTAGGTCAAGTCTAAGGTGGTTAGGTAACGTTAAATTGTAAAATCATTGAAATGAAAAAAAAAAAAAAAAAGGGGATGCTAGTTGTCTGAAGGAAAATTCAACATTCTTCCTTCGATCGGAATATGGATTACGCCTACACTATTACACGGAGAATGAATCGAAATATGATGAATGAGAAGGAAGATTCTCCCAAAAGTCTAGCCTTTCCTCCATAGTCAATATCAAGTTCAAAATCGTGGTTGATGAAGTAACTAACGAATAAAAAAATAAAATACCGCCACCTTAAAATAACTAGGACGCAAAAACTAAATAACAAATCAAGTGACTATTGCTATTATAGTGTATAAACAACACACTAGGCTTCTGCGTCGAATAATTATTTTTTTTCTCCTAGCAGCTTAAGCCTCAAGAAGCAGTGGAAGTTAATGGTTCCCAAAGGATAATTACCTAGTAAAAAGTGTTTATGCACCTGTCAATTGGCCTCAGAAAGAAGTTTTCTACGCTTTTCTAGTCTTGGGGTGTTGATTGTTATTGATTCAGGTTCCTTTTCCACAGATAATTCGTTGGATAAATGTTAATATGATTTTGCACCTTGTGCGCTACTTATTTTTGAAGCAATCCTATTTACAGTGTATATAAACAGAGAAATGAGAAGTTGGGGAACTACTGATTTTAAAACCGACTTTATACGATTAATAATTCGGTGGATGAAAGGTTGAAGTGTCTAAAACTTCTGTATGCATTTGCAGATTAGATGATTTCTATTTTTCCATTCAACTTCTTGGAAGTATACCTAAGGAAAGACTTTGTTCTAGTTTTACTTTTGTTGACCCAAATGATAGGACTTAACATTCTGGCGATGTGAGAAAACTACTAGAAACTTGCAGAATTGATTTTTGAAGATATTCAATTTTCCCTCTGGTAATCATCTAAGACTTGTTGAGATAGATTTAGTTATACTGAAGTCATCATGCTGTTACATAGTAATGCATTGCAGAGTGAATATTGCGTGCACCATGCGTGTCACTATACGTGATGCATTAAAACTAATCACACATCGCCAAATAATACCAGATATGATCCACCATTGTCACATGATAATAAATTATTGGTTTTAGTACACCATGTTGACAATGCACAGGATGTATTGTATACTTTTCCCGCATTACAAGCTTTCTGATTTGACGGACCCTTTACATAATTATGCTGTATAAATCTGAGGATTGTTTTGACAGTGGCCGATTATATGTCTCTCATCATGCATAATTATGGTGCAACTGATGCCAGGTTTGATTTGTTTTTGTTCAATTGAAGGAAAACAAGGGTGTACTGACTTGTGACGACTATCTTGTTGTAGTTTGGTTGTATCTTGGAGTGGTATAAACTCATCCCTTATCACTAGCTTTTTGTATTTGGGGATTTTCAAATTGATTAAGATATCGGTACTTCATTTTTGCATTGTTGCTTCTCATTGTTTATGGTAGCTAACATGGATTTCCAGTGGACTTAATAATTCAGGATTTTCATAAATTTTGGCATACTATTCTATACTTAAATAGTCGCGTGAAAAGCTTAAATTCGGTGGTTTTTGGACCTGATAAAAGCTTTAATGCGTTTAAGTGACATTTCATCTAATTTGGTGACCAATTTTATGTGGTAGATTTCTTGACCGGGTCTTGAGAAAGTTTGTTGTACTCTCTGAAAAATAACTTACCAGTTATATTAAGCAGGTAGCATAGAATCGGATGTGCGCTATGGTATGACAAATTATTCCCTAAATAGTTAATTGGAGTGCATTATTCGTCTTTTTATGGAATGATCCAAGGATGCAAGGATGTCCCTTTATCTGATTAATAGAATGATGATTGTGGAAGTATAAGTTAAATGATGATGATAAATTTTCTCCTCTGGTTTTGCTTTGGGAGGTGAGTTGGTGTCTCCTTGCTCCTAGACTGTGCTCGTTTAGACCAAATTCCGTCCAATCATCCTCATCAAAGATCTTGATTTGGCTTTTGGCATAATAAGTGAACCCATCTCTGGCATTTTGTCCGCTGATTTTATTCCCGTGAGTTGGTTTCACCAACATACAAGAGCATTTGTATCCTACGTTAAGCATGAGGCCCAGCCTGACAACTCTCTGACCTTCTCTTGAACACACGGGACATATTTCTCGATCACATCGGTGTAAGAATAGCATACACCGGAATACATGTGATCTACAACTTCTACTGTATGAATGTGTAGAATATATGTAATACGGTTTTGTAGAACGCTAAATTGCTTGTGTTTTTTGGCTCATTATGTTACTTTAAAGACCAAACATTTTTGGCTTCTTGATTTGCTTCAACAAAGTTCAAATGAGTGATAGATAAATGATATGGTTGGTGGTCATGCATCATCTTTCCTCGTAGGCCGAAATCTTAACACATGGAGTACATTAATCGACTTGATAATTTCTCACTGTACATGTTGGAAGTTAAAGAAAGGAGAAATTGAAAGGAGGATGGAGAAGAAAAGTAAATTGAATTGGAGGAAGAAAAGGACATGAAAGAAAGGTGTTTACTCGATTAGTGATCCTCAGTGCAATGTGCAGATAAAACTGTGTATGTATAGTTAAGTAGTACGTATAAAAGTAACAATTGTACTAGAAAACATCAGAAGGAAAGGGCTGAAGGAAGGATGTGAGAATTAAATTTGTATTTATCATATGACGCACTAGTCTCATAATTCTCAACCGTCTCAATTACTATTGCATTTATTTGTTTTTAATGGTTTTTCAATCTAAAATTGTCCCCACTTTTTAAATGCCCGAACTACCCTGCCTTCACATTTACTTAATTAACCTTGCCACAATATAAATATAAGTATAACTGACCTCATTGACCTAATAATTACGTCACATGGATGTAGGTTGTATGGTGATGTCATGTCATTTGATTATTTGGTTGATAATTATAATATTGAATGTTGATCAAGTTAAGATAACTTTAATGTTTTCAAGCCTTGCCAGTTTTCTTGGAGTAAATACAATTTCTGCCCGCTCCAGATTGTTAATCTACGCTACCAACCTTAATTACTCCCTAGTTTTTCACCTTTTTAGCGGGAAATGATGTATCTTTCGTTTCTCTTTCTTTCTGTGTCCTTGTGCTTTTGTTTAGTAAAAGAATGATAATAGGGAAAAGACTTTAGAAATGCTTACAGTATTATATGAAATGTAATGCATAACTGTCACTGGTATAACCCCATTTTACAAAGATTTTTCCGGCAAATTTGGTTGCTGAATTTGGAAACAGCGGCTGAATTTTGCAGCCTGCTCAAGATGCAATTTGGTGGGACCATATAAACCAAAAAGGCATTTTCCCCCTTATTGCTGCTCCCAAGTACGAAACTGAAGTTACCAGTTTCGGGATTTTTTGGTTAAGTAAAATTTGCATTTCTTCTCCCACTCCCAGCTGACTGACTAATCAGTTCGCCCGGTGACTGCTAATATGGCATGCAGGCACTGGTTGGAGCTTGGAAGCAACACAATGACATTGGTCTCTTGCAAAAAGACATTAAACAAAAAGAAAGCAGAAAATTTGTCCAAAAAAAAAAAAAAAAACCAAGCAGAAAATTACCTGACCGTTTTCTTAAGACTCTTTTTTTTTTTTTTTTTTTTTTCACAACAAAAGTTGGGCAGTTTAAGTCATATAGCCCATTTACATTGTCTTGGAACCCATCAAAAACATCTGCTGTGCCAGAAAGCCTGCTACGGCTACAATAAGGGAGGGGGGGGGGGGGGGGGGGGGAAGCATAAAATAAGAAGGGGGAAAAAAAGTAGACACTATTCAGACAGCCCTCTTCAGTAGTTTCATGCACATATATGTATCGAATATATATATTTTTTGTTATAGATAAAACCATGGATTGGGTGTGGAGTATAAACGGGCAGTGTCAATAGCGCAATCTAGGACGAGAAAACAAAGATAGAGCCGGACTAAATAAGGTAACTCCCAGTAATAGCAGAATTGTGTTGCCTGAAAGTCTACTTCCTGGTGGTTTTGGTGGTTTCATTGAACACTTCTAGCAGAACGGTGCTCTTGCATTTGGGGCACCTGGGATCCTTCTCCGGGAGCATGATGTACATGAGGCAGCGAGGGCAACCTGCCACTATCATTGCTGTTGAGTCAGGGCTGTTGGAGAAGGTATATGTGTCCTCCTGGTTAAGCTCGGAGGACAGGCAAGAGCTAGATGGAGATGTCGACGACACCGTGGATGATCGGCTTGGGGACTGAACCCGGAGATTCCCCCGTGGGGGCGACAAATTCAGCTTCAAATCAAGTTTTGGAGCAGTTCCATTTCTACGACTCATGATGACACCAGTTTCCTTCGGTGATCTCTCCTCTGTTCTCTCTGAATAGTAAATTTCACCTGTCTGCATTAAAAACGTAAAAAAAGATTTGTCAAAGATCATTTTTGAACGAATTGCATAGCCTTGATCATCATGTCATCTATAAAATTTAAAGCATGTTAATCAACATGTGAACTTATGCCTATATAACATGTGTGTACCTCTAAATTGAGAACTTTCTGCCAAGGCGGGGGAGGAGAAGAGTGCTGCTCTAGTTGTAGAATTGATTGAGGATTGTCAAGAGGGAATGATATAGGGAGGGCTTGCCGGAGATTTTCTAAGTTCCAGATGGTGGCTACACCCTGACTTATATGGCCATTGCTGGTTGTACCCCCACTGTGAGTAGAAGGATGATGGAGAGGCTGTGGTGGTGGAGGTGATTGTTGGTAATGAACTTGGAAGGCCATTATATATAATAGGAAGCAAGAGGAGAGAGAGGAGACTGGCTTTAAAACTTAATTAAATATGGGAAGATGTGGAAAGGAGAGAGATGAATTGGGAGAGAATTGAAGAAGGAGGAATGGTAGAAGACGAGAGAGTGTAAATTGAGGAGCAGGAAATGAATTAATTGTTAGGGGAAAAAAAATTCCAAGATTGGTTGCAGAAAAAGGAAATTTGGAGTAAATATTGCAATTAAATTTAAGTGCAGGAAGGCCTCTCATTCATTGCTCATTGAGTGAGTCTGTGTTTATGTGTAGAGAAAAGAGAGAGGAGATCGATCCATCAATCCGTCCATCATCAATATTCATTATTCATATTCAATACAACGCCAAGGAAAGCTCAACAACTTTTAATAAAGCCAAACTTAATTTCTAATAAATCCAACTAAGCTGCTATAAATTTCCATCACGTATATATCCATTTTCCATTCATGATGGCTTGATTTTCCCTTTCTTTCATTTTCATTCTTGAAAATTTTTAATCTGTTTCTATTCCTTTTTCTTTCTTTCTTTTTTTTTTCTTGAAATTTGGTGGAATTGATATTTAGTTGCTAACCATATAGGTTGCGTAATAGTATTGACCTTCCTTGGTTGCTTTGATGAATACATTTCTCGCCGCCGAAGTCATGATGTTACCAGCAGCAAAGCATTACTTGTTGGATCGGCCCAATACAATTTATTATTTTCAATATCCCATTTATTGCGAGTTAATGTATTTGGTTGAATTTCAAATGTTCTAGTTTCAGAAATGATTAATACACTTTGGATTGAGAAAATAACAGGTGGAAACTGATAAGCGTGATTTGTTTTTCTATTTCTATTGCTTTTTTCATTTTTACTTTTAGTTCTAGTTTAATCTTTATTTTAATACTAACCCGTCTAGAATATAAATTTTGGTTTTTTTTTTCTTTTTGTGAGTGATCAATTATGTTTATATTTTAAAAGGCTGCGTTAATTACAATGGTCAACCTGGTGAAAGTTGTGCACCATATCTTTCAAGGTTTAGAAATGCAAGTTTTGAAAGCAATTTGGAGAGTTGTTGAGTTTACAAGTTTCGGAAAGTTGGTGGAGTTTTGATTGTGTTATACGCACCTTGTTCTATGCAGTTTATAGTCAATTTTATACTGGTGACCGATCCTATTTCAACTTTTATACTCCTCCAATTTTGACAAATTTTGTCCATCAGTGTATCAAATTAATCATGATTTAATATGAACATTATACCTAAATTATGCTCCAACATTGGTGAAGCACGAGTCTTACTTTTTTTTTTTTAACAGTATAAGTTAAGGTCCAACAGTAGCCATGTGTTAGTTTTGTGTCAAAGCACTAGATTAGTTTGGGGCATGCAGATAACTTTCTAAAACGTCAATAACTCAGACTCTGAGAATACTTTCTAGAAATTGAAGATCTTCAGACGGTAATTATAATGTCTTGACCAATCTTTTCTAGCCCAGTGATGTATTTTTATCGTCTACTGAATTGTTCCTAGGAGAAATTTGACGCTTCTTCATGTTCCCTGCAGTCTAAAGTGGAGGTCAAATTTATATATTGACTTTATTTCGTAACATGCATATGAGGTAAGTAATTGGATTTTGAACGATAGTAGATGAAAACCGACCAAACTCAAGTCACACTTTTGTCCTCGTAATTTATCATTCAGAATCTTACAATGACGGTGGACTGTGGCTCATAAACGATTGAATAACGAGAATGAATAGTTAAAGAGGGGACGAGTTAATATGTTAGTGCTTAATTTTGGAGGGTCAAGCGAGTCAGGGAAAAACAAGAAGAAAAGTATTTAATTTATTAATATATCAAGGTTATTATGGTCAATTTTTTATAACTGTGAGAAGTCAGTATAAACTTTGAAATCTTAGAGAGTTACGTGAATTTGTCCGAAACATCAGAAGTGGTTTCTGAAAATTTTTCTTTATATCTCATTGTAAACTCAAGCCAAAGAATTGTTGGACGCATTTCACCCTTGTCATGCCTTAATTCCTTCTCTTAAATTCTCAAAACTTCTATTGGTCTATGGGCGGCCAAGAGCCCATAAACAAAAACGTGTATTTTTAAAGAGAATTGCATATTGAATCTTTGCAGTAAACTAGCTGTTACACGGATTTGAGATTGACAACCGCTAGTCACATCTTTATAAAGGTTTACATTTAGTAAAATAACCCTCCCTAAAGTTTTTCTTATTTGTATGTGGCCTTTTCAAGCAAAATCAAGATTGTTGTACGAGTGAGCTTAAATTGAATAATCCTAGCGTAAATAATACGGCTTCCTGTGATTGTCCAATACTAGAATGATTAACCAGTTTAGACTTTGGAGAGCTAAAGGCCAACGGATAACGTGGAATACATATCTTCTCTGTTTCGAACACTATTTGGATTTGGATTTCTCTTGTCAAAACATGCAGATATGATTCACAACTCGTAGCAATTTTCAAGGGTCATAATGTCGATGATGTTCGACAAACACTCTTTCGAAAGAAACCGTCCAATGAACCATGACAAATGCATGGTCTAAGTGTCACGATAAAATTAGATTAGTCAAACATTCATTAATTACATTTGGTCTTGATGCAAAATCACTGTGACGTGTGTCCTGCAAACAACTCATCTTGGATCGACTTAACTACTTCGGCATCAAGGGTCTATGATCCTGCAAAAGATGATACAGAAAATGACTAAAATGAAGTCAAAATTGGTTAGAATGCATGAACACGCAAATAGATTGCGGAAAATGCTGGCGCTGACCATATACACCATTTAATACTTTGGTTTGATTCTACAACAAAGTTTGTAAAGTGTTTCGATTTATGATCTGCCAGTGGTATACCTTATATTTTGGGATCTAAATCGTAGGGTCCCCATGTAAGGATCTGGTCAATGTTGTAATAAAACTAATAATAAAAACGGTCACTGTTAATCCAGTAAACGTCTTTAAATCATCGAAGCCTGATAGGTCAAAATGTTACTACTAGAGCCCATCTTTGATTCTATGACTTCAAGATGTAAAATAGTTCTTGTTGCGACAGAAACCTCAGTACCAAAAGTTCAGGTTGGTTCTACCATTGTAATTTCATTTTTATCGGAATACAAAGTTTAGGTGGAATTTAACCGTTGCAACTAATTAATCACCACATTACTCGAATTATTTCTCTAACTGATTAATTAACAGACTTCTTTCTTTAATCATGATAATAGGGCATAGAGAAGTGACGGCCTCGTGAGGAGAGCAGCAACTTAGAGCATCTTCGAACTTTTTTTGGCAAAAACATTTGTAAGTCAAAGTTGAAATGGAACCCTACGATTATTGAATTTTCTACCACCTCATCACGACTTCAAGCAACTCTGACTTTTGCCTGAATAAAGCACAAATTAGTGAAGTTACTTGTTGATGATCGAATCGGTACTTGGCATTGTGTGTACCGCCCCATCGATCCGGCACGCCTAGAAGCCTAGGAAAAATTCAAATATATCCTGGATAAAAAATAAAATGTTTATTTTTACTTTGGCCTGATATTTAGAATCTTTTTATTCGTTATACTACTTAACTCTCAGTTTGCTACAACTGGTATAAATCAATAAATATCATGAAATTCTTTTGGTGCATCTAATTAAAAACTGCCCAGATCAAACTTACTTCCTTCTTTACATCATCTATTTAATCTAGTGGGGTAGGGTGGTGGTGCTAGATGTGGAAGGTCCTCATCCGTCTCATATTTCTTGGCAACATGAGATTTGGGATGCTCAAACCCAGACGTCAGAAAAAGGTTCCCTCTCCAAATGAAAATTTTAGGCACGAGGAGTAGATCAGATAATAAAAGCCATTTAGATTCTCAGGCCACCTTCTCACTAATATGGATCTGGTCCTTCAAATTTCTTGTTCTCTCGAATATGGTCCTAATCTATTTTGGGATATAACTACAGAAAAAGAAGCATATAAACGTGCATACTTTTTGTAGGGCATTTAAAGTCGAATAAAAACGTTGCGATCTTCATCTTGCCTCCTTAAATTCTTCGAAAGGTCCCTCATTTTTCCCCAGGAATCATGCATACCATACCTTTACCACTACCACTCCGAGCAATATGAGCTGTGGCTTGTATTGAAGTTGTTAGATTAATGTTGAACAGAAAAACATAAATATCATCTACCCAGATTTTTAAATTGACTGGAGTCACAGAACTAGTTGTGGTTTTATTGGTATAAAAGAAAGTCATATAAATATATTAACACATGTTGATGTAGAAAAAAACTAATGCACGGATACTCATATGACTCTTTTTAAGATCATTTATATGGCCCATAAATAAAGTTATATAGATAAGAATTTTCCCGCAAAAGTTACTTACTTTTTATTTGAAGCATATAGAACTAAAAAGCAGGAGAAGCGACCCGGTTTCATAATATCTTTGATCGGTAAACGAACCCGGAGCTACCTATGATTAAATGCTTCTTAACTTCTCCTGTTGACTAGTAAGTGGTAGGAAAATAATACTGTCAAAAACTATAACTAAATGTTTAGTTATAAACAAATCTTGATCATCAAGAGTCATAATTAATTACAAACTCAAAATACTGATTTTATTACGTAAGTATCACTTTTTTTTTATTATTGCAACATAGACCCTAGGAAAAAAAAACTTTTGTTGAGATTTTCATTACTAGATTTTATATTTACTTTTGAATTAGGATTTAGGATTTAGGGTTCAAGATTCATAGTGTAGGGTTTATGCTTTTAGAATTTAGGGTTTTAATTAATTATGACTTTCTTTTTGTTAAGGAAAATTACAGTTAATTTTTTATTTATTAAAATTAATTTTAGATTTTTTTAATGAGTTAGGATAATATGAGATTCTTTTAAAATTAAATTAAATTAGCATTAATTTAGAGAAATACTTTTTTAGTAAGTTGTAATAATATAAGATTCTTTTGAAATTAGATTAGATTAGTATTAATCTAAAAGTAACATATTAGGTTAGGTGTCTGTCATACTAAATATCACAGCGTTTTTTACGCTACTATTGTTTTACGTGATATATATTGACCAGGGAAGAAAAAATTCAGCATATGACTATACCGTTGTCGTCTAATGGAGTATATGTTATTGTTTCACTAGTTTCTCCAACAGGTAAAATTACTTTTTGCTGTAATCTTCAATATAATATTTTTTTTATTATTTTGAATTAATGTCCTCTGAGAGTAAGTTTAAATGCTTCCAGATAAATTTCGTGGTCCTCAACAGAGCCGAAAATATTTCATGAGATTCACTAGAATGTTGGCTGAGAGACTTTAACAGCAAAATGAACCCAAATCATCATGGCTACTTGTGGGGAAAAAATTTTATTAAAGCTACATGCCCAGAAAACTTTTAATAAGAATTGTCCAGGACAGCGTAGACTTGTCGAAATTTATGCTAAATTTTTTCAGCGGTTATGTCAATCTGTTGCACATTTGCACGAGGACCCCAAGAATAAGATGACACGATATATTATACTTCCGGCATCGTACTTAAACATGCAAGAATAAATATATTTCATTAAATCAGTAATCCTTAAAATGATGACGATTAGGGAAGGACAGTAAACTTTCTACCTCCTTTTTTTTTAGTTTTTTTTGTTTCGCTAGGGCTATAAATGCAGGCAAAATGGGCTGACAAGTGACAGCTATCCAAGGTAACTAACATATACTACGAGTTACTTGTGTTTTGGTCAGCCAGAAAAGAGGGATAGAAAATGAATACTGCACGTAAATTAGTTCAAAGTAATAAATTGTTAATTCTGCGTATGCACTTTGCTTTCTCTTTTTTATTGGTACCATTTTTGGTTGGCATTTTTCTCATTTTAAGAATTAATGCATCATATAGATTGAACAATGGTATTGATTGATAGCTATTGAATGACCAACACATTTAGATGAATTAAATTGATATTTCAAACGAGTACTTGAATCATTCAAAGGGTGCTTGTCAATCTTGTAACGAATCACCGCTCAGAAAATGCCCAAATTAGACAAAGTTCTAAGAGGCTCAGAAGAAAAGTACAGAAGACTTTGAGATGGAATGACTCATCCCAATCGTTCTAGGATTCAAATCCCACATGTCTCATATTTGGCTGGTAACGAATTTGGTAAATTGAATCCTGAATGAGTCATCCGATATTTGGTTGTAAACTGGATTATCATTTTATTGACTAAAATACCTCTAAATTTGTGTAACTGTATTTATTTGGTAATTCAAGATATATTTAAATAATATATTCTAAGAATTATAATATGCTAAAATATAATATATGGGAATCAAATAATTTACTATTTTTATTTGGTAATTCAACAAATAATATTTAAATAGTATTATAAGAATTATCATATCAATAACATAATGCAATAATTGTAATAGACTAAGAATAAAAATATAGTATTTTAAATAAATCAAAGTTTGCATTAAAGATTTGTTAGGACATTTTTAATATTTAGATAAAATCACAAAGAACCCATGAAAAAAAAACTGAACAAAAAAAAGTTATTGAAAAATATAAAATAATAGTAATATGAACAAAATTATAAACGTGATTCAACCTGAAAAACAACTATTGAACAAAAAATATAAAATTGTGCTTTTGATGAAGCTAAGTTTTAGAGATAATTTGAAAAGAAAGCAGATTAGTTTTGATTATGAGATAAATGTAGGGTTAAATTTGTCTAAATGTCTTTTACTTGCTTCACCTCAGGATAACTAATCCCAACTCCCCCATGAGATTATTTTATCATATATATATGAGATTATGTTAGCTAGGTAAGATAATCAATACTATCTAAAAAACTCAACCAAACATGAAATGACTTGGATTAGTTACCCAATCCCGCGTCATCCATGAACCAAACGTATCCTAATCAGAAGGGAACTTCTGTAACAAGAAATCCAAAGCTCTCTGCAATATGAGTCGTCTTATTGTAAGGGCTTTCTCCTATGACAAATTTCTTTTAAGTTTAATTGAATCCTTACTTTTCTAAAAATATAAGCATACCTTAATTGTGATTGTTTATTCTCTTCTACTTTTCTTTTGTTTTTGCCTTAAAGATCGAACATTTTGGAAGAAATGGAATACCAATCTTGCACTCAATATATTTGAGTTTAATAGGGCTGTCCCGTCTGAGTTGCCGTCTCAGTAATAGTTAACGAATGAATATTAAGTGCGTTGCAAGATCAGAATGGGCGCAATAATCACTTAAATACAATGGTAAAGAAAATTAATGTGATCACGAGCCTCCACAGTATCAGAATTCGGAAACTTAATGTGTAGGCCACTGTTCGAGGGAGATCTATTTTAATTTCATTCGTTGTTGTAAATCAACTCCCCATGCAAGAATTTAATCGACCAAATTCAAGTAGCATTACTCTGGTGCTTCCATCTTGTAAGCTTATTCTTCTTTGAATATACGAGTGGTTCATTTTTGTTCTTGATTGCATTACAAGAAAGTTGCTTTGATGATTTTCTAATTTGCAATTAGTCATACGTAATTTTACTTTAACTGGACTGTAACAATAATCGGCAACTCTCAATTATTTCGATCTCTTTTTTGTTGTCTATTTATTTCATTCACGTATTATTTCATTATGTCATATAGTCCTTTTGTTTGCCAATTTGTTGGTGTGGCTTCTACCCGCTTAAAAACAGCAGCATAAGAAATTGAATGTTTGTACTTGGAAGTAAGTCATTCCTCATCAATTATATTTCGGATAAATTAAATACATACCTAATTTTTATGTTGGATACAGTGCTTTTATTATCTCCAGAACATATCAAAAATTTATGGAAGTTAAGCAAGCCATGGGAAAAAATTTGTCTAGTGTCAGTAGTGTTGTATGTGAATATGTACACTTGCTTTTTCAAAATCATCATTCTCCTTGAATAATTTTTTTTTTTTTTTTTGTAGTTTTCTTATTGAGACAGAATTTTAAGAACAACACATATTTAAACTTTGAAAGATTACTTTAAGGCAATTGGGGTGATAAGCTAAAAGTTCAAGTCAATTTTACAACCTCTGGGGAAAAAAAAGTTTTTACTTATGTCTCGCTACAAGTGAATAACTACACTAAACTGACACAATCAAAGTTGTAAGTGAGATTATAATTTCTTTTTTTTTTTATTTTGAGTAACGGGTAAGATTATAATTTCTGAGTTCTGAAACATCTGTGTCATGTACAAGATCTCATTTAATTACGTACTTTCAGAAACTTTTGTCATTTGATAGTTGGAAGCTCTTAGCCAACTGCACGTCATCAGAAACTTGGAAAATTAGTTTCGGTTCTGTTTTTTAAAAATTTTAAACACATTTTTCACCAAAATTTTTATTTTACATACATGTTTATAAAAAAAAAATTTAAAACTACTATAACGATGTACTCATTTATAAAAAAAAATTAAAATTACTAAAGTAATTTTTTTAAAATACAACCCAGAAAACAACCATCCAAATGGATTACGCATCCAGTTGCACATTTATTCACTCTACTTTCATAGAAAATCACGTACCTTTTAATTCACACTGGACTGTCGTGACAGAACATTTAAAGCCATTAAGATTCTGATGCACCTATACGTCAATTTAATAACTATAAACAATAGAGAATATTTTCTCCAAAAAAAATAAAATAAAATAAATAATCCTAGTCCCAGAAAGGTGTAGAAATTTTGAATCACAATTCAGGATCGCCTAACAAAGTACAAGTAAGGCAACTGAAGCTGCATTAACATAATTACGAAGTAATGAATCTGAAAGAGTGGACATTTTACCTGATGCAGAATAATATCACTTTGGGTTAAATTTATGAAAGTAGAATTCAAGTCTCAACCTCCCCACACTGAAAAGCATTCATATGTCAGGGACTCATACCTGCATTAACTGGTATACCAACAGATTAGGCTCTTGAATATGGAGTGGACTGTGGAGTAAAGTCCGGGGAATAACTACGCTACTCCACCACTCTCTCTGGCGGAGTCTTGAGTGAATGTGTGTATGTGCGCGCGAGAGTTCGGTTATTAATTAGTGATTAGTCAATACAGAGCAGCTGCATTCATAAGCCTTCACCATTTGTCCAATTTTTGTGCTACCAAACCCCAACAGAGACCTCCTTACTAGTTCAACTGAACAACTGCATTCAACTGTTCTATCCCTCCAACTTTGTGTCTTCCTACTTTACGTGTGATCATGGCTTTTCACAACCTTTTAGTTTATTCAAGGCTGTATAATTTATATATATATATATATATATATATATATATATATATAATTCCAGGTTGTATAAGGATGGTTAAAAGAAAGAGGAAGTAATTAGACAGCATTAATCGTTAGTAATTGAATTACTTGTCATCTAATCCTTCCCTCATCCTTAAAACTTCAAACAAATGACCCCTTAATACTTACTACTCCGCGAAAAAGGGGAAAAACAAGAAATATCAAGGAAAGGTTCATGAATTGTGGTAAGTTGCTTTGCTTAAAGGCAAATGAATCACTGGTTGTATTACTATTTACTAGTTAGACGTTTTTCCTTAAATTAGAAGTACTCCAAGAACGAAAAGTTAGATAGAGAAGATGATATTTTTAATTAAAGTCATAAAAGATCGATGGTAAGGCAACCAGTTATCAGGCTTTGATTAGTTCTATTTTTATTTCTTCTGGAAGCATTAAAAATTCGGCAACGTGGTTAGTGAGTGTATCATACTTATTTATCAACCGGTAAGTCAGTTGCTCCACTTTGATTTTGATGATTGAGTGTGACTTAAGTTTCGATAAGAACATGAATTGTTTCTCTCCGGACTCTACAGCCCTGAACTAATGATATTTATTATGTCATTACTTGTTCTTCATGATATTTCTACTAGAACCATATCTAATATTGTTGAGAGACTTGAGTTGCTGAATTCTAAATGTAAAGCCACAATTGTCCCACCTAATAGACAAAATAGTTTCAATAGCCCATTGTATTTAACCTGAAATAATATCAGAAGCTTATGTTTAAGTATCCTTTATCTTTTTTCCCACAAAAGAAAAGAATGGTATTTGGATTTGATTGTTCAAGATGCAACAAATTTATGGTCTCAATGCATAATGCTTTGGTAAATCGATTTTTCTTTTGGAACACAACTAATGCCAAGTTTGGAAGTTAGGATAGAAAGGGAAGGAAGAAAAAAGAAAGCTAAGAAAAGCAAAGAACAGAACAGAACAGACTTCTTTCTTTTCCGTCCAAAATTAGGAAGAAAGTTGTTAAAGTCAAAAAAGGAAAAATTTTCTTTCTAAATCTTTTTTTTTTTCTTTCCCCCTTTTATTCCTAAACAGTGGAATTGGTATCATATCCTTCCAATTCTTTTTTTTTTCCCCTCTCAATTTCCTTCTTTCCAAACTAGCTATAAGGGAGAAGATTTGAATCTAGTAATTATGGGTATCTAAGTGAGAGCTGAATCTAGGAACCTTGGCATCTAAGTCAATGCCGTTACATCGTTCCTGATGTTAAGTGCGGTTATGTCAGTAGGAAGGTTAACACAGCTGTTCATACAATCTAAGCTAGCTCTTGATATAGAAAGCAAATACCTGCGGTTCTCTGATTTTCTAGGTAATGTAATGCTTACTGTATTCTCAGATTTGATTTAATAAAATTTCCTTTTATTCTCAAAAAAAAAAAAAAAATCCATGTCGTTACGAACTCAACTAATTGGTGTCTATTTATTTGTTTTAGTCATATGTACGCAGATTTTGTTCCAATAGATGATGGATGAATCATTTGCTACAACAAATTTTAGGAACAAAACATGGTTATGGTACTCCTTGTAATTGGCATTGCATACAGAAAGACAGTTGTTGATCCCATCCAAGAAGTGGGATGCCTTCAAATCTGCCATCTTTAAAGCGTCTGCATTTTATTGGATACAACCAGGCTCATGGTGAACTAGTTCTCGCAGGAAATGGGCTTGGATCCTCCTACATACTGCTTTATCTCACTATGGGCGAATCAACAGTCCATCAAAGTAAGACATTGGATGAGCAAATGCAGATCGTTTACTTATTTAATCATTCATACTGCAGCAAAAAGTTATGCAAATAAAAAAAGGTATACATATAAACAAACACCACAAATGTGTAAATGATAAAACTGAAAGGGTATAATACAGTTCCACCAGTAAAATGACAAGTGACCATATAACGAAGAAGATGGATACAACACAACTTCCGACAGTGATCTTAGGGGCATATCTTTTGCATCTTAATTCCCACCCGAAGAGGAATCACTACAATGACAAGGTAGATTGCCAATAAAAGCTCATGAATTGATACGCAATATCCAAACAATATGAACAATTAAGTGAATCTGAGAACAGAACTTTAGGCAAGCTCCAGTTGGACATCTCGGAAATGTCAACCCCACTCCTCCATTGGACCAGTCTCTCTGTAAAGCACATTGAGCACCCACCCAGCACATTGATCACATAGCCAAGATGGAAGGCAAAATGATGAATCGCTTCATTTGTCCCGTCAGTAAAATTTAAGTAAAACATATATTAGGAGCAAAATCACGTAAGCAAGGAGGTTGAATGAATGAGCGAATGAGAACAATGAACCACGTTACAAGCTCTTTGAAATCAATGTAGAGTCTTGACCCCTAGTTCTCTACACATTAACGATACCTCTTCAAACCAATTAAGCCAAACTTGAGGCATGTTGCGCTCCACTTGGATGGTAAAGGATTTCAATCTACAACTGCGATGGATGCTCCACTGAGATTTTTGAAGGAATATAATAGCGTCACCTTGTATAAAATTGGAATTGGACCCGCAAACATAGAAGTTTCTTTAATACCAATTATCCTTGTATAGTAGTACTACCTCTCAGAAGATTACTACATAAGTGCATTCTTTTGTGAACCTTATGCTTGCAGGCGATCAACTTTACCAAATCCAGTGTCCACAAATAATAATGCAAGCAAATACAAGAAAAATACATTTTAAAAACTACATAATTAATAATGGTAAGAAAGACAATGAAATGTATAAAAAGAAAGTAAAAAGGAAATGTTATGAAGAAAAAGCCATCTCACCCTCTCTCTCTCTGAGAGTTTGAGAGTTTGCTAAGGATCTGAGAGTTTGCTGAGGATGATGCTGGATAGAAGTGGCTATGGCAACTGCTGCCAATTCATTCGTAGTACTATTTGGAATACAAGAAGCACAATGACTATAAAGGGTTCTTGCAACCTGATACCAATGGCTATTTAATGGTAACTAGACTGGCCAAACCCCACCTGCAACAGTTGAAAGCTCCCCCCTGCTGCAGGATGGGGGTTCAAATCTCACCTGCAGCAGCTATATTGTTTCAAAATTCAGAAGGTGCGTCGTAGTGTTTCTCTGGTCCAATGGTGATTCGGTCCCTATTAGCCCCCACAGGTCCAGTTGGACCATCTCCTAAAATAGGTTAGAAGTATGGTAGAATATTGAATACTTGACAAAAAACAAAAAAAAAACACTGGCCAAAGATGAGCTGTTGGGTCAACCTAGGCTATTTCCTTACTGATCAATATTTGGTCTGTCAAGTATTAATAATAACAATTAAGCAGGTAGATATGGCTATGTACTTCGCAACTTGACCAGACTAATTACCCGTCTGCCAGCAAGTCAGCAACACATCCACTCACCAATGGCCTAGAGAACATTTTCTCTACAAACATGCAATATATCATGCTGGCATTATCTCAATCGAATTACTTTTCGGCAAATACCAAACTAGTGATCTATGAGAAGAAAACCTTATTTACAGAAATCAAGGTTGCATAATAAGAACATCGATTTTGAAAATTGCTGTTCCTTGTATTTCAAGAGTCAGATAAAGTGTTAAATTTGACCAGTGTACATGCTGCTGCTTACGTTCTGGAGACAAAGCAACAAACTATGAACATCACGGGAGTCACTGGGATTATGAGGCAAATCACAACAAACTCAGAATAAGAACTTAAATCAAAATCTTAGAGGGGAAGGGAAACTAATAGTGGTAATGAAAAAAACAGTGAGATTTTCAGGAAAATATGGATTATAAAATTGGATTTAGCTGCAATTAAACATAATATTAATAATGGCCCCCATTCCATGCATAAATGTTCAGAGTACAACACTAATAGCCTCCAACTATGACTATGGACAGTTTCCTATTTTAATCAAACAGTAACATGGCAACCAAAAAACCTGCTGATATTAAGATAACTACTGCAGACAGATCCTTCGCCAACACTACCTAGAAACAAGCTAATGAAGCCCATAAGGACATCTTAATCAAAATTAATCCCAATAAATCCGACTAGACACTCGATCAACCACTACCAATCCAACAATAACCAGAAAAATATCCGAATAAAAACAACAAAGAAAATAAGGAGAATATAAATTCTCCATCTGTTCAACCAAAAATCCAACATATCCATCAAGAAAGGCAATTCTAAAAAATTGTTACCAACAATAATCGAAAAAGTCCAGACAACGCTGACCACTGTCATTATGTCTAAAACAACACCGTACTGAAGAAAAATAAAACATAAATATCAGACAAAAAAAAAATGCCACCACCCTAATACCTCCTACCGCGGCCACCACCGCCATAAGGCAGAGGCGGAGCAACCATGAGGGGAGTCTGCTCCTCCTTGAGAACAATACCGGGCATTTCATTCATTCCCATAGAAGCAAGCAATTCAATAGTCTCCTTATCAACCTCAATCCTATCAGTCTTGATGGCGGATTCATCTGGAACAAAGTCCATGCGGCGCTCTCTTTCCTCCTCTTGAAGCTTGAGGGAGATACCCCTAACTGGACCCTTTTGGATCCGTTTCATGAGGTGGGTGGAGAACCCGGCAATCTTATTTCGGAGCCTCTTGGATGGAATGATGGCGACTTCGGTGAGGACTTTCTTGTTGGTGTGGAAGTCCAGAGTCAATTTGGAGTAGTAGCGTTCGATCACTTGCCTGGAAGACTTCTTCACTGTCTTGGTGCGGACGCGACCCATTTCTTCTTAGGTGGCTTGTTTATGCAGCCCGGGCGGCGGGTGAAGGGGGCTGGTGGCTGAGGAAGCTGCGGATGCCGGCGGAGGGAATGGGAGAGGACGCAGTGCGTAGGGCTTGGGGGGGGAATTGTTATTTATAGGATGGACTGTGGATTCGATGAATTGACCAACAGTAGGCCTGTAGTTGGGGTGCCCAAATGTTTGGCCCATGATGTTTGATAGAGTTTTATTTATGACTTTGGACTAGTTGAGGTGCAAAATCACAACCAAATTAATAGTCCTTTTCTTTTTTTTTTTGGGTTTTTTAGATTCATATAATACAGGATTGCAATCCTTGTGGATGTTTGTATTCCTCATATATTACTCATAATAATTTTTATAACAGGGGATGTATGTGTTGTGTTGTTATGCAAATCTAAGTGGGTGGGCCTTCAATTCTAGCCCAATCGAAAAAAAAAAAAAAAAAGAAAACATTTAGGGGAGAAAAATGAAGATCAATTGCATCAAAAGCTGGCATTTACCTTTTTTTTTTAAATTAAGATCAACAGCAGTGACACGAGAAAAATTAAGATCAATTGCATCAACGAAGGTCATTGAAGAAAAGAAAGAGTTTTTGTTATTTTCTATTTACCATCTAGCAATAGGAGTCAACAAAGATGAAGTGGCCATGCTCTCAATTGGAGTTAAACAGTCGGTATTTCTTTATTCTGCCAAAGCGGAGAAAAGAATTCGGTAACTAGCCAAGGTTTTGAATTCTAGTTGTGAGTTCCTTGTTCCCTTCAGTTGTCGTATCATTGAAGAAAGAAAAAAAAAAAATTTCTTTTTGACAACGCCTAAAAAAACCATATGGGGATATTATATTCCGTCCTTGAGGGCTGCTTCAACTTCTTTCTCACGACCCTCCAATCTAATTTTACTACCCCGACCAATATACATATACATAAAATAGGGTTGATATTGAAATATTACGCAGTTGTTGTAATAGTCCACAACTTCACATCCATGTTAATCCTTGCCTTTGTCCTTTCTTCTCTTATTATTTTACATCCTCATTTCCTTTATTTATTTCTTTATTTATTTTTTTATTTTTGTCCCCCCCCCCCCCCCCCCCCAAACACAAAAAAAAAAAAAAATCTGCAACAATTTTTACCAGAAGAAAAAGTTTAACGTTTTGCAAAGATCCAAATTGAGAACTGGGGACCTTGCGAGGAAATTGCTCAGCCTCTTCGGAAGCAAAATAGTTTTTTGGTCAATCTGGGAATCTTCGTACCAGAAGAAAGAATTTTACGGACATGACATGAGCCCGACTAGTACTATTGTTGGTTATCTTCCTCCATTTATTCGTAAGTGAATTGTTCATAACACACAATTTGGAGCTACCTTTTAATACCCTCCCTTTCCGCCAGGAATAGAAAAAAGGAAGTTAATTATAATCATACTTCCTACACAGAAAATTTTCGAATAATTCTTTTAATAAAATTTCTAGTACTTCTTTCTGTTAATCTAATTTCACTATAACCATTAGGTAGTATGGAATTATCGACAGGAAAGAAAACAACAATAGGAGATTGTCTAGTTAACAACATTTTCAAAGTCTTGCAAAAGCAAAGGCTGCTGTTGGGCGGAGGACTTATTAGACTTGTGTGTCTCGTGCCAGACCTACCGGTCGTCACAAAGATAATATAGAAATAAACAAATGTAGGTCTTGAATTTAAAGGTTTTCTTTTCTACAATGGAAGCAGATATCTAATTTGTGGAAATATTCTAATTTTCTAATACCTTTGCCTTCAATTACACCTGATCTGCCATTTTTTTTCGTTTTTATATGTTGAAAAGGGAAGCACCTGGGACTTAAGGAAATGAAATGACCAACTACTAGTGCCAAAAGTCATGGGATCAAATCCCTCTTTCTATTTTACACTTGTCCAATTTTCTCTACTTGTAGTCCGAAGCCTCACCCGAATTGTGCAAATATAAAGTTAGATACATGTGGAAATTTTGATTCCATCAAGAAGGCAATAATCAAGAAGTTGTGCCTTTTGATTGCATTGTACAAGGCAACGATCAAGATAAAATGACATTGACGTGGAGAAAAAATGAAATAACCAGATAAGACAATTTTGATAGCGACCTTGCTAGATGAACTTCTAGCATTTTGATGGAGTACAAGTATTATTGCTCTCCCCCTTGTCTCTCCTTCTTCCTTGAAGGTTTTCATTTTTTAGAGTCTAGTGCAAGAAAGACAACATTGCCAGAAAGTCTTGTTATTATGTTTGAATTTTGAGGAAGGAAAAAGAAAGCAATTATAAGACAAGTTAGAAGTAAATATATAGTATAAAATTAGCCATCAATAACCTTCAATTGTTTTAATAGCTTTTGTAATATTTTAGATGTAAAAGTCTATTTCAAATCACATAACCTAACAGAAATTACTTTCTTCACATTCTCTTTCTTTTACTGTTTCCTTCACCACAATGGTAAAGCCCAAGGGAATGGATTTCAAAAATACTGATCCCTTTATCCCAGACGAACCAACGATGCATCTAAACGACAAGGCGCAAGAATACATGCTCAAGCTCCGAAATAACAAAAAACAATTCCGATCATTATGGACTTTTAAACTCAAATCATGATTCGATGTCTGCTGGACTTCTTAAATTAAAGCAACGGGCAGACAAAAATTAATCTTTCGCAAGTCTTCATTTTTAAGGAACTAAGGATGACAAGTTTTTACAATTGAATAGTGGTTCACTCAATTGCAAGAACAGGAACAATTAATTTCTACACCGCATGAAAATAGTTATTGAATTTCACCACCACTAGATCCATCACATTTTATTCTATAATTACAATTAATTCATAGGAAGGCATTTGGATAACGATAATTCGACAATATAAAACAGGGAATTTAACCAGCGGTGCAGAAGTCTTGAAGGGCGTGATGAGACCAATTTGACAACTAGTCTACTGCATGCATTACTCCATAGCTAAATATTTCTTGAACTGCAGTTTCAAGGCCACGTTAGTTGTGGTATAACCACCATCAATCGCAAGGTTTACACCGCTTATATACTTAGACTCATCGCTTCCAAGGAAGACGGCAGCCTCTGCTACATCATCTGTGTTCAAGATTGTCCCTTTCAGATTTGCAATATCCGACGCGAACTCCTCCAACTTTTGCTTCTCCAATCCGAAGCCCTTAATCGCCAACGGTGTCGAAATCGCAAAAGGAGCAAGACAATTAACTCTAATGCCATGCTCGCCAAGTTCAACACACAAGTTCTTGGCGAGTCCTACAACAGCATGCTTAGATGCAAGGTACGCATAGGGCATATCACCATGGGTCACCGAGGCAGTGCTCGAAGTGAAAATAATACTGCCTTTCTTGGCAGGAACCATAACTCTTGCAGCATGTTTGGCGCACATGAATGAACCGAACACATTAACATCAAAGACCCTCTTGAAGTTGTCATAATTTGTTGAAAAAATTGATTGATTTGCTGGTCCGTCCGCGATTCCCGCATTACTGAACATTATATCAAGCTTACCATATTTGGAAATCACCGTGTCCACAGCGTTTTCAACATCCGATTCTTTGGTTACATCACAATGGACGTAAGAAATAGAGATTGCTTCGTCGCAGGAGTTGGACATAATATCTTTGATAACAGAGTAACCAAGATCATCTTGGATATCGGCAATTATGACCTTAGCCCCATGCTTCAGGAAAAGTCTAGCAGTACTTTCTCCAATGCCACTGGCACCTCCAGTTATTAAAGCAACTTTTCCTTCAAGCCTGCTTCATAAATTAATCATTTAGTCTTGGAAATATTATACGAATTAAGAATTTAAGATGCTATACCCCCAAAAAAAAAAAAAAAAAAGGCAACAGCCGTGACAAGTTCAGTTCACCTTTTCTGGAGAAGAGCAGCATGGGATGAAGAACTGTTCATCATCTTCAGTTATATATGTTGTAGCCCAGGAATCAGGGTAACGAATAAAGCATGTACATTTGCTCAAGCTTAGCAGCCTAGGGCATGAAGTATATATACACAATATATGTAAACTGTGCACGTGTATCACAGGGTTCCGTAGCCGATCATATTACTGACAAAATTAATGCTGTAGCCGCCCACATAATTCATGATTTCTTGGTGTGGTGTGGATGTTACACGTTATATGTATTAATTTTGACCAGATAATCTCACTACATTTTTAATATGATCACATTAACTCTTTTGTAATTTTATGATATATGAAAAATGGATAGAAGAAATATTTTATCACAGAATATTCATAGAATATTTTATATCTATTCTTATAATCTGCTACTGATACAAAATATTTCATGATGCCAAATGGGTTACATGCGCATAATGCGGGATATTTGGTCTATTTTATATATTCCATAAAACCACAAGAAATTATATAGTTATTAAGAAAATATTGGGACTATGTGACCGAAAATGACAAAAAGAGATATATCGTAATTTAACCTATAGGTTTTAATAACTATGTCTTCTATATTAAGAGATGTAATATTAGTGTAATACTACAAAATATAACAAAATACTCGTTGACTTTATAATCCCTGTATCTTTTACCACGTCAATGCATGACAATTTTCTCACCTTGACGGTCCAACAACCATTTGAGACCGGTAAAAGGTGCTTCTTATATAGGCAAATTAGAGATGACGAAGAGAATGACTTCAAATTTTTAAATGTTAAAATTCTAGAACCCTTCCAAGTAAGTTAAGTTATTCGTCACAAGGGCAACAAATGAAATATCTATCAATCATGAAATATTTTTGTTTTACCCAAAACAGCTTTATCTTTTATTTACATGATCAAATATTCAGTTAATCCAGTGTTGTAGTTCAATTCATTACATCAATGATGAAATGTTGCTATACCCACTTTAAATAGATGAACATATGATTACCGAGAGTTAAAAGAGAGAGATGATAAAAAATTGGATTCCCAAGACATACCAATCCAATTGATGTGTATTGAACAAAATCAACAAAAGTGAATGCATAAGGATTTTAATCCTTGCATTAGGCAGGGTTTTGGGCAATGCTGAATGATGCAAATTGATTTTTAAAGACATCTATCTCAGTTTCATATCAACCGTTTGAGGCCATTCAGCTAATTGGACTCGTCAAATTCTAGTAATACGACTGACTTTGCGTTATGTTGACTCGTGAATTATCGCTATAAATTATTGGTCCATGGCCCATGTGTCTGTAACCGTAAGTCGACAAAAACCTGACAACTCGAATAATTTAATGTGGAATGTGGCATTTCTTCTCATTTTTAGTCGAACAATTTCTCAAAAAAACTAGTGTAAATTAACTCGAAAACGATTTATGTAACTGACAAAATGTTGATAATTGTATTATCAAACATGACAAGTACGTATCCAAAATGGAAGATAATATTAAGACCTGACTATGATTTATGCAAAAACCACTTCCATTCATGGGATGTCCAGCTATCAAATTGCAAATGCTGACAGTCGATAAGCTTTCAAATTGAAAAATATTTAAGGATAAGAAATATTTTCTCGTAATTTGGTTGCATAGAAAATGATGAAATTTTTTTATTTTTAACCAAATAGAAAAGAGGCCGTTCATAATTCCATACTTCAACTATTATTAGTACCATTAATTTGGTGTATAGTTCCATCGAGACATAATAATCAAGTTCTTTGAACAGCATGTTAGGAGCAGCAGTTATAAAGATAAATACTGTACGTAATTACAACTAATTGAGTTCCAACATTTTTGCTTCGTAATTCATGTGAAGTTGTGTTTTGGTGTGTTTTTCTTTCGGTTACAATAAATATAAGAGGTGACATTTGAACCATTGTCGTACATTTACATGGGGTTAGAAACAGAATTAACATCTTACTATGTATAAAACAAAACAGGACGGTGTCATTTGGTATTAATTTTTTTCATTTTATATTTTGCTTCAGGATGCAGTGTTAACCACCTACCACCTATAATCCCTCTCATTTCTTTCCGAATAATGCTCAATAATATATTTTAATCACACAATAATTAGGCATATAACGAAAATAAAAATTTTATTTTTATTTTTTTAAACCTAACTCACACATAGGGTATGCCTAAATAACTATTGTTAATAATGTAGCCATTGAATATATATTGGTGTGTAAGTGGTTTGTAACCCAACTCTTTACAATTATATATTCATCCGGTTCAAATTTGTTGTCCCTTTTTTTTGTTTTTTGTTATCAAGTGTGTCTAATATAAAATTATGTCAATATTAGACATAATTGAACAAAACAAAAATAGATAGAAGATCTAGAATGTAATTCATCGTTTAAATTCTCATCACCACAGAGGTTAGCAGCTGATCCTGATATCGACTTAAAGTTGCACCTAAGCAAATAATTCACATTGGATCTCCTAGACATTTTTAACCACGACAGTTGCATCAAAAAATTGTACAAGAGAAAAGTCGCAGTTGCGTTACATGCATGCATTGCTGGAAATTATTGTCCTATCAACAAACGTTCAATGTACCAAATCACATTGCACAAGCACTCTTGTTTCTCTTTTTCTTGCCAAACTCTGTTGCATACCGCATGACTTTCTTGTCAAGGCACTGTAGGCATGGTACCTTCTGTCATTCAATGCAGTTCATTGATGGGGAGATCTCGGTGAACAGCATATTTGATTATAATATAAAATTGAATCAATTTTGTACCATATAAAAAATTAATAGTTAAATAAAAATAAGAAAAATAAATTTATATAAATTATTAATTTTATTTATAAATAGATAGTCTCACATAAATTATTAAAATTATATTTATTATTAACAAACTTGTATTATTTACCATATAAATATTCAACCAACCACCATTCATATCAGGAATTTTCAAGTGGGCATGATTTTTTTTGCTGTACAGGGCAAACAATGTAAGCTAACCTTTTAATTTCACTGGATTGGCTCAGTTCCAGGTCACTTTCGACTGCAAAGTCCACCTCCATGGGCCACCACCAACTTCTGGACAAAGCTTTCATAATTGCGTGTTTCTTTTGATTGGGATGAATGAGTGAGTATTGTGTGCACCACGCGCGTCACGTGGCGTGCCACGTGATGCACTAGAACCAATTACACATCGCCAAATAATACAAGGTATGACCCACCATTGCCACATGGCGATGTGTGATTAGTTTTAGTACACCACGTGGCAATGCACGTAGTGTATTGTATACTTTTCCGGGATGATTGACTTTCCTGCCAGACAAGAGGTAGCGAAGGAAAAGTATATAATACACTATGTGTATTGTCACGTGGTGTATTAGAACCAATAATTTATCATCATGTGGCAATGATAGGTCATACCTTGTATTATTTGGCGATGTGTGATTAGTTCTAGTGCACCACGTGACGCGCATGGTGTACGCAATACTCACTCAGCTAGCGAAAGCTTTTCTTCCCAATTTTTACGTTATGATTTTGAAGAATCAAACCGATTGTTAAGATATCAAGGGAGATTCTTAGGCAGGTTAACGGTTTTATTTGTAAATCTTATAGTTTAAAAAAATATTATATAAGTATAATAATAAATATTAATATAAAAAATAATATAAAAATATTTAGTTTTATTTCAAATAACAAGATCCACAGGTAAAATTGGTAACCGAATTCATTTAAAATTTTTTCAAAGATCACGGACGCCCACAAGCGTGCGAGATGCAGATAAGCCCATTAACTCCTGCAAAGGTATTAAACACGAGGGACTTGATTTGATTCTCAGTTTCTTTATTGTTAAAAAAATAAATTATAAAAAAAATAGAGCAAAGGAGTCTTCAACCTTGTATTTTGTTTTGGTCAATTATCCCCAAAGGTCCTTGAACTTTTTCAAAACACCCTCTTTAGTTCTTAAACTGTGTCAATTCATCAATTTTTTTTTTTTTTTTAAGTACCAATCTGGCAATGCAAAAGATAATGCCCCTGACTGCAAATTCCATCGGCAGGAAATGACACGAGTCACTCAGCAAAAAGAGAAAATTTGCCACTTGACTAGTATAACTGAACTACTTCTTCGACTTAATGCATTTGTTTTCTTCTCTAATTCCTAAATTTAGACACATCTATCTCTGTTTGTTAGATATTTGGACTCTAATCTAAACTCTCATACGATATGAAATAACTATTTCAATTGTGTATTTGTTTATAAATTCTACAATCACTTCTATACGATTATATCAGAGTCTAATCAGGCAAAACTATAGATTAAACAAAAATTATGAAGTAAAGAAGTTATCAACGCACGTTTGGCTTGAAAAAATGACTGGAGATTATTTCTACCTTTTTCTTTTTTTACATAAAAAGTGACAGGAGACTGTATACTTTTGAATTCATTGTTTGCAAGAAACAATGCTGCTTCAGGACATCATTTACCTCCAAGACTGCCTCTTTCAGATTTGCAATTTCACAAACATATTTGTCTACCGTTTTCTTCTCACAGCCTAAATGCTTCCGCAGCATTGGTGTTGCCACTCCGAATGGAGAAATACAATTCTCTCTAATCCTTAATTCTTCTTATTATGCTTGAATTTTTAAGAAAGGAAAACGAAAGGAATTATAGGGTAAGTTAGAAGTAGATATATATACTCAAACATCGATTATCTTCAACTTTTAGATAACATTCATTATATTTCAGATGTAAACTATATTGCAAATCAAATAATGTAAGAGGAAAATTACTTTCTCGACATTTTTGACCTTTTCTTTTCCAATGTCCTTCGCCACAATGGTACCCAAACGAGACCAACGGAATGGATTTCAGAAATACTGATCCCATGCTCCCAGATGACCCAAAGATGCATCTGAACGACAAGATGCAAGAACACATACATGCTCCAGCCTGAATATTACCAAGAGCAATTCCGATGAAGAATGCTTTATGGACTTTCAAACTCAAATTATGATTCGATGTCTGCTGGACTTCTTAAATTAGCCCAGCGGGCTGATGAAATTGAACTGTTGCAAGTCTAATTTAAAGAAGTAAGGATGACAAGTTTTAACTATTGAATGGTGGTTCATTCAATTGCAAGCATAGGAACAATTAATTCTAGATCCATCACATTTTATTCTAGAATTACTACTAATTTATAGGAAGGTGTTTAGAAAACGCTAATCCGACAATATAAAACAGGGTTCCCTCGGACTAAAAGTCTTGAGGGGTGTGATGAGACCAATTTGACGATTAGTCTACCTCGTGCTTTCGTCCATGGGTAAATATTTCTTGATCTGAAGTTTCAAAGCTGTATTTGTTGTGGTATAACCACCATCAATCAAAAGGTTTACACCGCTTATATACTTAGACTCATCGCTTCCAAGGAAGACGGTAGCCAGCGCTACATCATCTGCCTTCAAGATTGTTCCTTTCAGGTTTGCAGCACCCGTGAAGAAATCATCCAACCTTTGCTTGTCCAATCCGAAGCCCTTAATCGTCAAGGGCGTCACAATCCCAAAAGGAGCAACACAATTAACTCTAATGCCATGCTCGCCCAGTTCAACACACAAGTTCTTTGCCAGTCCCACGACAGCATGCTTTGATGCAAGGTACCCATAGGTCACATCACCATAGGTCGCAGAGGCAGCACTCGAAGTGAAAATAATGCTGCCTTTCTTGGCAGGAATCATAACTCTTGCAGCATGTTTGGCGCACATGAATGACCCAAACACATTAACATCAAAGACCCTCTTGAAGTCGTCATAGTTTGCTGAAAGAATTGATTGATTCACTCGTCCGTCCAGGATTCCTGCATTACTGAACATTATATCAAGCTTACCATATTTGGAAATCGCCGTGTCCATAGCGTTTTCAACATCCGATTCTTTTGTTACATCACAATGGACGTAAGAAATAGATACTGCTTCATTGCTGGAGTTGGATGCAATATCTTTGATAACAGAGTAACCAAGATCATCTTGGACATCGGCAATTATGACCTTAGCCCCATGCTTCACGAAAAGTCTGGCAGTACTTTCTCCAATGCCACTGGCACCTCCAGTTATCAAAGCGACTTTTCCTTCAAGCCTGCTTCATAAATTGATCAATTATTCTTCGAAATATTATACGAATTGAGAATCTAAGATGCTAACCAAAAAAAAAAAAGCAACAGCCATGAGGAGTTCAGTTTACCTTTTCTGAAGAAGAGCACCGGATGAAGAGTTATTCATCATCTTCAGCTCTATATGTTGGTAGTGCAAGAATCAGGATAACTAATAAAGCTTGTACATTTGCTCAAGCTTAGCAGCCTAGGACATCGAGTACATATACACAATATATGTAAACTGTGCACTTGTACGTCTAAAAAATTCAAGGAATTTTCTAATAACATGAGTTTAATATCACAAATTATAAGAAGAGTATTCAATACTGCTTTTTATCCATGCAACTCTTTTCACATCAATGCATTATTGGCACGAGTTGTTGTTGTTGCATGTTTTTTTATGCATAAAATATTATTTGTACTTCAATCTTCATTTGATTTACTGGATTTACCGAGATTACACACCAAGGAGTTAATCTCCACTATAAAAGGACAATTTTTTCACCTTCACGATCCAACCACCGTTTGACACTCCTAAATACGTTTCTTATATAGGATATTAAAGATAACGAAGGAAATTCTAAACTTCAAATTTCTTTTAATCAGCTTTTTTTTCTTCTTGAAACCTTTGGCATGGTAACTGATTGATTGTTTTTTAGCAAATGAATCATGGTCGTCTCTATTCTTTTTCTTCTTCTTTTATTTGGTTTAATTATATTTTACCTCCTTGTGATTTTCGAATAAACCACATGATCCCCTTATGGTTTCAAAAGCTATACATCACCTCCCTGTGGTTTTAGTTAAAGTATCAAATTAACAGAAATTCTCTTCTATAACCGTCCGTGGGAAAAATTTTCAAATTACCCCGTGCAAGTACTAAAAATTACCATAGTGTGATGTATAACTTTTAAAACCATAAGGGGGTTATGTGGTTTATTTTGAAAACCACAGGGGGTAAAGTGTATATTTTTTAAAAAAATATGCACGCACGCACAAAGATAAAATAGTTAATCACTGAAATAACTTGGACATTTAACTCACGTTCCGTCACGAAACTTAATTTCCATCATTTTGACACTTTAATTTAAACCATAGGAGGGTGATGTATAGCTTTTTGAACCATTAGAGAGTTATGTGATTTATCTGAAAATCACAGGGGGTATAGGGTATTTTACCCTTATTTTTTTTAACTTTGAAATAAATAATTTGTAATAGTTTTAGTTTTGAATTTTAAGCTTATGATTTTAGGCTCACAATCCGAATATATGTTTTATGGGCTTAAGTATGAATTTCATATTTATAAATTTGAAACTCATAACTTGAAACTCAAAAGTGTTATTAATTATATTAGTCGAGCCTAACTTTGTTAAAAGCTCGATTGATAAAGTCTGATTGACAGGACTAGAAACAGAATTGACCTGTAGTCACACACAAACAACAAATGCTCTTATTATTTATATTTATCTTACTGTTAATAAAGTGGGAGGGACTCTTTTGGTGTGAACTTTTTGTCAAAGTTGCACTTGAGGATGTAATTTTAACCACAAATTACCTATAATCCCCTCATTTTTTTCTGTCCAAATAATACTGAATAAAATATTTCACTCACACAATAATTTGGTGCGTTAAAGATTATAAGTTTGACATTTATTTTTTAAAATCTGACACATATATAGAGTGTGCGTAAATAATTAGTTGCTAATAATGTAGCTACTGGTTTGTAACCCAAACCTGCATAGCTATTTGTTCATTATTTAATTCTCGCCACCACAGAGATTTGCTGCTGATCTTGATGTCGACTTAAAAGTTGCACCCACGCAACTTTATCACATTCGATCTCCTTGGCCTTTTTTAAGCAGGAGAATTGCGTTAAAAAATCGTACAAGTGAAAAGACGAAGGGGAGTTTACATGCATGCATTGCTGGAAATTGTTTACCTGCCAATTTAGTTTGTTTTCTTTAAGTGCTTGGTTAACAAACATTCCATGTACCAAATCACATTGTAACAAGTACCCTTGTTCCTTCTTCTTGTCCAACTATGTTGCATAGTGTATGACTTTTCATATCAAGGCATTGTAGCCATGGCGACTTCCGTCGATGCCGCGGTCGATATCAGAAATTTTTTGTGAGGCATGATTTTTGCTGTATATGGAAATTAATGTCTGCCGACCTTCTAATTTCATTGGATTGACTCGGTTCCTATCCAATCGGTCACTATCCACTGCAAATTCCGCCTCCATGGGCCACAAACTGCTGGACAAAACGTCCACAATGGCGTGTTTCTTTTGGTCAGATTTAATGACTTTCCTAACGGGAGCTAGCGAAAGCTTTTCTCCCCAACGTTTCCATTACGACTCTAAAAAATCAAACCACTCGAGGCCCATGAGCAGGGGAGATCCCGCTTCGCGATAAGCCCATTAACTATTGCAATGGTTCGAGGAATTTGATTTAATTCTCAATTTATTTCTTTTACCCAAAAAAAAAAAAAAAAACCCAAAAGGGTCTTCAAACATTTATTTTATTGGTTAAGGTAGATTAACGAGTACTGGCTTAATTAAGAGTGATGTCAGCAATATTCATTGCACCGAATTTCCAGTACTGGCTTGAGGCAGACAAAGGACCAAAGTTTTTGCCCCATTTATTATAGGGTTAATAACAGTTTGCCCCCCTGAACTAATGAGGTAGTCACACTTTGCCCCCCTGAACTTTGAATATATACATTTCACCCCCCAAAGTGTCCTATTTGACTTTGACCCACTCATTTACAATTTTTTCTTCTAAAACTACCCTTGCCTACTCCTAAATTACTTTAGCTTTATGAATTTTTAGTGATCAACTTTTAACTATTCTATTATTAATTTATTTTAACCCTGCTATATATTCTCCACATCTTATAGAAAAGATAAATCAATATCTTTATCCAAATTAACAAGAACAAATATATGAATCGTTCTAACATGTAAAAAGTAAATCTAGCAAAAATAAAATAAAATGATATATCTTTCCAAATCAATAAGAACAAATATATAAATTGCTCCAAAATGTCAAATAAATATGTATTTGCCATGATATTTTTACCATTACTATTTTCGAAAAGAATATGTTCTTCCCAACAAAAACACAAACTAGAAGGTTTTACATGGCAATAAAATATTCCAAAAGCATTATGTTTTCCCTGCTACAATATACATAAGACTGTAACAATCTATTAAATTGCAGTCTAAAATAAAAGTATTAAATAACAAAAAGTGCAGTCTAAATTTGTTGATTTAGATAAAAATATCATTTTATCATTTTTGCATGATTTATTTTTTATATTTTGGAACAATTTATATATTTCTTGTTGATTTGGATAGAGATATCAATTTATCTTTTCTATTATATAAGATGTAGGAAATATATAACAGGGTTGAAAAAATTAATAGAATAATCAAAAGTTGACCACTAAAAATTCATAAAGTTAATGTTAGTTTAGGAGTGGGCAAGGGTAGTTTTGGAAGAAAAAATTGTAAATTAGTGGTCAAAGTCAAATAGGACACTTTGGGGGGTGAAATGTATATATTCAAAGTTCAGGGGGGCAAAGTGTGACTACCCTATAAGTTCAAGGAGGCAAACTGTTATTAACCCTTTATTATATGACACGAGTACTGACTAAAATTATGTGGAAACCAAACTTTTGCACCAAAAAATAATAAAACCTAAATCTTTCTTTGGTACAAAATAAAAATCAAACCCTCCTAAGTCTGATCCTAGAATTTCATCTCTCAACGATCTACACTTGGACACGTGCTAGTGCATTTGGAGCATTACAAGTTCTATTTATCACAAATTGATGACCGTGATTTATTGTGGCAAAATAAATGGCTAAAATGTTGTTATGTGGACAAAATTTGAACTAAAAAAATGTCAAAAAACGAGGTAATTTTGAAAAAAAAATTGATTATATCAAAATATTAAATAATTGCATTAAAATGCTAAAGAGTTACATTAAAATGTTGAGAAATTATATGCCCCAACTTGAGAAAAATGACTAATAGCCAAATTGTGAGTAACCATGCCCCATACTAAATGGTGTAGCGTGAAAATGCCAATCTATTTGTATAGCTGAGAGTCTTGTTGTTTTCGTTTGGCGAAATTTTAGTGGGCATATTTATTTCGGGAATTGCCAAGTAATGAAACCGGCAGCAAAAGTATGAACATAGTAAAATACTACTCTGCCAGAACTTGCAATAATTTCTACCCCACAATACTACGATTCAAAAAGGAAACTAACCCAGAATCTAAAACATCTACGGGAAAATGTAAACTATTGCACAAGTCAATATCAACTGGACGACTATACAATTTATATGGATAGAAATAGGAGGACGTCCGGCATTCGCATTCAAGAGCCATAATTGCTTTGCGAGAAGAGTAAGAGGAAATAGGATAAAAATCTGAATGGAGTAAATAAATATCTCGAACGGCACACGTCCAACTTGATGACAAGACATTAATTAGATTGGATGGGTCAATTCCACGTAACACTTTTTATGTTTTTAGATTTTTTTTTCCTCATAATTTTCACTCCGTAATATGAATTCTAATTTTGACATGTAACCCAATGTGGTCTATTAGATCTAGCAATTAATTAATGAGGTTAACTGATAAAGTTTCAGCAAAAAAAGGATAACTGATAAAAATAATAAAATAGGTTTCTTGATAGACTTATAAACATATCCCATGAAAATTTCATGGAATGGTATGATGTGAAGTGAATGCAAGTGGACATGTGCCAGTAAATTACTTCAAAGATTTTCATGTATGAGGTTGTTTTTAATCCCGGTAAGCTTTTACCCAATTCGGCTAACATTTTGAGTGTTCGTTACGACGACATGAAAGTTGAAACCATAGCTTGAAAACTAAAGATGCAAAATAGAATTCATCTAGACGGGAATGCAATTTAGACAGCTAGATTTAGTAAAATTCTTCCTGAATGATCGTAAATGGTCTCGGTGATACACTGCAGTTTTAAGAACAAAAATGGAATGACTAATTTATAATGCATAGTACTGTAGAGATCTGAACTTCGCCCTGACCAAAAGGGACAATCAATTAGACATTAAACTTTTAATAATCGTCATATAAGACTGGTTAGTGGTGCTATAACCTCCATCCACGAGAAGGTTCAATCCACTAACAAACTTGGATGCATCGCTGCACAGATACAATGCTGCCTCAGCCACATCCTCCGCCGTCGGCACCACCCCTTTCAAGTTCGCCGATGCACAAATAATCCCTTCTACCGCGCTCTTATCCAACCCCATAGCATTTCTCAGCAATGGGGTGGCAACGGCGCATGGAGATATGCAATTAACTCTAATCCCATATTGCCCTAGCTCCACGCAAAGGTTTTTCGTCAGCCCCACAATTGCGTGCTTTGAGACAGTATAGGAGTGTGGTGATTCACCGCAAGAAACCGAAGCAATACTCGAAGTGAAGAGTATCACCCCCTTTTTAGCCGGGATCATCACCTTTGCAGCATATTTGGCTCCCAAGAATGCTCCGTATACGTTCACGTCGAAAACCCTTTTGAAGTTTTCGTTATCTGCATCTGCAATGTTGAAATCCAAGTTACCGGGGATTCCGGCGTTGTTGTACATGATATCTAGCTTGCCATACTTGGACATTGCGACATCAACCAAATTTTTAACATCAGTGTCGCTGGTTACATCACAATGGACGTATGTAACATTTCCAGAACCAGAAGAGTCAAGTTCTTCACAGAGAGAGTGGCCTAATTCATCCTGAACGTCAGCAATGATCACTTTTGCTCCATGTTGTACAAAAAGTCGCACGGTGCTTTCACCAAAGCCACTTGCACCACCAGTGACAATTACAACCTTGTCTTCTAATCTGCATCCAACAAAAAAAAGTTATTGTTTGTGAGGGTTGTTGCCTAAATAAATTGCTAAGCAAGAAAAAATAGGTAAAGGCTGGACCAGACGTAGAGTTTAGTATTTAGAGCAACTAAGCTTAATTACCTTTTGTTGGTTGGGCCGTATGATGATTTTGAGGAGCAACCGTTCATCTTCAGCAGTTTATTGCCGATAGCTCGGAGCTCTTAACGAATGGGATGCTCCATAGGCTAGGCTGCAATTTATAATACTACTTAAATTTACTGTTAAGTTGCTATGGATGAGGTGAAGGCCAACCAGCATTAAACACTTGTCTACCGGCTAATTTTTTTCCCACATATTTGATTGCGTTAAATATGGCTTGAGTTGATGCAATGGAAATGGAAGAAATTCATCGAATCTAGAAGAATTAAATCACTACAACTACTGGCAGAACTGGGCACACTATGAAAAGAAACATAAAGGAGACAGAAGCTACTTGCCATGTGTGTCACAGATGATGATAACGTGCAACTTGTCTGACCGCTTAGCTGAATGATAAGATTTAATACGGTTTTGAACGTAAATAGATCGGTTTGACATAAGGTTTTGAAATGAATGACTTTTCTTTGCTTGATATTTTTTCTTTTTTTCTTTTTTTTTTGATTAAAGAAAAGAGTTTCATTAAGGTAAATCAGAAACTACATCTGAGGTCTCTTATCTTACTCACAAAGGGAAATGGGTAAACCAAACGTGTTGACCTTTGTCTTTAAAACTAGTCTAGCGGCCCCATGTGGAGAAAGTATTGTTTGGTCCATGCACACCACATCAGCAAATTATGTGGTGTGCAAATTGTAACCTGCTGTTGACACGTGGATGTGGCTCCATTTTGTATCTTCTAGCAATATGACTCTTGCTTTTTAACTTTTGTAGTCCCAATGCAAGATTTGAAATATCTTCAAGGCTTCATTATAATACAAGACCCGGGAGTACTGGGTGGAAAACACGTCAATACCGCTAGCCTTAATGGAGTAGTTACCCATTCCATTCTTCGGGTTGAGTTCTTCTCCATTTCCATCACCAGCCAAGCCATCCATTTCTCCAACTAGGCCGATTATGTTGCCTTCATCTCTTCCTCGTAGAACTTGTTTCTTTACTCTATCCTTGGAGTATATTTCTCCGTAGAAAAGCCAGAAATTAGGCGTGAACATAATCGAAAAAAATCGATTTATCGATCAATATTTGGATTTAAAAAGTTAAATTTGAATCGGTATTCAAATAAAAGAATTATAAAATCGGTATTATCAATTTTGAATACAATTTAATAATATTTTATTTTTAATATATATATTCTCTTATATATATATATCTGATTAGATATATAAATTCAATATATAAAATTAAATATGACTAAATATAAACTTTACAATTAAAAAATCTAATACAACTAGAACCTTTTAATTACAATTAAGGAGATCTAATTCACATAATTAAATACACACACGCACATAAGCTCAACTTATTTTAAATTTTAATTGTAAATGATTATATACAAATTCAGGGCATAATAAATTATTGTGATTACAAAAGACAATTACAAGTGTATAAAATATATATATATATATATTAATAAATAGCTTATATTTATATTTATGAATAAAT
Source organism: Mitragyna speciosa (assembly GCA_024721245.1). NCBI lineage: Eukaryota > Viridiplantae > Streptophyta > Magnoliopsida > Gentianales > Rubiaceae > Mitragyna > Mitragyna speciosa. Next base: position 4,105,110 of record CM045553.1, on the reverse strand, counting down.
ACACAATATTTACAAAATTATCAATTGTCCACTGCAACTATTTAATGTATATCGAAAAAAAAATTATATTATGTTTTATATTAACTACTTAAAATTTGTAATCATAAATTTTACTTTTTTGATCTTTTATCAAAGATAATTTGTTAATTAGTGACAAATGATTGGTGAATTATTTAATTGGATAATACTTATTGGGGTTGATGTATATTTTTTCGATATTAGAGTATAATTGTTGGGCTACATCTTTGTTCAATCCAACAGTTTAAATCAGTAATTCGATAAATACCGAATTCGAACTATGAAATCAAATTTTGTAATTTTAAATTTAAAATCGAAATCGATCGATATTTTTTAAAACAAAAATACCGACATTACTAAATTTATTTTATCTAATTACTAAATTAACAAAAATACCGACATCGCTGAATTTATTTTATCGAATTACTAAATTACCGACCGAATAACACTCCTATCGAAAATCATCATCCTCGACTATTCCAAGGTCGAGCGCGAAAGAATTTTGTAAGCCCCACATCAATTTCTTGCCACTTTCTACATCACATCAACCTAAAAGGAAAAAAAAAACTACAAAAACAGCAAATGCAAGTCTTTAAGTAGGAATCAAACGTATGTATGCCAATGGACATACACATATACGCAGATGTATGCCAATGGACAATATAATAGTTAAATTTTTTTTCCTCTTCCCATTTCCAATTTTCCGTGCTAAAATACACTACCCTCTGTTTTGGAATATATATTATGATTTTCCTCTTTTTTTCCTTAAATTAATATTTGGTTAATTATAATAATTGCAATTGGTGTAGACCGCACTGGTGTTCACGTCCAGTGGCCACACAAATGTTGACAATAAACGAAGAAAAAATTTCTAACCTCTGCAATATGCAATTCATCAATTTTAAAGTTGTGATCTGTTTTGGTGTGAAGATCCGTTTCTTTCTCTCTCTTTTTTTATTTTGAAGAATAGAGCCATAGAGTAGTGGATCCCTCATCTTTATCATATAAATTGCTGATCGCTTGTTTTTACCATTTAGCAGCGCATGAATGCTGTCATCATCTTGAAAGACAATAGGGCCACATCCAAGTGTCAACAAGAGGTCAAAAATTGCACACCACGTAATTTGCTGATGTGGTGCATATGGAGCAAGCAATACTTTCTCGCCCCATGTGCTGGTTTGTGTTGGAGTATTTTAATAAAAATATAAATATTATGGAATTATTTAATTGATTTCTGTTACTTTTGACGTTACAATTAAGAAGTTTTTATAATCATTATAACAGTTGTATTAATAATTGATTATAATGGTCATAATATTATTGTAATTAAAATTTGTGAGTGTTAATAATAATAACGGTCATAATTATATAATTATGTTTTGTACCATAAATTTACTTATTATAATATTTAAATTATTCTACTTAATTCTCTAATTATTGTACAATTAATACTCCTAATTTTTCAGCCTATAAATATGAGGATTTTGAAGAGTTCAAAATAGATCTTTCAATAAGAATTATTCAAAATTCTATAAGTATAGTTTGGACAAAAGTAAGGCGTATGGAAAGCTTCTGTGCTTCTTTTAGTTATGCAAATCAAAGAGAAGTAACAGCCATGAGTTGAGCTGTTGTATCGTGGAGGCGACACGTTGTGACTTACTCCATCGAAATTAAATTCGTAGGGGCGCTAATCGTCTTAAAGAGAGCGTACTACGCGTCTCAGCCATACCGAACTTCTTTGTAGCTATCAAATTCCTCATTATCGCGGTATATAATTACACATTTTATAATGTGGCATCCAGGTAATATCTTTTTAATTTAATTTTCAGTTAAAGTTTATTGAAGAAATTGTTATGATTATTTGATTACTTTAATGGTCTAGGACCAACAGTTTGTTGTGCTGTCTAGACACAAAGCCAATGCGTACATGTAGGAAGTCTCCAAGCAAGTTCCGAATTTTGTCTATAACGAGGCCAACCATCGACAGATCCTCGAAATTACTTTGAATTTTGTTAATTACTCCTAGGCATGTCCTTCCAGTTCAAAATGGGATATGCCAAAGGTCTTTGCAAACTCGAGTGCTTTGTAGAAAGCCAGAGATTCTTCTTGAGGTGCGTCAGAACAAAATGGTATATTTTCAGCCATGACTGCTTCGATGTCCCCTTTGTTGTCTCGTACTACTAATACAATGCCTGCTGTGTCCTTCAGAAATGCTGCATCGACATTATTCTTCAAAAGATTCCCAGAAGGTGATTTCCATCTGGCCTCGATGCGACTATAATTTTGAGGACGGCTGGGGTCCAAGTGCCTGGGTTAAGAGGATTGGTATTCTTGCAAGAAATTTTTGCTGTAGATGCAAATTTGGTGAGCTCCTCTAGTTGTCCTATTAAAGATTTTTTCATTCCGTGACTTCCAGATAAGCCATAAGTTGATTGCCATGAGCTTCGCTTCCTCTTTACTTGCTTCTTCTAGGATTTGTGTGAGCCAATCTTTAAAATTGCAGCTCCCTCGACTCGTAATTCTAAAATGATATTTTTCTTGTAAGACATAACTACCACAATTTCGGACTGTTTGCATGATCTCTGGAGTCCTTTTAGCCAAAAATGGTCCACATCCCATAGAATTAACAAGTCTTGCTAACATTTTGAAATTGACTTGCCCAGCCCCCAACCCCCTAAAAGCCTAAAAACCAACCCAAAACGGCACCACTGCTCGCTTGATTCAGAGCACCAACAATTATTGTTGTCAAATTTATGAACGACCTTGGATACAGGCTTTGCAAGTAGTGTATGCTAATTCTTTCAGGGGGATGTTTTGCACAAAATTTAGGAATTTGCTCCTTTCACATTCCTTGGTCCATATATACATTCTCGAAAATTAAAAACAATAGAAATAGTTTCCGTTCATAATTCTCGTATTCTTCAGAATTAGCACTACCATTAGGTCTGTAATGCCCTTCGTGCTTGTTGAATGGCCCAGATCAGTCATATTTTGGCTTTTTTTTTTTTCAGAATTTGGATTATTTATAATACACATCCTGTTATTGCATTAGAAAATCACGAGTTTTTATCGAATGCAGATATTAGTAATTGCACCTTCAAATAAAGTTGGAATATCGATGGAAAGTCGTCATAGCCAATTAATATCCAAGACGATCTCGGACAGAATAGTCAACTGCGCCTCGCCTAATTACGGTCGATACACGTTTTGGTGTTCCCAGATCCATTTTGTACCCCAAAAGCCTCAGGAAAAATGCAAACAGTGACATTTACAGGCGAATCGCTAATAGAAACAGCACATGCCTTTCCCTTAAAAACAGTTAATTTTGAGGCAACCAAAGCCTAGGAGATTGTAACACTGTCACAAATTACAAATATCATTTTACAAGCCACCACTCAAAATGGATCTCTAATCTTACCCAAACAAAAAAGTATTATATACTGCAATGTGCTTTTACTAACGCGATTAACGTCATTGCTAGCTGCGGAAAACGCGATTAATCTTAAATACCGCTTTCAGCTAGTTTAATTTTGAGGAAAATGAATTCTAGTTTCTTAGATTGGTCTCAAGTTGCTAGACGAAAACACGACCTTGTATATTTTATCATGCTGCCGGCTTAAGTTTTAAAATGTGCTCTATCCAAACGGCACGTAATACATACATTTATGGCTACTAAGGCCTGTTTGGGAGTATAGGGAAGGAGAGAAGATAAAGGGAAAACTTAAGGCTTTTGGTAGTGTTATTATAGCACATACCACGGTCTCAACTGGGGGAAATTAGTAACTTAAGTACCATAAAATTTGTTAAAATTTATGAGGACGTTGTCGGAACATTGTGTGTTACCGGATATAGATAACCCTCTTGGTAACTATAAACATTTAACCACAATATACTGTACCTCTCTTCTTCATCTATTACTTTCCTGAGGTTCGGGGTAAAAAAGTCAAAATATTTTAGTATACATTTATTTTATAAGATAAGATTTTTTTTTTTTTTATTCTTATGAGTGCCCTATTTATTTTATAAGAATATTTGTTAGCAAGTGCTTTTGGAATACCTATTAACTGAGATATCGAAAAAGTGAGATTAAATGAAGAGATTGACTAATGCCCGGGAAGAAAATAGTTGTTAATTATACATTCAGATAGTAAGTCATGGGTAAAATGTGTATATTAATGAGTGTCCCAGTCACTCGATAGAAAATAGATTTTACAATTAAACATAAAATAACCACCAATTTAGCATCAATTAATTAAAGATATAAACTGACATACTTTCCTCTATATAAATCTTCAAACAGAATGAGCTAGCCAGGGTAGAAAAAGTGTTCTTAATAGTGGTGGCTGTGCTCCTATCCTTGACATTTGACAACATGAGTGCTGATTCTTCAATCGCTTCCTCAAACAAAAGGTTAGCATTCAGATTCGTAACTATTGCAGATGATGTGCTTGATAGCATTCAAGATCATATCTATTTTTTGTGACATAAAAATGAATTACAGATGAATTGTGTGTCTGTCCTGCAAATTTATAGTTCAGCATTTGCTCATCAAATTTAGCTAGCTTAGCTGAAAATTTGAAATCATCTGAAATATACGTGAATGAAGTTGTCTTGAGCCCTCATTTTCACTAACTAGAGCAATTCATGGTCCATCATCAACATCTCCAGGTTAGATGGCAAGGTAGCAATCATCACTGGAGGTGCCAGCGGCATTGGAGCAGCTGCTGTTCGCCTGTTTGCTAAAACTGGGGCTAAGGTTGTCATAGCTGATATACAAGACAACCTCGGCCGGGAAATTGCCAATAAGCTTGGCAAAAATGTGTACTACATCCATTGTGATGTATCACGGGAAGAACAAGTTAGCAATCTAATTGATACCACCGTAGCCATGTATGGCCAACTTGATATAATGTATAACAACGCAGGCATCATCGACGGCTATTTCACGAGCATATTGGAAGCCTCAAAGTCAGACCTGGACCGGCTTCTTGCCGTAAATTTGGTGGGCTCATTCCTTGGAGCCAAGCATGCTGCAAGAGTCATGATACCCCGCCACAAGGGATGCATATTGTTCACAGCCAGCGCATGTGTAAATATAGCAGGCCTGGCCACTCATGCCTATTCAGTCACTAAGCACGGGATTTCCGGTCTAACTAAGAGTTTGTCCGCTGAGCTAGGCGAGCACGGTATACGAGTCAACTGTGTCTCGCCTTACGCTGTGGCAACTGGCGTAGGAGGACGGAATCTTTCCTCAGAAGAAATCACGCATTTAGAAATGTTTGCCTATGGGGTAGCTAATTTTAAAGGAAAGACTTTGAAGGTTGATGATGTTGCTCAAGCTGCACTATACTTGGCCAGTGATGAAGCTAATTATGTTAGTGGGCTGAACCTTGTGGTTGATGGAGGATACAGCGTTGTTAATCCTTCCATGATGAGGGCTTTCGCTGCCCAGATCAAACCAACTCAGAACTGAGAACTGAAGCACGCCATTTCATCACATAAGTGCTCTATAGTGCACATTATTATGAATAATCAGTCAATTTGTAATACATCCACCTTTTGTTATAGGCTTAAATAATACAACGCTGTTCGTAAGGCGATCACGGGCTCTTTTATCAAACGATCTGACTAGGCATTTGGTTATCTTCACCTATTTCCACATTGACATAGGGAGAATAATATTCTTAATTTAGTCATCTCTTAGAGATTGAATGCATTGATTGGGAGTGCGTGTGTTCTTCTCTGCTTGTTTAATACAATACAAGTACATTGTTGCTAGTGAAAGGAAACTACTGCCAATCACCCCATTGCAACCAACTTACACTCCATTGAACATGCATTTGAGATTCCAGATCCGATATTATCCCATTAGGTAAAGTAAAAAATTGGTAAGGTGAGCCCGAAAGTAGGGAAGGTTGGAACGCACTCAAAGTACACAGGACGCGGTGATCAAAGTTCAAAACTATTTGTGCACGTCAACTTCAAGTTTATGCGATTTCAGAGAAACAAAGAAAATGACCTTTTTATTTATCACGCATGTTTGATAATCAGCTAAGGGTTTATCGAAGTGGTTTGTGCAACAGCTTCTATCATCGCAATTCATCGCCAAGTTGTGATTTCACCTTGAGATATAACCTCGGAGTTGCATTGTAACAATTGCCAGATAGAGAAGATGAATTTTCTGCTCTCTTCCACAAGAATCCACTCCTTCTCCCATGTTCTGAAATTTCATTTTCTTTTACTAACCCCCAATACAAGAATTATAACAACATAATTTGAGACTTTTTCTATATTGTACAGTAGTGGTTTGAATGATATAAATTTGCCCTTGCACCTTTTCAAAATATTGATGACCCTAACCCCCAAAACCGAGTGATTCTATCATGGATTAAGTCCACGGGCTCTACCCTTGGACTCGTCCATTCCAGAAAAAATGACCAAAGTTGAAGAAAATTCGAGCAAAGTGCCCATTTTCCCGTTTTTGATAATCTTACAATTATACCCCTCGAAAAGATGCAATTTAATATATATTCCAAACCAGTGTATGCCGAAATGGGCTTGAGCTACCATAAGTTAGGGAGTTGCCGTTTCTTTCAAGTTACAGCTATGTAATTGCTCTACATTTTATGTAACTATGTAGATTTTTTTGTGTAATTATTCAGAATTGTGATATAATTATTTTTTTTTTCAAAAATATCTCGTTTTTTGTGTTCTTTTCCCTTCAAAATTTGCCAACATAATACATCTCAATCACTTATTTCCTCACATTGAATCATGGCCATGAAATTGTTAAAAATGACTTGTCGGGCCCCAAATCCTACCGAAATATAGCCGGCCTATACATAGTATGGGGTAGTCTACTGCGTCTTGCCTAATTACGTTATACTGACAGACATGGGATACTCGTTTTGTAGCTCAAAAACTTTAATGCAAACAGCAACAAATTATAGGCAAATTAATATTGGAACACATCACATGCCTTCCCCTCAATGCATGCCTTCCCTGGAAGATTGCAATATTATTCAACAAGTAATCAACGGACTAGTATGCAAATTACAAAAAGCATTTTACAAGCAACTGTTAAAGGATACGCCATCCAAACGATCTAAATCTAACCCAAATAAAGAGTATCATATTCTGGAATATTTACCATATAAATACTATGAATTTGAAGTTGCATAACATTTATTAGGCACATAAAAACAAATTGATAAGATGAGAATGAGATTTAGATTGGCCAAATACCAATAAACATTTATGAAACCGAATAAGCGAACGGGGCACCACACCATTTAAAATGATGAAATTTATCAAGCACTCCCATTGATTACGTCCAAGTACTTGCATTTCCTGTAGGATGACCATTTGTTTCACACTAATTAATTAATTCAGTGCCAATTTCGAAACTTCAGATTACTTAACAAGCTCCCTAAACAAAATCCCGGTTCCATAAGTTCATTGGGTTCCACCTTTCGATTTCGTGATTGTAGGTAGAAGATTTTATTTTATTTTTTTTTAAATCAGTTCTTACAATATTTACTACATGATATTTTGCCATACACAATTTATGATGTAGTCCCGATACAACTAACACTAACACCTACATCCCTTCCCCCTTCCCCCTTCCCTTTTTTTATTCTTAATTGTCAAGGCCCGAAATTTGAACTCCGCACATTTGGTGTGGAGAACACCTTAATGATGGGTGGCCAACTGAGCAGCAGAATAGTTAAACGTGCTTCTTTCTTAAGCAGCCCTGTTCATATATAGATTTCAACAAAAATATGCATCACAACAAATTCGAATTTTATGGATGCTTAAGAATGTACAAAATTTTACGTACAAATTATTGTATGAACTACAATATAATTTTAGAGTCAACTGTTTTGAATCCGTAAAATAAAATCGTTAATCCCCTGGACCATCGTTCACTGAATGTTTTTCGAACAGGATGAAGTTTAGGAGTTACAAATTTGTGCAACCAACAGTATGGCAAGTTTTAGGGTCCTTTGGTTATTAAAAAAAAAAAAGAAAAGATTATGTGTATTGCTTGGCCAACCGTCTCGCTGTGTGCTTTTTTACTAACGCAATTAACGTCGTTGTTTGTAACGGAAAATGCCCGAATACGGCTTTCGATTCGTATGGAAAAACATTTTGAGGAAAACTGGTTCCAGTTTATTAGATTGGTTGCAAGTTGTTCCTAAAGCCTGGTTTGGAGTTTAGGGAAGAAAATAAGATAAGAGAAAACTTAAAAAATGAAAAAAAAAAAAAGATTCTCCACTTTATTTAAGAGCTAGAGAGACATGATGATTTTCAAATGATTGAATTATTAGTTATAACTATTTTTTAACATTTTAGGCAATGTTGATATTACGAAAGGTTTTTCATTTCGCTTGATCTCCATTTCTCCCCAATTTGAAGTGGGAAAAAAATCTTTATCTATTTGCCCTCCCATTTTAATCCATTTCTTTTGTTTTCTCTTTTGGAGTTAAAGACTCAAACGAGATAAAAAATATGTTATCATTTTTTTCTCTTTCTTCTTATTCTCTTCCTAAATTGTTCCACCAAAACTAATCGCAAGGATTTGTATCGATAACATTTTTTTAGATGGTATATTAGAAAAATATTACTATAGCAATTTTATAGAAATGTGTTTTTTAAGAAAAAATATTTAGTGTTTAAAGAATAATTGTTCAAAAAAATTCATAACCACACATGCTCTAAGTTATTAGCAAGAACAAACCCCGTTTCCTCCTACAATCCGCAGCCCGCCGCCCCGCCTCCCTAGTTCTGATATTGTTGCACTTATCACAAAATATAAAGACCCGTCAATCCTGGGGGTTTATCGTAATTGCACGAAATTTATCTTTAATTAAAATAATCACACTTAGCTCCCCATTGACTCATAAAAACTATCATACCCTTATTAAGTACATAATCAAAGTTTACTTTAAATATTAAAAATAAATAATCAGCCTTATAACCCCCAAATCTCTTGTAAATCTTACCTAAAATAATATCCCACCCAACTTCTTAAATCCAACGCCAGCCCCTTATTTTCTGCTTCTTGCTCTCCACCATCTGCACCCCTATCCACCAAACCCTCTACCGCCAGTATTCCACCACCTCTTATTTCCTCTATTCTTCCACCTTTCCTCTTATTCACTCTTATTCTCTTACAATATCCGCCCATCTCCCACTTGCTCCCACCACTATCTATGCCTTATTACATCCCCTTCTTTTCCCCTTCTTCCTATTCTTCCACACCATCTTCACCTATCTTCCACCGGCCCCATCATCACCTCCATTGCCTCTAATATCTCCAAATCTATTGTATAACTAAGCAATTAAAAGTCTGGCTTAACAACTAAGTTATAGGCTTAATTCCAAAATATCCCATGTATTTAGTAAACATATAAATTACCTTCTACATAAGTAACAAATTATTCCCACATGTATCCTTAACCTTTGAATTGACGACTTTGCCCCCGAAGTTTAGCTACTAAAATTTAGATGACAAATTTGCCTTTATAATTTTTCAACTATAGCTATTCTTGTTGATTTGCTAAAAACAAAATAAAGTCACTACTCCAAGCCAATATTGTTATTGCACTTCGTATAAAAAATCAAAACCATAACTCGAAAATTGTAAAAATTTTTTGTTATAAATTCCGTATACCTTAATATCACAATTTACTATGATAACTAGTAACCAAATATCCTTAATAGATTACAGCCTCTTTGCCATACACTCTAATTTCCATTTATCATTTTGTTCCATGCAATCCACGAAAGTTTCAAGTAGAAACAGCACTCAGTTTTTCGTTGATATTTTTTTTTAGACTTCTCTCTTTTTTATCATTTTATTCTACTCACTCTTGGGTAACTTTGGTATAAAAATTTTAGATCTTGTTACAAAAAAAAATGTCAAAGCATTGTGTATAGAAAAACACAAATGTGTTTTTATCAATTTAAGAGATAATTTGTGTATTTTTTTAAATACAAAGGGCAATTTGTTACTAATGCAACATTACAGGAGTATTTTGTGATTTAGCCTAAGTTTTATTTTTCCATCTTAATTTCTTTCTGGTTAATAAAAATATTTTTTTTCTCTCATTGGAATTTGTAGTCGGTTGTCTTATGATGGATATCAATGTATGGTTTGGGATTGCTTTGCTAATCGTTTGTGTTTGCCTGATTTGGTTTGAAAAAGTCGGTGAATTGCTTGGGATGTTTGTTTGTGCTAATTGGTGCAAAATTCAGCTTCTTGAATTTTTTGTATTATTGTATAGAGAAAAAGGCTTAGTTTCAACGTTTGGAGTTTTAAAGGCTGATGACGGCAAAAGGTTGTGAGAAAGGAACCGGAGAAAGTTGGAGAGGTTGAGAAGAAGGAATGGGTACTTGGGCGCATTTTTTTTTTTATATATAAAAATAATGGGTGGTGGTCTCTCTAAGGTAGGTATTACATGCACCATGTTACATGACACATTAGAATCAATCATATATCACTAAATATTATAGAGTGTGACCTATCATTATCACGTGATGATAAATTATCAATTCTAGTACACCATAGATAATGCACAAGATCATTTAATACTTTTCCGTTTGTCTGTTGCGATAATGAAGTAGTGTTTGCAAGAGCACAATGGTTGGGACACAAGTGGTGGGATAAAAGATTTTGTTCGCAATGCTTTTTATTTATTTAATAAAATTTTAAAATGCTAGGATTATCTTAAGGATTTTTAGTTAATTTTAAAAAGTTGTACGGGTGTATTCTAAAATATACGCCTTTTTTTTTGTGCTTATGTAAGCAAATAGGCTTTTGCTTGTTACTGAAAACATTAAAAATAGAGGTGTAAGTAAAATTACTCAAACAAGAGGAGAACTACATGTAATTATAAGATACCTTAGGGGAGGTATGTTAAATTATCCCAATTATAAACTAAAATAATAAAAATTGTTTGTGTCTCTTGGTGTTTTCTTTTTTTTTTTTTTTTTATTAAACCTCTATTATTACAGTTGAGGGAAGGGAAATAGTGCTTGGTGGGATTCGAACTCCCGACTTCTGTAGTGAAATTATAAAACTCTAATCGTTCGACTTTCTATTCGTTTCTCTCAATGTTTTCTGAATTATAGTATTCGGAAAGCTGTCCTCCACGTGAAATCATTTGAAGATGACAAGTACCAAGCCATCTTCATTGACGTTGGAGAGGTTGAACCTTCACATCGAAGGATATATTCATGTCCTTTTTAGATGGTTGAATATAATGTATTAATTCGATTTCCCTGTTGGTATGATTCCAAATACAAAGCTCCATTTAAATATTCCTGGAAAATGAAATGGTCAACTTATAGATGGAATATATATAACCGAAGAACACAAAGAATTTACCCAACATTTACTTGTTTTCTATTTAACAGGACATAGGTTTGCTTGGACAAACAGTTACCCATATTCTTCACCATCTTTCTATATTCAATTATATTTTCATTTCACATATATCACATTTTAAAAAGTACTATAGTATTATTGTTCAAAAAAAAAAAAATCTAAAAGACAGAATCCAAACAGAGCTATTGTTGTTAAATTTTTAGAAGATGGTTTATCCGGTCAAAAACAATTATTGTATATCTATAGCTTTTAAAACCAATAGAAATATAAATCAAGTTGTTACATGATAATACTAGAAGTTTAGGAGAAATCAGAAAACTAGTATATAATAATGTAGAGTCATATTTTGATAACTAATGTAGACTCGTTTCGTCCCTCGATAACTATTTTCGTGTCAAGTACCACTGGACTCTATGTTTGACAAAAACAAAAACAGTTACTGGTGGGAATTGTTCCTTTGCAATAAACAAAATAACCGTTGTAATAAACAAAATAAAATTATAGCAGTATCACAGACACTGTGATTTTAAAAATTATAAATGTATAAAAAAATTATACATTTATAAAAAAATTCTAATCAATGTGACTTCGAAAGTGATATACCTTTAAAAAAAAAAATTCTAATCACTGTGACTTCAAATGTTATAGATGTGTATAAAAATTCTAAACATTGTGATTTGAAAATCATAGATGTTTAAAAAATTTTAATTATTATTATCCAACACGCATGTGATTTTAAAAAAACACGTAAACATCTACAAGATAGGGGTGGTTATTTTTCTAATTAACTTTAGCCCTACGGGATAAGAATAGATAACAACGTGTTTGGAGAGCTTGGTGAGAAGCCCTGGTCATAACTTTTAACATCATAGTATCTGTAATTTAGCTATTTTCTTACAATATAATCCACACATCGTAAACATCAATGAACATGGTACAAATTTTGAAGTAGGAATGTCAGTGACTCACAACTGCATATATATTAAAAAAATTGCTATTTTGGCCAATCTTAACTTGTATCCAACTATTCTTTGTACCCCGTATCTACCCGCAACGCAACTACTGAATTCACTGGCTTTTTTCTTTTCATTGTTTGTGTTTTTGCTAGGAAGTTAATTGTTACTATGATGTTTGATGTGTAACTTATGTATGTAATTCGTTAATATTTCAGAAGTACGTTGTCCGATCATTATATGTCACCAGAAATAGATACCCTTTTGGCAATTATAACCATTTAGCTACAATATACTTCTTTTTCTATGCATCTATCACTTTCCTGCGGTTTGGGTCGAAAGCCTTAAATATTTTCGAAAACATTAAATATTTTTAGTCAACATTTATTTTTTAGTTAGACAAGGTAATCGCTACCAATAAGCAACAGTTACTTAAATGTATAAAAATGGCAAATTTACTATATAAAAACCTTGACGATAGAAGAAGCTGGCTAGGCTAGAAATAGTGCCTGAGCCCCTATTCTTGACATTTGCCAACTTGACATGTAGAGGATGAGTGCAAGTCCTTCAATCGCTTCCTCAAACAAAAGGTTAGTATATTTTAGCCTAGTAAATAACTAAATATTGCAGATGATAGGCCTGCCAAGAGTCAAGATTATGTGCATTTTGTGTGCGGGACATAAAAATGAATTACACAAAGGAAAAGGGTAGAGAATTAAGATAGATAACCTATTTGTCTGTCCTATAAATTTATGATTCATCATTTTCTCATCAATTACGGCTAGCTAGCTGGAAAATTGAAAAATCGTCCGAAAGATATGCGAATCAATCGGAAAATGTTTTGGTGTCAAATATCATGATAACAAGTGGCGAGGAAAAATAAGTTGTGTCTGATAAATTTTGCTTTCAAAATAGTCAGACCTTGTTGTACTTGCATCGCCACAGCATTGTCATAATCTGTCTTTTTATTGCTAGCACTCATTTTTTACTAACTGGACAATTAGTGCGTTGTTACTATTTTCAGGTTAGATGGCAAGGTAGCAATTATCACCGGGGGTGCCAGTGGCATAGGTGCAGCTGTTGTTCGCCTGTTTGCTCAAAATGGTGCTAAGGTTGTCGTAGCTGATATCCAAGACAATCTCGGCCAAGAAATTGCCGATAAGCTTGGCGAAAATGTATGTTACATGCATTGTGATCTGTCACAAGAAGAAGAAGTTAGCAATCTCATTGATACCACGGTAGCCAAGTATGGCCAACTTGACATAATGTATAACAACGCAGGCATCCTCGATGGCTACTTCCATAGTATTCTGGAAGCCTCAAAGTCGGACCTAGACCGGCTTCTTGCCGTGAATTTGGTGGGCCCTTTACTAGGAGCCAAGCATGCTGCAAGAGTCATGATACCCAGTCGAAAAGGTTGCATATTATTCACAGCCAGCGCATGTGTAAATATAGCAGGCCTAGGAACTCATAACTATGCAGTCACAAAGCATGGGGTTGCGGGTCTAACTAAGAGTTTGATCGCTGAGCTTGGCGAGCATGGTATACGAGTCAACTGTGTCTCGCCTTTCGCTGTAGCAACTGGCATAGGATTAGGAGGACGGGTTCCTTCTTCAGAAGAAATTGCGGGACAAGATATGTTAGTCAATGCGGGGGCTAATTTGAAAGGAAAAACTTTGAAGGTTGATGACATTGCTCATGCTGCACTATACTTGGCCAGTGATGAAGCTGGTTATGTTAGCGGGCTGAACCTTGTGGTTGACGGTGGTTACAGCGTTGTCAATCCTTCCATGATGAGGGCTTTCGCGGCACCGATCAATCCAACTGAGATCTGAGAGTTCAGATGCCATTTCATCTAATAAGCACTCCCCGGTGCCCACCATTTATCAATCATCACTCATTTATTTAAGGGATGAATCTTTTGGCCTAAAAGATGCGCTGATTTATGTTAGAACTAATTTGGGCACATCGACTTCATTTATGCGATATATATATCATATATGATTGAAAATCAGCTAAGGCTTTTATCGAAATGGTTTGTGCTGCACTTTTTATCATCGAAATTCATTGCTAAGATGTCATTTCAACTTGAGATACAGCCCAAGTGTCATGGCAACTTTATAACAAATTCTAGCAACGATGAATATTCTACTCCCTGCCGCTTCCTCCCCCTCTCTCATGTTGTGAAATTTTATTAGTACTATCTTTTACTAACCACTAAATTATATATTAATCTTATAGATTAACATAACTCGAGACATTTTTATACCATCATTTGCCCTTTGAACCTTCCTAAATTCTGAAGCACCTATCTCTGTTCCCTAGTACATCCGAAACAAAAAGAAAAATTTGAGTGAAACACCTCAAATTATACCCCTTTCCACTGGAATCCAGCCCGTTTCCACGGTTTTGATAAACTGTCAATTACCCCTAACATGTATGGGGATATCATATACAATTTGAGAAACTTTTATATCACAATTCAGATAATACGCCTTTGGAAATTATTCTCTGAAATTCTGAAGTAGTACATATCCCATGTTCCAAATATTGTACCCGAACATTTATTAAGAAGCTGTAGCTTGCATATAAACATCAAGGTAGAACAAAAATTCATCATAAATTATATGATGAATTTGTATTCTGGATGCTTACCTCAAGACTCCGGATATACAAACAAATTGAATGCAGAGTTGCAAATGCTTAGACCACCATCAACAAAGAGATTTTGTCCGCTCACAAATTTAGCGTCATCGCTTGCGAGGTAGAGGGCTGCTTTAGCCACATCATCTGTCTTGAGAGTTGTACCTTTAAGAACTGATATTGAATTCATGGCATTCTCGAAATCTTCGTCCTCCAGACCGACGAATTTCGTGGCTAGAGGCGTCGCACATGCGAAGGGTGATAAACAATTGACTCTGATACCAAATTGCCCAAGCTCAACTGCCAAATTTCTCGTCAGGCCAACGACAGCATGCTTTGAACTACAATAAGCATGTGATGCCGCACCCCCGATGCCCGAGGCTAAGCTAGATGTGGAAATTATGCTTCCACTTCGGGCTGGAATCATAACTCGGGCGGCATGTTTCATCCCAAGAAAAACCCCCGTCACATTAATAGTTAGGACGCGCTCAAAGTCTGATTTTTCGTTGTCGATGATTCGGGCCTTGTTTTCGTCAGCAATCCCTGCATTGTTGAAAAAAATGTCCAATTTCCCATAAGTTGAAACGGTTTTGTCCACTGCGTTTTTCACTTGATCTTCATTGGTGACGTCACAATGAAAGTAGGAACTATTTGATGAACCAAGGGTTTCGCTGAGGGAGTGCCCAAGTTCGTCTTGGATGTCAGCAATGACCACTTTGGCACCATGCTGGGAAAAGAGTTTAGCAGTGCATTCACCAATACCGCTAGCTCCGCCGGTTATTAGTGCTACCTTACCTTCTAGCCTGCAGAAAGATTAAAAAAAACGGTTAAGACTTAAAAGTACTTCCACTTTGCCCATCTTGTTGCTTTGATTTAATTTTGGTGAAGTTCATCCATGTTGTATTAGGAGTTTGCCCCTAAAATTTTCTTGACATAATTCTTAATTAATTGGGGGGTAAATGACGACTAAAGCGAGGTTCAGAACTTTGCTAACGTTTACATCATTTCCTTTCTCTCTTTTTTACGGGTTTTCTTTCATTCAAGTACTAACCATGATACATGTTAAACATACCTTCTTGTGATTGCTGATAATAGAGAGGAGGCTGCCATTGCTCTGTGACCTTCTGAGATCTGCTTTATGCCCGTACGAGTGAGGAGAGAGAAAGGGGGTTGCTCGGCTGTCAAAATTCTGAAGGCTAATTATTCCAAGAAAGTTTGCAAAGTTGAAGCAATATAAAAAGATTTTATGACATTTATCAGTAGAAAAGCCAAAGACGTCAGGTGAATGAGTCAAATGAAATGTGCCGACCGGTTTTGATTAGCATCCACTTTGGAAAGAAAATCTTGAAGATTAGTCCCTCAAGTCCACCCACATATCACATCGTTTACAACTAGCATTTTTTTTCCCGGGAGTTGTCAGCAGAATATAATGGAAGGAACAAAAATTATGAAAGGATAAGATTTCAGTTTAAAAAAAAAAATCTTAAAAGATTATATTCATTAAAATCTAACCATAAATAACCTCGTTTATTAGTACCAAAGTTATTTCCCTAGAGTTGTTACTAGCATATGATGAAAGGCAGTGATAAGAATTCAGTTCAAGAAAAAAATCTTAAAGATTATATTCGTTAAATTCTAACCATACATAACCTCGTTTATTATTAGCAATTTGTTGCTTGATAGTTGTTAGAGGCATATATAATTGACAAGACAAAATTATGAAAGGATAAGAATTCAGTATAAGAAAACAGAAGTCTGGTCCAAAAATCACTGGGTGAGCTATCATTTTTTTCTAGAAAAAGATAATCAGCTACGTTACATAGAACAGAACCAAATATAGACTGTCAAAATGGCTTTGTCGCCCTGTACAAGAATCCCACCAACCCTTGTATTAAGCATAAGGAATCCAGCTTGCAACCTACTCTTACTTATGACATTTAATAGAAAATAATTGTCATTAGTTTTTCTTCATTTATCCTCATCCTTTGGAAAAGTATTGATAAATAGGAAACAAGGAAAAATTTAAAAGAAAAAAAAAGTATTAGCAGTACCTAGCTTGCAGATTCTTGTCACCTCTGTTGTTTGTTTGTTGTGGCTGCTAGCGGGAGCTTACGCCTCCAACTTTTACTTTTAAACTGTTGAGTAGGTGGAGTATTAGGAAATTCTTCGTGCATGTAATGTCTGGCCTGGTTCCAATCTGCAAAGATAATTAATAGTAACAATTACATTAAAAAAAAAATTAATAGTAACAATTAATCGGTCCCTGTATTTCGTTATTTTCTGGCCACAGCCAAAAGTTAACTCTACATATATAACTCAACGAGTTGAACTAAGCTTTTTAAGTGTTGGATAAAATCATTCCAAGGCCTTTTAGCATTTAAGTGTTCTGTAGCAGCTTGTTTTTATTTACCAAAGAAATTCATTAATAAAACAGAAAATATTTTATGTTCAATCAACTCCCTTACGGATGTTATTTAAAAAAAAAAAAAAAAAACTTTGGCGACTCCCTTAAACCAGGAAACAGAGGAGGTTTAAAGCTCGAATTTGGCAACTCAAAGTACCAAGTTAAGGGAAATTTTACAATGTTACTGCAAAAACCGTCACAAAAGATTCTTTATCTGGGAGAAAATGTGCCATTCTTCCGATTTTTCAGTCGCAATTTCTAGTACCAAGTTAATGAAAATTCTATGGTTTTATTGCGGTATGGAGAAAACATAACAAAAATGATTCATTTGGATTCTATTTGCTTTTCTTCCAATTCTTTTAGTCACTCTATCTTGTTAATTAAAAATTTCCCGATAATAATAAAATCATATAATATTTCAATCGATTGGGTTGGGTCCGGAAAGTTTGTTGCATATGATCCTATGGCACAAGCCCAAATGTATATTGTTGACCTTTGAATGTTCTTCACGATGTGTCCACGTTTGTTTGTTTGTTTGATTAGAAGGGGCTATCTGTAGTAAGTGGCAAGGTGGAAGAATAGATGGAAAGTCGTCATAGCCAATTAATATCCAAGACGATCTCGGACAGAATAGTCAACTGCGCCTCGCCTAATTACGATAAATAGGAAAATTGATTATACCGTTAATCTAAGTAAAACGCTTGCGAAAAGATTTTAATGGATTAAAGGGAGATTCATAAACCAAAGCCCAAAACCAAATTGCTTTCTTTTGTTTTCATTGGAAATGGGATGGTTTGAGTTGTACTTTTGGTTCTCTGTATTGACCCTATCAACCAATTCATGTTACAAATCATGGGCACTGGAGAATCAGCTGGGGGAGAGGCTATCAGCTGCTTTTCCATTTTTATGTCTAACCTGGTACAATATATATATATATATATATATATATATATTTAACCTGCTACAAATTTGAAGGAAACTTTAGGCGGTAAGTGTTGGTTTCACGAAAGGAAGGAAACTGCAAAAACACACCAGAGCCGATTAGAATTGGGGGGGAGAAAAACGGAAGCTTGAAATGTCTGATTCACTTTCATCACCTCAAAGCAAGAGCAAAAAGAGGTGCAACCTTTGTGCATAGAGATCTCGCTTTGAATAATTATGATCTTAGTGGATAAAATTGAAGCATCAGCTCCTAAAGGCACTTTTAGTTCATGGGTTTATATGTAAATGCATTATTATTGAATTTCATGATAGTAATCTCACTTACATTTTTTTTTTTTTTTTTTGGTTATCTCAGTTACAAGCACAAAGATAATCCAAGGGGCTAACTTGTTCTATTCCAATGAAAAAAAATGATGGAAAGCCTACAATTCTACCAAGGATTTGAAATTCAAATTTCACCAACATCATTATTCTTTTCAATATAATTGTATAAATTAGATAATATATATATATTATCTAATTTATACAATTATATATATATATATATATATATATATATATATAAAGCCTAGCACTTAAAAGGCTTGCCCAATATAGATTTTTTTTTGTGGGCATAAAGTCCCATTATATTCCTTCCGTCTCATTTTGATAGGTTTACAATTTTGTTTACATAGTTTAAGAAAAATTAGTTAACTTTATTAAAAATAAATTAATTTATGATATTTTTAAAATAACTTTATATTCATCATTAAATATTTACATTAAACATAAATAAAAAATTATACTACAAGTCAAATTAATTTTATTTGATATGTGAATATACGGTTTACTACACACCTTTAACTTATAATAAAATAATTAAATAAAAATATTTTAAAAAATTTAAAAATTAATAACAAAGTAAATTATATAATTCGAAACGAACGAAAAAAGGAAACAAGCCTATTAATGGACAGTGGACTAGTACAGTTTGACTGATAAAACCAGTGCTACTATTTATTATCTTCCCTGGCAAGACTCCCCCAATTCTACTCCCAAAATATAGAACGCTTCTCTCAGTGCAAAGCAAATGTGCAATCCCTTTTTACCAAAAAAAAAAATGTGCAATCCCTCACTTTTTTTAAAAAGGACCATTCTTGAAGAA
This sequence comes from Mitragyna speciosa, assembly GCA_024721245.1. Taxonomy (NCBI): domain Eukaryota; kingdom Viridiplantae; phylum Streptophyta; class Magnoliopsida; order Gentianales; family Rubiaceae; genus Mitragyna; species Mitragyna speciosa. The sequence continues at coordinate 4,085,614 of CM045553.1, read as the reverse complement.
GAATAGACGATGGTTCTATGGTCATACCCACCAACCAGAAGGCAGTTAACCGTAACAGTGTGTGGCCTGATCACCGGCGCTTCCCTTTTCGCCTTTGGGGCCTACCTTTCCTTTACCAACATCGCCCCTCAACAAGCCCGAGCCAAGGCCCGCAAAGATTACGTCAAAGCCCGCCTCAGGAAACTCCTTGAAGATTAATTACTCTCTTCACCTTTTACCCCCTCAAAGCTTTCACCCCATTTCGATTTCTTGATTTGTTTGTTCAATTTTGACCTTAAAGATTCAATCTTTCTTCCACTGAAAGGTATGTGCTCCCTTTTTATCTCTTTATTCACCTTCGCTATTTGTGCTTCTGTGTTTTTTATTTTTTATTTTTTATTGGTTTGGTGTTTTTAGGGTAAATCTAGGTTTCACCTTACGATGTCTGTTCACCACCAGTATGTGTGTTTCTGTGTTCTTTCCATTTGATTGGATTAAAGTTGGATTTTGTTTCTGTCATTTGTTTGTCTAAATGCATAATTCTTTATAGTTGCTTTCTTGTCATTGGATGCCAAATGGTAGATTTTCTTTATCGTTTTCATTTTATCAGTTATTGGTTATTCAATGGATCCTTCGACATTTTGTGCGTGTCTAGAAAAATCTGTTACCCTTTTCTGGTCAAAGGAAGGGAAAGAAAACTGTTTTTTACCAGAAAATGGCTTTCCCCCTGCTGCGCAAAGGTATTTTCCAACAATTTGGCGAATAAGTACTTTATCACCAAATCAAATGGAGCTCTAATGCAGTTGGCTACTCAACAAGATTTTAAAAGACCTATATACGAAGTCCTTCGCATCTATATTAGATTACTAGAAAAAAGTTGGTTTTTGGTTGAATGGATGGAAGGAACCGACAAATTCACTGATAAGCTTGATTAGTTTTGATGCCAATAAAAGGAGAACTAGTCTCAAACCAAATATGCCCTGGTGTTATGCTTTTTTTGTTATTTGGCTGACATAGTGTTCTTTCATTAGCTCCAAACTAACATAACATAGTAGCAGTCTCTAGTACTTGGAAGTTGGAACACATGACTCGTTGAGTTCTGTTTCAAGAGGTATTTAAGGTAGCATGGTAGTTTTTCTTTTTTCCTTTTTGTTGCACAATTAGGATGATAACAGTGTTTACATCTCATCTTTACAGAAACGTCACGATTTAAACAGTGGCAAGTAAGTTTTCATGCATAATTAGAATAGAGTTCCTTTAAAGCCCCTTGAATATGTCACGCCTGTCAAGGTGAATTTGCGACGTGAGTGTTTAGTATCTATTATAGCTTCCTGCAGCATCAACATTCTCGCTTGTAATGCAATATTTTCGTGTAATTCTATAAAACTGCATGTTAATGTAGGATTTAAAGTTTCATTCTTTTCTATCCTAAGCCAATATCTGTTCCCGGACTCATGGGAATTAATTTTTCCAGACTGTAATTCGCCCATGATCTACAGTTGTCTTGAGTCAAAGGACAAGGCCAAATGCTGCCTTGTCTGAAGCCATCACCGTCAAATGCAACAACAAACAGCCATGCTTCCCCACAATTTTCGGAAGGTAACTTGCGGCCAAGCTTTCACTTTCTGACATTCTCCTTGTGGATTGTCTAGTGATATTTATGTGGTATTCTGGATTTTAACTGCAGGATCTCTGGATGAGGCTCCAAATTCTAGTTTTCAACCCCCTCCCACTGTCAATCTGACTAGCGAATACAAGCTTGCTGTTCAAACCAATTCCTACAGTGAAATATGGTCAAAAATCCACCATAACAGCCATTCTGATGAAAAAGTAGACATAGGACAGGTGGAGCTTCTTGAGGAATCGCAGCTGTTAGAGCAGGTTCTCCATCCAAGCCGTGAGTGTGTCTTAGAGGCACTCTCATATATTAAGCCCAGTGCCCTGACCGAACTTGTTGCTACCTACTTTAACCACAGTGAATCCACTTCCAGACTGTGCCTTTTCATCCACCAAAGTGTTCATCGTGCTCGACTAATTTATGCGCCTTTTGATAACCTCCTTGACATCCTACCAGTGGATTTAGACAATGGTACTCATTCCCTAACACAGTCCCAATGTGACATGGTATTTGACCGTTTTCTTCAATTTGACCAATTTGAGAACCCCTTTCCCAGCCCTGGTTCATACAACTTCGATGATATGCGTCGTTGCTTCTCCCAGCTCAGACAAGAGCTTGACCACCGTCTTTCTAAGTCAAGATCAAGAGTTCACGTCCTTCGTCATGCCACTAGAGGCTCTGTCGTTTGCCTCATTGCAGCTACAGTTGGAGTGGTAGTATCTGCTGTTGCCATAGCTACCCATGCTTTTGTGGCCCTTGTCGCCAGCCCTTTATGCCCTGTTTGCCTTCCTTCAAAAGTGAGCAAGAAAGAATTGTCCCATCTGGCACAGCTTGATGCTGCTGCAAAGGGTACTTATGTTCTTCACAATGATCTAGACACCATTGATCGCCTGGTAGCCCGTCTGCACACAGCCTTTGAGGGTGACAAGCTTCTTATCCGACTTGGATTGGAGAGAGGCAGGGACAGGCATTCTATACAGGAGGTGGTGAAGCAGCTTCGCAAAACCCATTCAAATTTTTTGCAGCAACTCACAGATCTTGATGAACACTTGTGTCTCTGCTTTGCTGCAATCAACCGTGCCAGATCACTTCTTCTTGGAGAGATACAGATCTATTAGTTAGTTGCTGTTCCACACTGCTGTGCCATGAAGTAAGTTCCTTCTTTATTGCATCAACTTTATGGAACTGGAAATTTGATGGCATGCTCATATACCTCTTCATGTGTGTGTGTGTTTGCTGATACAGATGCTTAGAAGGACAATGGGATCAGGACGCCTTGCAAGCACTATAAAGACAAGCTTGGGTGTGTCTGAGCAAGTGCGAATTTGGTACCATCAATTGCTTTTCTTCTACCATTGATGGTCATTCTGTCTGTCATCTTGGTCCCTCAGGATTTGCTAGACATATATTTTCAAGAATTATATTCAATTCAATTTTCTGATTTAACCAGGAAAGCAATCAAAAGTGATTTTGGCCCAAGATTTGCTGCTATGTTTCATGTGCTCATTTTCAAGTGTTTATTCTACATATATATGCTAGTAAAGTATTGCCATGAGTACTTTTGTTTTTGAATGCTAGACCATGGTTTAATGCACTTGAAGAGTGATAGTTTCCTTCAAGTGCATGCTGGGTGTTGGGTTGTGATCAGATAAAGAAGAAAAACAAGAAAAGAAGTTTCTGTCAGAATATGAAGCCTAAAATGTGAAGACTTTAGAACGAAAACCTGATTGTGTGCTATCATTGTTAATACTTTGCGTAGTCAGAGTTTCATATGACTATCCCCATTTATGATGCACAACCTGGTTAAATTGAATCAGTTGTTATTTTTTATGACAGGAGATACTAATAGCTGGGACCCGAACTCATCAAAGTTGATCTCACCTATTTTCCGACATGGAACAAGAGAAGAAAGGCTGAAAATGGGAGCTTATAGACCATTCGTATTTACATTAAACCTACGACAGAGTTTGTTCTGATAGGCATAGACGTGTTTCAATTAATTAGAGGGAACCTCGTTTTTATTTAATTGCTTAGTTCTTAAAGGAGGAAATGCTGTTCTATTATCTATTGGCCTTCAAAATTCAAATAGATGATTGCACTTTTACATTTAAAACTTGTGTAATTGATAGGGGATAGTTTCTATTGTATTTACCCCTTTCAGGAATAATCGTTGCTGAAATAAAGTACATCATGAAAATTTCGGGGAATGAATCATAGTACTCTCATACTCTTCGATTATTGTGTGAGTATTATAAACAAGAGGAAAATGTGAACTCGCCGTACAAAATTTACTTCTGGATTGCTCAACCATCCTGCGGGAGAGAAAAAGACATAATTTGCTGTTTCTTTTGTAGTCTTGAGTGTGACGATTAACACGTTTTCAACAATAATTGTGTAAGCAAATTTACCATTACCCTAGTCAAAAATAAAATTATGTGCAACTCTCTGTTTTTTCATTTGGCTTACAAGAGCAGATCATGAAATAATGGAAAACAAGAATGTGCACAGTGCCCTCTTCGCCGGAACGGCAAATCGGACGCAAACCGTAGTCAACAGGTCAAATAATCCACCAAATTGACAGATGATTATCATTAGGCAGAAGCCAATAATTGCCTGCCACAATTGTATCGTCACAGGCTCGCATGCCATTTAGATTTTACGGCACTCTTTTATCTTTTCTGCTTCCTTGCCTTCTCCCCTTGTTAGTGGTTACTTGACTTGTTCCCTCATCGTTGTCATCATGAGTATCCTTAATGGTAGTACGTATCTTGTAGTTAAAGATTTTAAAATATGAGCTAATTCTACACAAAGCTTTCAATTCATTCAAATAATAATTTAGCCCTGTTCAAATATCCTTTCTTTCTATTCAAAACTAGCGTGCAACTCTTTTTTCTTTTCCCGAACTTTCTTTTGCTAGTTCTTTCCGTCTCCCTCAGTCAATAAACAAAATCAAATTCAAAACTTTAGGTCATAGATATCAGAAAATTTGTAAATTGATAAAGAAGCGAAATGTTGGTGCCCTAAGTATCCATTCCATTAAGCAATTTGTATGATTTTTTCTTTCACTCCAATTTTTCTCGTCATTTATTCATATTTTGTGAATACTAGTAGTATTTGCAGTGACAGATCAAGGAGGTTTTGAAAGTAGAAAATTTGAAAGAGCAACGAGGAATTGTTAGAAAGGAGGAATTTTACAATAAATGAATAAATAGGAAGGAGGGTGAGTGCTAATGCAGAGGCAGAAGAATCTAGCTCTGATGGAAATGGAGGGTTTTGTGCCCAAGATCCGGAAAAGGGGTTGCTCGACATCATCATCTTCATCCTCTAAGGTCCACAGTTACCGTTTCAAGCGGGTCATTTTGGTGGGGAAGAAGGCACGAGGTGGTATCGGGCTGGGAGGGTCTAGATCCAGCACACCTGTGCCAAGTTGGAAAATCACGCCTTCCAAGAGTGCCATTGACTCCCCTAAGTATTCTCAGAAGAGTAATAGTGGCGGGGGAAGGTCCCGGCCCCTCTCTGCTCGAAGGCTGGCTGCTACTCTTTGGGAAATGAATGAGATGCCATCTCCTAAACCCAGTGAGAATTTGGAGGACGACAAGAAAAAGAACAAGAAGTTGATGATGATGATGTTGAAGAAAGAGAAATTAAGGTCATCTGTGCCTCCCCATTTGTCTGATCCATCTCATAGCCCTGTTTCTGAGGTGAGATATTCACCGTTTATGGTTAATGTTTTTATTTAGTCTTATTATTTTTACCGACTTAAGAATAACTATCCTTCCTGAAAATTTAGTTGCTTTTGTTTGTGGACTGGTTCAAGTAGTTGATTGTTGTCTATATATTTTCATAGTAAGTTAGTAGATTTTGTGATGTGGACTGATTTAAGTGGTTTGATAGTTATTTATATATGAGGAAGCTAATGTAAATTAAAGCCAAGGACATTTTAATGTACTCTGTGTCCTTGCTTATTTTGCAACTGAAGATCACTTACAACGACGAGGAAGAAAAGCAACATCTGATATTATTGACTTTAAGTGATTTTTTGCATTGACTCCCAGAGATCATGTTTATCACCACTAAATTGAAGAAGATGGATTGCATTAATTTAATTGTTATCAGCTTTAATCCAGCTTTTGCAAATCTTTAGCTATTGATTGTCTTTGCAATTACTTGTCTTGTATGTAGCTGCATATTGTGGTCTAAGTTAATTGATATTTTTTGTAAACTAAGACATTTGTTAAATTTGTAGAGGATGGATCGATCAGGTATGGGTAGTTACCAGAGGAGGTCATCATCAGTTTCCCTAAGGCCTTGCACTCTGGACCAGAATGTCGGAGTTTTTGACTCTCTTAGCAGTGCTAGTTTAATGGAGGTCACAAACTAATTCCTTTCTTTTGGCTACGACTCTGCCATTCATGCGCTAACTAGTTTATTTTGACTACATTCCTACAGCATTACTTAGGATATTCCTCAAAGGGAAACTTACTATTGCTGCTTTCGTAGCATACCATAGAAGTTCCTTGGTTTACAAAAGAAATGTACAGATAGAATTTCCAAGAAAATGGTTTCTGAAATGTGTTTTTAAGATACACTTAAAAGCCATCATTAAGTAGTGGAAATTTCTTTCTTTCAGACTGAGACTAGATCTCGAGCACAGACACCAAGTGGATCAGTAGTTGGTATAAGGAATCTTCTGAAGGATGTTAGTAATGCTTTGACCACATCAAAAGAGCTGCTCAAAATAATCAACCGCATCTGGGCCAGCTCTGATCAACCTTCATCTAGCATGTCTCTTGTTTCTGCATTACACGCTGAGCTTGAGAGAGCACGCCTGCAGGTTAATAAACTCGTCCAAGAACAGAGATCAGACCAAAATGAAATTAGTTATATAATGAAGTGTTTTGCTGAAGAGAAGGCTGCATGGAAAATCAAAGAGCGACAAGCTGTTGAGTCTGCAATTGATTCCATTGCAGGTGAACTTGAGGTGGAAAAGAAGCTAAGGAGACAATTGGAGAGCTTGAACAAAAAAATTGGAAAAGAACTTGCAGAAACAAAAGAATCGTTTATGAAAGCAGTCAAAGAACTTGAAAGTGAGAAACAAACAAGAGAGATAATGGAACAAGTATGTGATGAATTAGCCAGGGATGTTAGTGAGGATAAAGCTGAAGTGGAAAATCTAAAAAGGGATGCAGAAAAGGTTTGTGAAGAGGTTGAAAAGGAAAGAGAGATGCTCCATTTAGCTGACATGCTCTGTGAAGAGAGAGTTCAGATGAAACTCTCAGATGCTAAACACCAGTTTGAGGGGAAAAATACTGCTATTGACAAGCTAAGGAAACAAATAGAAGCCTTCCTAGGGAAAAAAAAGAAGTAAAGATAAGAAAAATGGCTCTCAAAATTTTGGCAATGATGATAATATAGCAGCATGCTTGAGTAAAACTCAGTATAGTTCACATTGGAATGAAGAAAAAGATGATGGAGGAGATGTGGAGGATTCTGTGGATACCTAAGATGACTCAGCTGAGAGTGAACTCCATCCTATAGAATTGAATATGGACAATAACAGCAAGGGCTACAAGTGGGCTCATGCCTTGGTTACTGGTTCTGATTTTAGGAGGATATCGGTTGATGCTGAAGCAAAAGGGAGGAAATCTTTCACTGGACATGTCCCTATGAGAAGCTCCTCTCTCCAAAGGAGCATTTCAGATATGGTTGAATGGGGAACTCAAGCCAGAAGCGTGCAGAACACGGGAGAGAGGGAGATGTTCTCTGAACTTGGGAAGCAAGCTCAGAGAAAAAGTTCTGAAGACCAGACACAAAGATACAAAACTGTGAAGGGCCTTAGGGACCAATTGTCATCTGGTACCAGGCCAGGATCTGCTGGAGATTTTATGAGCCCAACTAGGCAAAGGGAGCAGCCATGGCCTTCACGAGATCCACACAATGCTGTTCAAGAAAGACAGTTTTTCACAGCAAAGTGGCATAAAGTCAAGGATGGCAGAAAGCAGAGGAGATGGCCATCCTGCAAGAAGATCGAAATGTTGAATTCTCGTTTCAGCAACTAATGTTTACAGACGCACTGATGGGGTGTGGACCTGGTACTAGGTTCACACATGGAGAGATATTTGAGCAGAAGAATTAACGTCTTGTTGATTATGCTTTAAAATCTTATCCACCATGGTATGGGTCCTTGTATAATTTTTGTAGAACATGGTGTTGTTATTGAGTGTAGCATTTCCTTGTATAAAATTTTCTGACTCTAATGAGTTAATCATGCTTCAATTATATTGTAATCTTAGCTCATGGTGTCTATATCTTCCAAGGGAAAACTCATTTTTTGACCTGGGCACATTGCATGACGCCTTTTTTTTTTTTTTTTTTCTATGTTCATCTGATCAAGTTGGGCAACAGCTTCTTTCTTTGATTAAATCCCCAGAAATTTTATGCTGTAAACATGCGTTATACCATGAATTCTCGAATCAACTTCTATCAATTCTTATGCCTTTCTTCAACTGGAAAATATTCCAAAGTTAATGAATCCACTATTTCACTGAAAGCATCAGAATTTTACTCTGAATAGAGGCTCTCCAGCAAAAGTTCTGCTAAATACTTGTAATTCAAGTAATGCTCGGTATAAGCTTTTACAGTCTTAGCATGCAGATTTACTATTTTAGTGTTTACACTCATTATAGTAAAGGAATGCTTGCATGGTATGGTGCACTTCGTATGGGTGATTGGAGAGGCTCCGATCCCACAAGTTAAGGGGAAAATGGCAATTAGAGTCTTGTTGTTTTCTTTTATACTTCGCGTAAAAATTTATGAGCTTTTCTTTGTTTTGAAAAATAAAAAGAAAAATTCTGGATGGAGTGTTGCAAGTCAAAGTTGTACCACGAAGTAAGGTACGACGTGGGAATCTATTTTACGTTATCGTCAAATGCACACGTAACTGGGCATGGAGACATAAATGGCTTTCCTTCATCACTTCAAGCCCAAATTGAGTCGAATCTTTTGGATATTCAAGCTGTCATCTCTTCCCATTTAGGGGACTGGTGATAGGCGCTTTGATTTCAAAATTAGGAGAACCTTTTTTTCGAGATTACCCCCATGTATTTTTGTTCTTCATGTCTACTATTGTTGACGGGCTGACAAATTCTTTTCATTTATTTTTCTCCTATCACTTTCAATTCCTCACATTCCCTTGCCTCTGCTGCAAATAATTTTGAACCCCATTTTTTCAATTCTAATCGAGTCAGGGTCTAGCTGGTTAAATCACCATATTTCATCGGGCATATACAGAGATGATATTCCATGGATGGTAGCAATAATTTTAAGACCACTTTTCCAGCCTATGACAAAAGGTACACATAGAGAGCCCAATCCTGAAATGACAAAATTTGACGTCCATCCCGGGCCCAAGTGGATTTCTGCATTTTAGGAGGCCATATCACTATCATCCCAACTAGTACATAAATACCTTCCAAATCTTTTGTGTATACACATTTCATGCTTTTTGGATTTTCACAATGTTTGGTCTCTGATGAATTGCCAATATACCACGGTTAACTTTTTTTTTTTATTTATCATTATCGGAAATTATGCAAATACAAAATGGAAAGTAGTGATTAATGATTGGGAATTACCTCGACCGTAAGTAGTTAATTGTAAAATTGTAGAAGAAATCAAGAATTTTACAAATAACCTGGCCATGGCTAACAATTATGGAAGTTAATATGAAATTGATACGTTCTTATGTTGGAGGAATGTCTCAAAAATGTCGAAATAATTCAGCTATGAATGCTGGAACTGATCTTGAAAGCTGTCTTCTTCAACTTTTCTTAGGCGTTCAAAGTTAGGCCAGGTCGGTCCGTTAGTCAAACGGCAGAGAAAATGATATCAATAAAAAAGTTAGAAGTTGTAAGTAAAGACGTGCAAATGAACAATGACTTTTCAAAGTCGTTGTCACTCATGCTAATAAGGACTTAATACACTGCCTATCTATAGCAGGCATCATACTCTTTTTCAACTTTAAAATTCGCCAACCAAAAAGCAAAGCAAAATTCTATAGATTTTTAATTACACCTGGAGAATATTCTAAACTTGATTTCTTCCAATTTGTAGTTCTTTTATTGAACTGGAGATTAAAGGAAAAAAAAAATTGTACAGTTCAAAAACATTAGTCTAATAGGTTATACCATACATGGCAATTTAAGGAGTTTGTGAAATTCACCGGAGGAATTGAACTCAAAACTCAAAAAGTTGCGCGAAAGAACTGAATTTAAAGATTCCATGTGTGTACACACACAGAAATATATATATATATATATATATATATATATATGTATATGTGTGCAAAATTTCATTCAAGGGAAATATCAGTATTGTAGCCCATATGACTGTATGGATTGACACTTTAGACCTTCAACAATTGTTAGGATATATGTTAAGATGATCTCCTGCATTGCGTCAGAGTGTTACAATTGTTGATGGACTTAAAAGAGTTCGAAAACAACTTGAGGAGCTGTGAGCTGAAAGTTGTGCGACGAAGAAAGGACATATTGCCAATAATTATTTATATCCTTAAACATTTTGCGGCAAAGAAAAACCTTGCTTGAACTACACTAAAGTTGTTTGGACTCTGGAATCAATTATTCCAGTGACCCCAATCCCCATCCTCCACGCAATAATTTGAAAAGGTAAAATAAAAGGACAAAATGGAGTTCTTCTTCTTCTTCCACACCCCCGCGGCGCCCCCCTTAGTTGTAGACAGCCGTCTACATTCACATTGCAACACTACTAGCAGACAATGAAGTAGTAGAAAATAGTGAATCACAGGACTAGCTTACGTTGTTCACCTCACCATCAACGTATTATAAAAAGAATAAATCACCTGATAAAAACTAACCATTAATGTATTATAAAAAGAATAAATCACCTGAGTATTCCGACTATTTATTAATTTCGACTTGCGAGTTGCAACTTTTATTCGTAATGACCAAAAGCACGAGGATAAGATAAACGAAGATGACTATTCAAAACAGAAATGTGGGTCATCAATTATAGAATTGTTTTTCTTTCATTGAATCTTCAATATACCTGTCAACCTTGAAAGCTATCCATCCCTTTGATTCTCTGAATAATTCAAAAAAGAAGAAAAGTTCAAAGTAGCACAGCCGATTCATAGGACATTAACAACAATATATTTCAACATCTTAGCCCTATCATTTCGCTTGTCTTAAATGTCTTCTGAGTGTTATGTATAGAAACTCTATTTGCGCCCAGATGTTAAAGCAAGATATTGTTGCACTTCTATACTGGCAACTTTTGGACTAGAATTTGGGCCACAAGTTTTATTGGTTGATTTTAGCATATGTTTTTTTTCTGTGAAATAGGACTTCAGAAAGATGTATTCTGTACTCGAGATAAAGAAAGAAAGCGGTCGGTTTATTCATTCAGCAATTGCATGATTCCTTTTGGCTTCTGAGTAGAATTTTCCCAGTCCAAAATATTCCAAGAAATTAGGCAGATACGAAATAACTTTGATTTCATATTGGATGCGAAATAGTTACATTTTCTTGGAAGTAAACGGGCTTGAGTTGACACTCCTCTTTCCTTCGCTTTCCCTACCCACTGGCTAACGAGACAGGCAGGGGAGGGACCTTTTCCTTCCTGAACCTGGTTGGCATGGCATTCTCTTCCTCTTTAATTACCAGATAGAAATTGCTTGCTGCCCTCAGACTAGGAGCGTGGTACCTGATAATGATATTGTTGAGACTTGTAAGCCAAAGGACCACTGTTATTGTTCCTGCATCATTTGCCCTATTCCTATCACCATTGTCTACGACGTGTCATCATCCCAATTTCACAAGTAGTGTACAAGATTGAAATGATGGACAGTGCAATCACACACAGAACACGCACTCACGAGATGAGAGCATAATAGTTTTGCACAAAATCAGAATCAAATATGGGTTGTGGGCCTATGGGCTGAAAGATGAGGTTTGGTCTTTGATCTGGTGGGCCCCACTTTTTGGAGAAGTCCATGCACGCCTCCCGCTATGCTGTTCATGCTCCTACGACGGTTGAAATTGATATTCAATGGACCATTTTGGAGGCATGTCTGGTCTGGACAACCGGGAAAAGGGAAGACGTGGCTGCTTCTAATATGCTTTTACAAATTACCCCTCTACATTTTTCCAGTAATGGACGAATTGTATACCAACTAGAAGATTAAAATAAACACTTTTCTAATGGCGGGTTGTTCTTAGTCACCGGCATACAAGTCTTGGGGAATTGGAGCATTTCAGGGGGAGTCCTGATGAATTACAATATACTAATATTTAATAAGCAATTAGAAAGAAAGTAGCTAGTCATACTACCAATTGCACAAATGTACTAGTTGTAGGCTTCCAAATAGTAAAAGTAAACTCGTGCTGGTAGGTGGTCCTTGTCTCGTTACCAAAATGACTACTTCTACTGCTAGTATGTGAGTATATAATAATGCCATGTAATATATCATTCTATACCATTTCAAGAAATTGATTTCAAATCTCCAGATTTGAGCCATAAAAAATTTATTAGGGTTAGTTTGGTGCATATACTGTATATTTCACAGAGAGAGAGAGAGAGAGAGAGAGAGAGAGAGAGAGAGAGGAAAAAAGAAAGAAACTCAGGTGCAAGTAAGGTGTACAACATGTTGCAAGTCGTGTTGTTTAGATTTTACAATATCACACATTTTATTTGTGTTATTATCTTTGCTTGGGACTATCTATTACAGCGTTAAAGAGTATCATGATTCAGTGTGAACCATGTTTACCTAACTAATTTTAGGAAAGGCATCCTACCAAATTAAAATGGACTTAGACATAGCATGATATTCGTGGAAAAAGACTCTTTTCATTAAAGCAAAGTTCGATTTGTGTGATTTGCAATTAAAGGGTAATGACTATAGCTGAAGAGAAAGTTGACACGGTTTCTTGATTTAGTACTTGCCAGACTAGTTTTAACCATTCCTTCCTTATCCACATCACTATCTAAATTAAACACATGTCCTTGTAGTAATCACAGGTTAGTACATTTGTTTATTAACTGATACTGCTACTAATTTGTTCGAAATCCAAAGAAAATAAATAGAGATACAATAGATACAGGCCCACCTAAATTTCAGAGTCTAATATAACGGCTTCATGATTGTCTGTGAACAGGTTGTATGGTCCATGTCAAGACATGAATGTATCCCATTTGCTTTGGGAAGAGGTCCCCTACCCCTGATGGCCAGATATGCAAGAATTGAAAATCAGCAAAGGAGTTTCTTTTCTTTTAGTGTTAGATTCCATGAGAAGAGCAATTTTTGTTAATCTTCGCTGCAATTAATGATATTGGAAGCCATCTCAAAATCAAATGCCACAAAGAATCCCTAGGATTAAGACAGCAATTATTTTCTCTTATGATCCCTCCTTCGATTATTTGAAGAAAAGTCAGAGAATTTCTATTCATATTATTTGGAATGAGAGGCTATTGTTAGTCTATAATTTAGTTATAATTATGTTTTCTAGTTTAATCAGAAAAATATAATTAAATAAACTTACTTTTCACATTCACTTTTGTGCCACTCCACGGGACATAATTTTTTAAGCTGGCATCCAAAATTAATTATAGATGGTATTCTCAAAATAATAATACTTCATAGTATTAAGATTACCAAATAGTACACGTAAAATTATGATACTATGATTGATCTGTTCATAATTACTTAAACAAATAACAAGGATCAGAGACAAAGAGAACCTTAATATATACTTAACTGAAGATCATGAATTGGAATGCTTGACCTTCAAACTGAAGATTTTTTTTCCATTTTTATTTCTATTGGAAGATGGGAGGATGGGAAAGTTGATTGTTCTCAACAAATATAAAAGAAGAACATAAAGACAGAAAATAAACAATCTAAACAACTTGTCAGTAGATTATAATCCCAATGGCAGTCATGTTTTGATTAGGTAGTAACTGCACATTAATTGCTTCTCAGCTCTCTTCAACGAACACCAAAAATTGATTAAATATAATCGATGCAACAAAACCATTATCTGCATTCATATAAATTATATGCTCAACGATTTCTTTATTAAGAATCTCATTTTTTAATTATCCAATAAGCTTAATATAATGGAGATGCGTATCAAGCATTGGATTACGATACACTGCTCTTGGTCTTAAGGTTAAATTTGGCCTGTGATATTCACTAAATCATACATGAACTGATACCATCTGCAAAAAGTCTCAATTCATAAACAAATGGATCAATGATGAATATTGTCTAGGAAAACTTGGTCATTATAACTTCACGTGTATCCAAACATATTTTATAATTGCTAACTCTTAACAGCATCATAAAATACAATATTATGTGTCTATAATGTGGTGAGACATAAATATAGAAAGTGCCACAGGCTGGTGATGTATTATTAAAAACCAGGTGGGTTTCGCTTGGGAATAGAGGAAGTACACCAGATATGGAGAAAAAAAAAAAAATGTCAGTTGTCCTTTTGAGTTCTGGCAACCACAGAATATTTTGACGAGGGAAATTATTCGATGTAACAGTTATATCCAATAGTTTCAATAGCAAGTCAATTGTAAGAAATCAATCACAAAATTACAGTGTGACAATAATTGTGACTTTTCTACCTTTCTACCATTTCTCCAATTAAGCATTCTAGCAAACCTTTGCATTGAACAATGTCAGACTGCATGGTTTACTATGATGCAGCTCTGCATTGATAATTTAATGAGGTTGTGTAGTTTAGTCAATCATTTGACAAAAATTGTACTAGCATATAAATTTAATATAATAGATAGCATCTACTAATAACATGCTAGATTCCCTATACACCACCTAGTTCCCTTTTAATTTTTGGTTGAACTATCAATGATCAACCAAATTATTGAAATTCTTGGCATTCAAGAGTTTACTTGACTTGCTAAACAAAAGTTATCCCTAGTAAAATATTTGGTCCTATTGATAGATTAATATGAATGTATTTAGAGTGTTCATGTATAAGCGTGATTCTTGAGAACGTACAATGAGGGCAATTGGAAACTGTCACGGAGCATGTGAGGTTGTTATGGGTAATATATATTTATATTTGATAATGACTAGAGTAAGATGAGGGAAGCAAATTGTTTGCATGCTTAAGATGTAAGCACAGCATAACACAATCGGTTGAAATTCTATATCTAATTTTTTTTGTGTTTAACTGCCATTAATATAAAATTGCATCGTATCATTAAATAACACGACATAATTATAAATTAAATACAATTTAACACCATTCTGGTGCCACAACACAACAACCTTCATTATGTGTACTCAGTCCCAACTCTTGTACGTGTGTATATATACCACTTGAGTAAGTAAAAACTAGTCCAACCTTTTTTGAGAAGAAAAGGGTGTCTGCATCTACCTGGAAATTGAGGTGGGGTTTGTCTGATACTTGGGACAGAACACACAGATATATAAATACAACTATAGGCAAATTGATTATATGGAACATAAAATATGAGATGGGGACACAGATGCTGAAGAGCGTGATTAATGTGAGACAGATAGAGAGGGAGAGGGAGGTACCAACTATGAGGAGAGAATTCAAACACGAATGCAAAGAAGAAGAATAATGAAAAGTCTAGCAGCAATAGCGTTCCTATTGGGCAAATCTTATCTCCATCTCTCTGCTTGTTGGAAAATGAAGGGATCTCGGATATTTTTTTTTCCCTCAGAACCCCCCAAATTATTTCCTTGCTCATATGTATGATGAACTAGGAATTGGCTAAACATCGACAATATTATTGCTGTCATACACGTGACCAATATTACCACATTACTAGTCATCTATTCCAAGTTCTCTAACCAGATTTACCACCTTCTCTTCCCATTTTCTTTAATCTTGGTTTTCTCCATTATAAGTTTGGCACATGTAACTTTTAAGTACAAATTTGTACCTTGATGTTCAATAATTTCATTCAATTACTTTTCCTAATTGTTTGTTCATCCCCTTAATCTAAGATTTTAGGTTTCTAAATAATGGATCCTTGCTAAATTACTAATCAAGACATATAAAACCTTTTTAGTTTTGACAACCAATGACTTACATAGTTAAGATGGCCTTGTCCAATGGGCTTACATGAAAGTCATAAACTGAAAACTTATCCATCTTTTACAAGTTATCTAGCTGGTCGGAAATCATACTACAACTCCCGTTTCCAGTGTAGATTTATGCACGAAAAGAAATCAATAGTACAGTAATTAATATAGTATGAAGGAAGAGGAGGAGGATTGGATGGCTAGACTAGAGTATTAGCTGGGTAAGAAGACCCACCAATCGATCTGTTAGCCAACATAGTAACATGGGTTGTGTTTTCTCTTTCTCTCAATTCTCAGCACTTGTATAACTATTCAGCAGTAGAATCTCTTTCTTTCTCAAGATTCATCAAAGATACAATGCTCTGCCAATTTCAGTAGTCCCGTTTTTCCATTCTGATGCTCTTAATAATAATAAATCTAATTTTTCGTATACTGAATAAAAGGTACTACCCACCATAAATTGCTTGCACTGAATATAATGATTGATATTTTCTCATCACGCAAAACCTTAAAAGTACTGTCGTACTTGTATACATGTATTTGATGAATTACCATGATCATGATATCCCCAGGCCCTCCCCCTCGCCCTCCCCTTCCCCCCAAAGGAAAACACACTCTCTCTATCTCTCTCTCTCTCTCTCTCTCTCACACACACACACTCCCTCTTTCCTTTATAACTTTGGTTGCATCAAATAGAATAGTTCCCACAGTATCCACATCAAAACTATAATCAAATCACGTCTCTCTGCGTCCCCCACAAAGCCCATTCTTCTCTCTTTCCCCACATCTATAAAGATTATCACAAACTCAAAACAACTCTCTCTCTCTCCCTGATGTCTATCAACCACCTCTCTTCAGACCTTCCAGAAGCACTCTGGTGGGCACAGCCACACCCCCATACCATGGAACCACCCTCATCTTCAATGCCTAACACCACCCCTACCACTGCTACCAACTTTTGGGCCAATTCACAGCTCTACCATCATCCAATTTCCGCAAACAAGCCGATGTCCTGCGCCCAAAATTCAGCTTTCAACTTCGACCTAAACAATGAAGACGATGAAGAAATTACCATTGACGATGAGAGACAATTAAACCACTCTTTCAGCACTACCAAAGCAGCAGCAGAAGCAGTACAAGAAATTAGGGAAATACCTAAAGAACCTTTGTTTGAGAAGCCACTGACCCCAAGCGATGTCGGCAAGCTCAACCGCCTTGTTATTCCTAAGCAACATGCGGAGAAATATTTTCCTCTCAGCGGCAACGGCAATGACTCGGGGGAAAAGGGTGGTTTGCTGCTGAGTTTTGAGGACGAGTCTGGTAAGCCCTGGCGGTTTCGATATTCCTATTGGAACAGTAGCCAAAGCTACGTACTGACCAAGGGCTGGAGCCGTTTTGTTAAGGAGAAAAGGCTTGATGCAGGAGATATTGTGTTGTTTGAGCGACACCGTTTGGACGGTGACCGGCTTTTTATAGGGTGGAGGAGGAGGACTGCTGCTGCTGCAGCTGGTGGTAACCCTGCCGGGCAAGAGAGTACTAGTGGAGTTGGTCAGGCAGCTGGGATGGGTGGCGGTGGCGGTGGCGGTGGGTGGACCCGGGTGTACTTTCCTCCTGGGCATCCTTATCCAGCGCAGCAGCAGCAGCAGCAACAAGCTCATCATCATGGGCCTGCATTCCCATACCAACCTGACTGTCTTCATGCAGGTATCATTTTCCTTCACACCCACATTTTCAAAATGAAACCTATCTTCTTTTTGTTTTTTCTCCAGTGCATTTAATTACATGTGCAAACATGCATTTTTTTCATGGATTTTTGTGCACCTTTTTTTTCCCCCCCGTAAACGCACCTTATGGAACGTGCGAAGCACTTTCCAAATTACCTTAATAACGGGGAAAGTAAAAATGTTTTTTGGATCACCACATTTTCTTGGTTTTTTTTCTTATTTATTAAATTTTGTCTAAGCTAGGTGGAATTGTTTTTACATATACCCATTGGGCACGTGATGTCTACCCAATTCAGGTTTGCAACGCGCTAAAAAAAGAGAGAGGGAGAGGGGGAGAGAACAAATAGAAATGGCTACTTGAGTTGTAATAAGTAATGAGAAGAGTTGAATGAGTTGGCTGACGAGAGAGTTGTGCAAAATTTGTCACATTGCTGTGCTGCATAGGATGACAATGTTGTGTATTTGCACTTTGCAGTAACTGAAAATAGCATTGTGGTACAATTGCAATTCCACCACTTGTGGTTCCTTTCTATTTTTATTGTACTACTAAAACTGCTAATGTTTTTACCGACTTCATATCATACAGTGGTGAAAAATAAAAGTATGTTTTTCGTTAGCTTTATTACTACTATTTACTAGACCAAAACAAGGGGGAAAAAAGAATTTTTTTCAGTGAATCGGTGAAGTAGAAGATAATACGCGCACGTGTTCTGATTACAGCAGCAGCAGTTCTGCAGAATCAGACAACAGCAACAAGTGCCAACTCCAAGAGACTGAGGTTGTTTGGTGTGAACCTAGAATGCCAGCAGCAGCCGGATCAGTACTCCGAGTCTTCCGAGCCGCTCACCCCACCTGAGGGTTCTTCATCCACTTGGATCCAGCTAAACCAGGGTCAGGATGAGGGTCATGCACAAGCCCACCACCAATTTCAGTATTATCCCAACGTTCATCATGCTTATTTTGACCATCACAATCACATGGTACGCTACTAATACATTATTTTATGTATCTTCTGGTATTAGCTTTTAGCCTAATACTATAACAATAGCCGTCGATAGAAGCGTAAAGATATGACCAGTTCAATTTCCCATAATGATTTTGCTGTTTCCCCTAATGCGACACTGATACACAGAGATGTTCTCATACAAACCCCAAATCAAGAAAAAGTCTAACAAGTAACATATCTGCCTAACTAGTGCGTTAGTTAAACCAAAAATGATCATAAGGAAAGAAAAGTTGCGGTCTTTGTTACCTTTGTTTGTCTCCAAGTAATCTAGTTGAACAAGTAATGTTCTTTTTGTGGAAGAACTGAAATGTATGCAGAATCAGTCATGAAAAGAAATGCACACAATTTGGAGTTAACTTGCTCAACTAGTGAAATCTTGTCCTCTCCACCCACCAGTCCACATTACACGCTTCGATCGGCAGCAGTACCCATGCCATGACCCCAATATTACCCCACCGGAACCGCCCCTATGGAATATTTTTCAAAATGTGAGATGAGGAATCGTGTGGAACCTGGACACTTATTTTAGGGGAAGATGCATTTATTTATTTCAACCCTTACCTTGCTAAGAGTGGCATATCTTTAAATACTGTGTACCTATTCTCATATCATATATCAACCAGTTTGGTTTGTGGTCCTTAGCCAACTTTGAAATTTTGAAGCCACTATAAGATATTAGTTCCAAGGAACCGCCACCTTTTTGCAATGTCATCACCTTGTCAACTTGCTACTAAACCACATTCAACCGGCTATTTTTTAACCCATATCAAGCTGAACAATGGATCAAGCTGCTTCGGTATAACATTTTCAGTCTGGAAATTGCCAATTCTTAACTTTTTGGAATTCTATGGATGTAGTGTATTGCTTCGAGTCGATCGATCTAAAATTTCTTCAGGTAAAACAATGAAAGATGTTTTTTCTTCGTTAACTCTCAACCTGAAATTAATTAATTTGATTCTATGATGTTTTGACTTACGACTTCATTTAGTAATTAATTTGTTATCCTTTGTGGAATACATCAATAATTTTTTGGTAAAAAATGGCAACATATTTCATTTTACCATATCAGATGATTATTTAGGTTGCGTTTTACCAATCATATATCATCCCTGATTGATTCTTGGTTACAGGACATTAGCCATCACATGAAATAAAATTAGTAACAATCTTAAGGGATGATATTAATTATATTGGGATGACACATAGATGAGTAGTAGAATTTTAGATTATTTTGTCCTATCACCACCACTTTACGATACCACTATTATCAAATTGCACAAATTGCACTACCATCACCACCGCTGGATATCAGTATCACTATCACTACGGTCGTTTGTCAACTACACCACAACTATTGTGCATTACGACCACCAGTAAACACCATCAAACAACAAAATTACCAAATTGCATTACCACCATCACCACACATCACCTCCTTTACCGCCATCGTGCACCACTCCCACCATCACAGTGCACCACCAAGACAACCATCATCTACCATCTACATTATCACCATATTAAATAAAAATAATAATATGCAAGTCTGGGTGGACTTTTGTCAATGAAATAGCAATTAGATCCCTACCAAACCCTGATAGGAATCCAATACCAACTAAATATTAAAAAATTGATACTATTAATTTGAGAATGATTTATCTCAAAATTTATAATTTGAGAATAAGTAATCCGGTTTTACATTTAATCTTTGAATCAAACAAATGGGCAATTGCACAGAATCATCCTGTGCAAACTGTGATATCTACAGTAGAATACTTCAACGGATGACATGCAATATAAGACCTTTTGGGCATTTAACTGAGATATCTTTATCACCAAATGAGGAATGGTCCACTGTATGGATGTGCATGAATTTGAAAGTATGTGTGCTCGGATAACCCATCATTTTTCACTAGTTGTATTAACTACAGCTGTGTATGTATTGTTGCTCCAACAGGATATCAATTTCTCCAGAGGTGCGAACCAGACGAGATATCGCCAGGGATAAGATGTGTGGATGTGATGTTCAGCATTAACCTATAGGGTGACTTGGAACTTCAAGAAAAAAAAGTTATGGAGAAAATTATGTAACAAAAAGGACTCAAAAAAACAGAAGGGATATCCCAGATTTTGTGGCAATTTTCTCTCACCAGTTAAAGGTGGCGGCAATGGCAGAATGGCTTGCCAAACCTTCCAAAATCAGAGGGTGAGTAGAGAACCGCATGAAATGAAAATGGAGGAATTGAAAATTGAAAGCGACCTCAGGAGGGGATTGTAATGGCCTAATGGGAATGAAGACATGGGGGCCACTGGAAATGTATTTAGCTGATGTAACCTAGGCCCAAAATGAAAAATGTGGGTCGTTGCAATCAAGAATCTAAAATATATGCATAGGTTTTGCTATTCTTCGACTGTTGAGATACTGCCCGAAGATTTTTCACGGGATTCATCATCATGACACCTAATAATGAGTCTAACGAAACGAAATCGATAAGCCGGAGATGTTGGGTGAGTGGAGTGGGTGTGTCTGACTTTACTTGATAGGATGGGATTCTGCAGCTTCTTCACCAGTTCTTGCTCTATCTTTTTCCTGATGGTATCTCATTCAGTAACTGTAAGTTCGATGCTAATGCTAATCTAATGGTGGATTAACTGTTTGCGTTTAAATGTGAATGGAGGGTTCGTCGACATTTTTCCTTAATTTGCATCGATAAGAGTGAAAACTGGAAAGCGTTGACACCCAGATTCAAATGCGGGTTGACTACCAAAAGACGCACTTAATGCCTGTACGGAAGATTAGCATCACCCAAAACTTTTGCACTGGCTCTGTCTCACTTGGCACTCCCAAGTCTGAACATGCTAATGTCAGTTGCCGATTCTGAATCCAACTGCTCTTTAGGACTGTAAATAGGGTTGGGCCAGCCCGAGACCGAGCCCGGCCCGTTCAGCCCAAAAAAAACTCGTGAACTTAACTTTTGATCGGACTGAGCTGAGCTTGAGTCTAATTATTAAGCTCGAAATTTTTTGAGCCGAGCTTGGGCCTCAATAAGCTCAGCCCGTATAAGGCCCGGCTCATAAAACATATATATATATATATATAAAACCTAAATATAAATTACATAAACACACATATATATAATATGAAATTATGTATAATATATTAACTAAATCCTTAATATATCTCCTAATATATATATATATATATATATATATATATACATGTATATATATAATAACTCAAATATAAAATTAGACACACACATATATAATATAAAATTTATATAATATATTAACTAAATCCCTAATATTTTCTCTCTCCTCAAACAACTCTATTGCAGGCCAAATTTCTAATTTTCCTCTCTCCCTCCTCAAACAACCCCGTCACCACTCAAATTCCTAAATTTTCCTCCCCTCTCAAACAACTTCATCAATTTCTTCTTCCCTAAATTTGAGGATTGCTCAACATAATTCGCCAAGTACACACTTCAATTAACTAGATTTGCGTTGAGTGTTGCAACTAGTCTACTTGGGGCTTGTGCAGCCGGTTAGAGTATGAGAAGTTCTTGCTTTTAAGATTTTTCATACATCTATTATGTGGTTGTTGTGTACTAAAAGTAGATGCTTAACAAAAGTAAGGAACTATAATTCTAATATAATTCTAATGGTTACAATGGAATTATTATGATCTCATTGTAAGTAATCGTCTCTCAAGAGTTCCAATCAAATGAGTAGTTACTGATTATGTGCAAAGTAACTGAAATTTGTACAATTAATGACATATTATTTTTTATTATTGGGAACAAAATTAAAGGAAAACTTGTAATTTTGTATTGTGTTGGAGCTGTTGAATTGTAAAAGTATCTCAATAGGTTTAGGCTCGTGAGTTTAAACTCACAACCCGAATATTTTGTGAGCTGAACTTGAGCTTTACATTTACAAACTCGAAACTCATAGCTCGAAACTCACAACCCGATTTATTATGTGAGCTGAGACTGAACTTGTTAAAACCCGACTCATACGGCCCGATTGACAGGACTATTGTTCTTGCTCAAGAAAAGCATCCACTTTTTTAACATGTACCGATTCATTTCACCGAGGTTGAGGAAAAGCCACCAGCACTAGTTTTCACTTTTCAGTTTCAGACTAGTCCTATAATTCCCACTGAAATCATTACAAGTTTAGGACAGTAGCATACTACTGTTTTATTAGACTTTTCCTTAAATACTTAATGGTAACCAGCTCTAAAATGATCTGGCGCAGAGACCTCAAAAAAAAAAATGATCTGGCGCAATTATGTGCAAACTAAAGATGGAACGTCAGATCTCCCAAGGTTTAGTGATATGACATAACTAAAACAAAAGCATAATAATCTATCGTTATATATCCAAAATCTTGGGATTCCCGTGCCCAGCTAGAGAGACACATGCATGCACAAATGTTCCACATATTGCTCTACCCTTCATTTCCAAGGATTGAACCTAAAGTCTCCGTAAGTTGTCAATTTTCAATCATCGATAAATTTATAGCCTATATTTAATTTTCGACTTAGCTGGGTAAAAGCCTAAGCGTCAGCGTCCTACTAAGTTTTGCCTACAGAACTCACGCAACTTAGCCGATAATATTGCAGGAGAACAAGATTCACTTTTGACAAAGATCAAAGATAATGCCATGTGATCATCTGGATTAAAAAAATACTTAACACTACCAGAGAAGACCATTGATGTTCGCTTATGGATATTACCAATATGTGGTGCTTTCTGCAAGCGCGAGGGTCCCCGGAGGCCCGTATCCATGTTATCGTTGGCTTTAAGTTAGTGATCAAACACAACATTGTGTAGACTCTTGCAACCATATTTCAATCATTACGCAAAGGAATAGGTGACTGTTTTTTCCTCTAGCTTTGCTTCTCTTCTTCCCCCGGTTTTTGCCTTTTGAGCTTCTCAATTTCTCTGAAATTTTAGCCCGACAAATCAGAGAAGCGCACACTATTAGTTCATAGGAATTCGGGCAACAATGTTAATATTAGCACTCACAACATCAAAATAAACCTCCAAAAATGCAGACAATCTTAGAAAAAAACCATAATATTTGCAAGAAAAAATTTGTATCAACTGAACTCTACAAAGAAAATGCAAAGATTTATAAGCTCAGAAAGATATTCACATAATTTATACAGGTAAATATCACTGAAAAGGCCACTCCCGCTTAAGACCAAGGTCAATCTCATGCGCAGTGCACTGATGGATAATATGGAACGAAAAGTGAACAAGCCCTGAAGCCTTTACCACAAAGATTCCCAAAAGATGGTAACGATATGGCAATTGATCAGGGAGGAGGAGATCAATGGAGTTATGTGCTTGAATTACTTCAGTCAATCAATCAAATCTCATGTGCCATGACCCTATCAACAACCATCTGCTAAGACAGACCCAAACAGCACACTGATGGGTAAATCGGGTAAGAAAGCCATTCTAAGTGGTAATGCAGCCTGCTGCTTCAGCTTGGAGAAAGTAAACCTTCCAAACCGAATATGGGAGCCAGATTTCATTTCCCCATTTAAGAGCCCCGTGCACTTACGCTTACCTGATAAGATAACCCAAAAACCTCTTTGCTCTTAAACCAAACTGGTTATCCATTAGCATTTCCCATCATAGCTTTCAAGCATTTTCTATTTCGCTTTGAATTTTACACTTTTTCACTGTAAAAACAAGCAAGAAACTCGTGTTTTTCAGTTTCATATTTATAATGCCCTCCACGTCACAGCACAGCTGTGAATTTCACAAATCTATTTACTAAGGGGGCGTTTGGTAAGAGGGGTTTGGGATTGGGAATGAGATTGATACCCATAATGAGAGTTTGGATTAGGGGGATAGAATTTGAGATTTGGGAATGAATCCTAAAAATTTGGGTTTTGCCAAAACCCAACCATTTTGGGAGGTTTTGTCAAAGGGTTTTGTCAAAACCCAAATTTGATTCTCAAATTCACACACACACGCACACACACATATATACATACATATACATACATATACACACACAGACACACACACACATATATACATATTTCTATATATACACACACACATACATATACATATACCTACATATATATGTACACCTACATACATATACATACATACATATATATATTTATTTCTATATATACACACACATATACATATACATATACCTACGTATATATGTACATGTACATGTACATATACATATACATACATACATATTTATATATTTATAAATATATTTACATTTATCTATTTACTTATTTATATATTTATTTATTTATATATATATTTATTTATATACACACACACACATATACATATACCTACGTAGATATGTACACGTACAGATACATACATACATGTACATACATACATACATACATACATACATATATTTATTTATAAATATATTTCTAGTTATTTATTTATTTATATATTTATTTATTTATATATACACACACACATAAACATATACCTACATATATATGTACACGTACATATACATACATACATACATATATTTATTTATAAATATATTTATATTTATTTATTTACTTATTTGTGTATATATATATTTATTTATACACACACACATACATATACCTACGTATATATGTACACGTACATATACATACATACATATATAAATATATTTATATTTATTTATTTACTTATTTATATATTTTTGTTTATTTATATATAATTATATATATTATTTATGTATTTATTTATTTATTTAATTATATATACACACACATATACATATACCTACGTATATCTGTACATGTCCATATACATGCATACATATACATATATGTGTGTGTGTGTATTTATTTATATATTTATGTATATATTTTTATATATTTATATATTTATTTATATTTTTATATATTTATATATTTATTTATATTTTTATATATATTTATATATTTATATGTAAACACACACATATACATGTACCTATGTAGATATGTACACATTCATATGCATACTTACATATACATATACGTACATATATTTATTTATTTATTTACATATGTATATTTATACATATACACATGTATATACATATACATATAATAATGATACCCATTCTAGGTACTAAACCAAACAGTAATTATAGTAATGATACCCATTCCAGGTATTGAACCAAACACATGTATTGGAATTGCGGGTTTCATTCCAAACCGATGAGTAATGATTCCGATTTCAATTCTGATTTCCAAGTGCGAACCAAACGCCCCCTAAGTACTTCAATCAAACAAGATACTTAAGGAACCTAATTTTCAAATTAGATGGTTCAATTTGAGAACCAGTATGGAAGTGTTTATTCCACTCAAATGTAGAAAGCACCTATACTTCCAACAGAGTCAAAATAATTAGTTAGAAAATTTAGTCCCAAATGAACACATTCTAAAAGCCAACAAGAACACATGGTCATCTGAAATATTGTTTCAGAAAATTTCTTGAACAACCAAGAGACAGCTGCTTTTCATTTTTAAAAGCTAACATAAGAAGAGACCTCACATTTTTTTTAGGAAAATAACCAGAGTAAAATCATTTACATAAATTAAACAGTCATCAGTGTCTTTAAAACTAATGTCATGAGAAGATATACTGTAGTTTACAAACTTAATATAAAACAAAGACTTGTCAATTGTACTTTCCCTAACAGGCCAAATGAAGCTCTGAGCACGCACAACTTTTTCTATTGGAGGAAATATAGTGGCTAATCTAAGACACTATGCAACAGCCGTTCAGTTTCCTATCAATAAATGATTAAACACAATTCAATTCTTCAGTCTTATACCTCATAATAAAGATTTGCCCAAGATTAAGCAGTCAAACAAACAGAAGGTAAAATCATCATAACTTCTGAATAGGAAAGATTCCACATGATCTTACCAGCCTTGTTTAGCTTTCATAATATAACGCTGCAATGTCAACTCAAAACATCTTCTCAGAAAAAGCATGAGCCATTCTGTATTTTCATCAGTTAAACAGCTGAGAAGAACTCACACAATACCTCTTATAATTATACTGTAGGCTTTTTGGGAGCATTTTCTTCCATTTGAGAAGTAGAATCCTTCTTCTCCATGACTTGTTGTACACCTTCTTGGTAACCTTCTATAAAATTTTTGAGGGCATCTCTATATGCAGATGCTCTTGTCATATAGACACGCTGCAATGCTGGCCTTAGTGTTTCTATGCCACCTCGTGCAGCAACAGCTTTTAATAGATATTAGCTTTATCAGAACTCATATAAAGAATGGATCAATCACATGGCAACTTAATAAACAAAACCATTACCCAAACAGGAAAAAAATGTTTAAGCCGGGGATATGGTGAGGAAGCATTCAGCCTGGGTTCCCTTTTCATTCAACATGCTGATACACTTTGTATAAAGAACATAAGCAGATATTGGTCCTAATGCAATAATGAAAGCTTCATAAACATGCTGGTGCTACCAAAGCACTCCAAATTCACATCAACTAGTTTGAGTAATATGAAGCCTCCATCCGAAAGGTGGCGATTAACAAATATTGTCCACTGTGTGTATAATTTCTTTGAATTGTGATTAAAAAAAACAGAGACTGCACCTAAAACATAGCCATTGATCTAAGATTGATGCACTTTTTTCTTTGAGGGAGGATCGTGAAATTGCATCAGTTGTAAATATGATTTTTCAGATAGGAGAAAAATGCTAGAAGGAAGTCAATGAACTTCCAGTTTAATCAATAAGGAAGTCAACGAACTTCCAGTTTAATCGATCTTTGTTGATACGATGAAACAAGGTGTATTAAACGAAGAAATATTTGAAAAGAAACTACTTTACCACCAAATCTCATCCTTTACAAGAAGGATTAAAGGCAACAACATGTGCAGCACAGATGGAAGACTCTTGTCTAATCAAAACAGTTCTCTACTTAGTCATTGGTAGGCATTTTTTTCTATAGAACTGTATTTCACAGAATAAGATTGAAAACCTGTATGCGATGACTTACCAAGATCCTCCAGCGTAGAAGGCTCCTTCTCTTTCTTCACATTGTTTTCTTCATCAAATTTATCACCGTTCTCTACATTCTTCTTGTAATCATTTGGCCTTAATTCAGGACCAATATCCCTAACCCAACTGGCTGCATACAGTCTAGAAGCCTCTTTCAACAACTGATCAATAATTTTACGCAATGACAGAATATTTACAAGAAAGAAGACGCATGCTAAAAAGTTCTTTCCTCTCACAGCTATTATATCTGTACATGAATCGATTCACAGTTTCTGTCTATACTTCTCCTATTTCTTTATTTCTGTCTATGATTTTGGTTTCAATTTTGGGGAGGCGGGTTTTCTTCCAAGCTCTAACACTAACACATTAACTAGGCAGTAATTTCAGAAACCCCATTTGCATTTGACTAGACAAGAACACACCTTGATTGATTAATTAAAATAAGTATGATACAAAGTAGTACTTTCAGAAAGAAACAACTTACAAGAAAACGCTCTTTCCAGGTGAGTTTTCGGCGCTTTTTGATATGAGGTGGGTCAGGCAAAGATGAAGGAAATGCTATCTCCTTCAAATCATATCGGACGTAATCGCAAACTTTCCTCCACACCACCTTTAGCTTCATCCTCGTATATTCTTCCACTTCTCTATGACAAGCTTTTACTATTATTCCTCGTACTTTTTCTCCGTAAATCAAAGTAAAATCAGTAAGACTAACAAATGCTTATGCTACCATTCTTAACCCTTACACATAAAGGTGCGCGTTTTCATTGAGGCATTTTATCAAACATTTTACAGCCATGATAAAACAGCACACTGATAACACTAAACAAACGCTGAAGAGACGAGAAGTGACACTGCTCCTCCCCGTTAGACTTTGCTAAATCAGATAGCATCGCGCGACGTTTTCCTTGGTGGTATAGCCTCCATGCTGCTTATCTGGGCTTCTGAAAAACGTGTTGCTGTACACGACTTGCCTTTTCACATTCCATTTGCACATAAAAATTAGGATTGTTGCTTACGTGGATAAATTCGTAGTGATTTTGGTCGGTCGTTTTAAGATAAGTGCCAAGTAATTTAGACAAGTAAATACAAAATTATGTACCAATTATTGACATGCTTAGAACAAAATATAATATCACAAAAAAATTAAAAAGATGAAAGATATAATTTTTGTAAGCAACACAAGTATTTTAATAATTTTACTTATAAAATAAAAATAAGTATATA
Organism: Mitragyna speciosa; assembly: GCA_024721245.1. NCBI lineage: Eukaryota > Viridiplantae > Streptophyta > Magnoliopsida > Gentianales > Rubiaceae > Mitragyna > Mitragyna speciosa. Next base: position 4,056,905 of record CM045553.1, on the reverse strand, counting down.
TAAGTTCTAATTCATTCGAACTTAATAGTTTTAGGCTTGAGCACAACTCAATGAATTGAGTCGACATTTTCGAGTTTAGAATTGACCAAACATGAGTTAAGTTTTTTGAAACGAGCAGCTCAATTCATTTATGCCCATACATGAAATTTTAGCAAACTTCTCATTCTCACGTCATATAATATGATATATTTTTTTATGACATTAGAAAACTAAAATTTAGTAAAATTTTAAAATCTTGATTTTTTTTTTTAAAATATTCGTTTGTATTATATATCAATTCAGGTACACTTACCATCATCGTTGTTTATGGGAATCTTGGGGGTTGAATATTCTTGGAATATATTTAAGGTTAGCACGACCTGAACCATCAAATTAGAATTTACAGTTAACAAAATAAGAGAAGTTTTATGCATACGCAGGGTTGGACTGTTGGACTGTTGGAGACATATTACTGTTGGCACATTGTTATTAAGTGATGACTCCATAACCACTCCAACTTCCTCTATAATTATTGTGCATTTTGTTTTTATAATTTCTTTTGAATATTATTTTGTTGTACTAATCGGGTAATTCTAGAGTGGACCTAGTGCCATAATGGCAACAAGGCATATCTCACCGACAGGAGAAATTGAAGCAAGCAAATAATGTTCGTTTCTTGGACTTACAACTTCAATATTTATCAACATCAAAGAAGGAGGTACTGTTTTTTTTTTTTTTTAGTTTTTACATATAAATGGGGTTTTCTGCAGCCACATCTTTCGCACATCAGCTGCGTTATCTCTACCATTATTAGATGCACTGATGTCAAAGAAAAAGCTAAGTGGGTTACTGATGTGCCAAGCCATTTGGGTTGAAGTTTCAAGCCGACACGGATAGTTTTTTTTCTTCGTATAAATACTTTTTAACATCTCAAGTACTGTGGCAAAAGTGATATTAATAACAGCAAGAACTTATGAATAAAGAACGCGATGCAATGCACGTTGGGAAGAGATCACCAGACATTGAAATTCAAAGGTTTAAGTATAAATTAAATTTTGGGATTTCACCCCAATCGTTATCATTTATGAGAGCGGGTGCCAAGGGTCAATCATCAAGTACAGCGAATTCTATATTTAAGAAAATTACGTCCACATATGGTAAAAAATCTCTCTTTCCTCGTAAGAACATTGAAGCCCACAAGAATTCTTCAACCAAAGAATTAAGATAGCTAACACCCCCTCCCCTTGCTCTGTCAACCCCCAATTTTAATTCCTCTAGTCATGGATCTTCAGGCCTCTCATCATCTTCCTAAGACACAGCATCCACACCTATTCTTTTTGCCAATCATTTTTACCAGCAGAGGAACGTCCCATGCATTATTCTCTCTCTCTTTACTCATCACCTTTATTATTTTAATTACCACAATAAGGCCGTTTCAGCCATCGTCTCTTCTGGATAGTGGTTTATTGTCCCAAATCCTACCTAACATTCAAACTTCATCACTAAAAGAATGCGACTACTCACATGGAAAATGGGTCTGGGATGAAAGTTATCCGCTTCGCAAGTACACAGAGAAGTGCCCATTCCTGGATCCTGGGTTCAGATGCCAACAGAGTGGACGACCAGACTCGGACTATAAGAAATGGCGTTGGCAACCACATGGTTGCAATCTTCCTAGGTATGCTTCATAGTTCTGAAATTACGTCTATGTATGATGTCCATGCACAATAACATAACTTAGCTTTTGGTGGCTTTTCTTGATTGCTGGCGTTGATCATGTTTCTGCATGCGCCCCCACCCCCATCCCCTTCTCCTCCTTAACCATATGTTTACCATATGTTTATTTACTCAAGTAAATTAATTCAAAACTGATAGCTGTGCTACTTGCGATTTATTCATGCTACAAGGTATAAGCTTAATCGAATGATTTGACTACTCCCTAAATCACCACTATCTTGCGTTGTCATGTGCATGATGAGCATGTAGTACTATTTTATCCCTGATTCCTACAATTAATTTTGCAGATTTAATGCTGCTGACTTTCTAGACCGGGTGCGAAATGGTCGGATAGTTTTTGCCGGTGACTCCATTGTTAGAAACCAATGGGAATCCCTGCTTTGCATGCTTGCTCGAGGAGCTTCTAACCAATCTGCCATATATGAAGAGTATGGAAGCCCGATAACCAAGCACAAGGGATACCTTTCAATGCGATTTCAGGAGCACAACCTCACGGTTGAGTACTACAGGGTGCCTTTCCTTGTAAGCAGAGATCGCCCGCCTAAAAACGCACCAAAGGAAGCACGAGGTGCCATTAGGGTTGACACGCTACATTGGTACTCTACTAAATGGGTTGGAGCAGATATTCTCTTATTCAGCCCAGGACACTGGTGGAACGAAGATAAAACCTTGAAGAAGTACGAACTTTTACCTCATCTCCCTTTTTTTTTTTGGGCCCTTTTCTCTATGTTGTGGAAGAACAGCAAAAATAGTACCGTGTATTTATCCAAATATGCTGGTATAAGTGGATTTAAGAAATATTTTTCTATTCCAGGGGAAACTATTTCCAGGAAGGTGAAGCTGTGAATGTGACCATGGATGTCCATGAGGCTTTTGGGAAATCCTTAAATACATTAATGTCATGGGTGCTGCAAAACTTGAAGCCAGAACAGAGCCACATCATCTTCCGTAGCTACTCACCAGTGCATTACAGGCAAGTAAAAAATTTGCTCATTGCAATCTGTTTCAAAATCCTTGGGATATCATCTATGCAGAATACTACTTGACATTCATTTGTGGTATTATTAAATGAGTGAATTATTTCCAGTTCACAAAAAAAACATTAGGAAAATAAATGACAAACCAGCACAAGAAGAACAACTTTAAAAGTTAGCAGGATATATTTCCACAACTGTCATTGAAGGATATTTTATTATGCATAATCTTTTCTTCATCTTTGGAGCTGCTGAGGTTCAGAAATGATAGGTTGACAGATAAATCTAGACATAGTGAGATTACTAGAAGGAATCCTTGGAATTACAACCAAATGTAACAACAAAACATCTTTTGTGAAATTACAGGAATGGTACATGGAATGAAGGTGGTCATTGCCACACATTTGTAGCACCAGAAATGAATCTGACCAAGCTCCAGCCTGAGCCATTTAACAATCTACAAATTTCTGAAATGATAAAGAAAATGGTGAATGCACAGATAAAGGCGCAGTTCATAAACATCACATATCTGACAAAGCTTAGGAAAGAAGGTCACCCATCAAGCCACCGTGAACCAGGCACTCCAGACACGGCACCACAAGACTGCAGCCACTGGTGCTTACCTGGGGTGCCAGACACATGGAATGAACTTCTCTATGCTCATTTACTGTCAAAACAATTTAGAACGAAGTTGAAAAGAAAATGAGCATCACCTAAAGGCAAACAGAGGATCAGAAGGAAAGGGATCCATGATGCTTCTACTTGGGCTTTTCATCAGCATTTTCATTGGGGTTAACCTCATCCTCCATTTCCTTCACTTTCTCTAGCTGCCTCAAGAGGTCTAACCTTTCCGGTCCATACGTGGAAGGTATCTATAAGGAAATGCCTGACTCAGGATAGGATCCACACAGCTATTAAACAAGGGGAGGAAAACATGATGTGAGAATAGGCACCAGCGATGACACGTATCTTTGAATTGCTGCCAACATGGTGGAATGTCCAACTGCAGTAACCTGCAAAAGATAATTAGATCAAAGACATCAAATATCCAATAGCAACAAAATGTGAAGATGTGTTGTTTAATTGTATAGAAACATGCATCCTGAAAAGCCCAATGCAAGACAGGAAACTATCATCTTCTCTCCCAGCCCCTGCTTTTAAGTGACCCTACCCTGAAAGAACCGAAATCCAACTGACAGTATAGACTAGGAGCATACTGTATCAAAAGTAAAAGGCATCCTCAAATATAATTATGCAGACGTTTATCCATGCAATAAATAAGATACTCTATTATGCCTTACAAATTGTAAATAAGCAAGAAACTTCATAACGGAACAAGTCTCTAGGACATACCATTGGGTTACCTGAAAGTATAGTTCTTTTATCCATGCAGCTCTGTTGATACCAATCCATGCAGCTGAGAACCAAGAGCTCTTCGATGATGAGCTCTGTTCTCTAATTGCATGCTCAAATAATCTAGCAGCATCGCTTAGTGATCGGACCAGTCCAGTACTAGTCTTCACCTTGTAAAGATTGATCAAGTTTGACTCTCATTTCCTGAACTTCACCACTAGCATTTACTCGAGGACTCCCAACCACTGTCAACTCTTAATCAGCAGAAGCAAAAGGCAAAAGGCAAAAGGAGTCCAGTTCTTCTAAATTTGGAGAAAGTTACACCATGTTCCTAAAAATCTGAGAAACAACGGCTTAGATTGAGATTATTATCATTCAGCAACGAAATCCTCAAGTTATGTCTCTTCCTCCTAATACGTCAGTAAAGTGGCCGTTTATCCAAGCCAACTATCTTACTATGGAAGATATAATTCCTAGTTGGTCTAACTGAAAGCCATGGAATAGAAATTCAAGAGAAGCACCAACATTATTGAGACCACATTATATACATAAGACTACTGAATGATATTTGCATAGAATACCAGGACGCAATCAGCTACAGATATTAATAACGCAGTGCATACTTAGCTAGTTGCATAAAGAGAAGTGATTTGTGTCACCCTGGTAGAATATCCAGGCCTAGTGAATCACGCCTCATTGCATTCGAAGTCTCTCTGTTGATGGAAGTCCGCCAAATCTTTGAAAGAAGAAAAAAAATATAATCAATATTGACGGGTTTTCCATTAAATGAATATACATATTGCAAAACCGACCAAATCTTTGAAAGAAGAAAAAAAATATAATCAATATGCAAAACCGAAAAAGTACGAGTTTCTAAGAAATAAATGAATCAGCTTCACACCACACGACAATATTGTAGGAAAATTAATGAAATCAACTGATTTTCAGGCAAGATTTCAGATTCCTAGTATCCTAAGAAGCCACACTACTGTTAATCCATATTAGTAATACATTAAACAGGAAACCTTGGAATATTATCGAAGTGCAAAACAAATCACAAAACAAATCAATCAACGATTGAACTCTTATAGTGGAATTTTGTGATTTTAGAAGTGAGAAAATGGGTTCCAGTAGAAATTTTTAGTACTATTAGGGCTCAAGAAAAGTGTGATGGATTATTATGTGACTGTGAGGGAAAACGAATATCGAAGTGGGATCCATCACAAATATTTATTAGAGTTCGGGTTTCACCTTTTTTTTCTCCCCAGTTTCGGCTGTAGAAGAGTAACTTTTCTTTCCCTTCCAACAGTTGACTTGCAACTGATTGTTTAATGGGGTCGCTTCCTTAAGCATATGTGTTGCTTGACGTTATGTCCCTGAGAAAATTCGAAGTTTCCGGTCCTGCATTTGGAATTCCCAATCATTAAATTTTCTTCTTGTCCATAGATTGCATAGATAATGTGGTTTAGCCGGTTCATTCTTTAGAGAAAGATCTGCATCAGAAAACGCACCATTCTGCGGCAGCAACAATTCATAAGGGTAAAGCTTTTCTCTTTCTGCAATGTTACAGTTTTGGCAACTTGTTTTCTTAAATTGCTTAAAGAGCTTGTGATGCAAAAATATCTGAACTTCGTTGTTTCTTGGGCTATCACATTGTCTTTATGCTGTCAGTTATTTATGGTAGGGAGGGCAATTGTCATTTTATTCAACAGCTCAAAAGTACTGTAATACCAACGATGAGAGGGAGAGATAAAAAGCAACACTGGCTATGGACTTGGCATATTTGGTTGTGGAATCTTCTATTTTGGGGGAGAGAAATCAGAAAACCCAGAAGCCGGATGGACGTCAGTAATCAAACGGAAGTTGTTTCGTGTCCATGGTGTTCAATTTCTTGGGACTTTGATTAAAAGAAATCTGAAAGAGGATCCAACAATAAGAGCTGTCCGCAAGTTGAAGGAAGAGTGAAACTGTTTGTAGAAGAGTCTTGGACTGCCGGGACTGTCAGAATTGGAACGAAATGGCTCTCTCACAGGCTGAATAAAGTCAAGAAAACGGAGACTAAGCGTCCAGCTGATAATAGCTCTAGTTTGAGCCAAATTTCCTGTTATCATAAAGTTGGGATGGTATACTAATTACTTTTACAAATCCTGCTGAAGATATTACCTTTATTTTGAGTCAGATTTCCTTTTATTGTAAGCTGGGGTGGAAACTGATCGCTTATACACACTCCTGCTGAAGATATGGATGCAGTATGAAGGTAGTGAGGAAGTTATCTTGACTAAGCACATTATGGAACCATCTCTCCCGCAAGAACTAAGGGACTCCTATTATGAGTTCCAGAAGCATCCTAAAGACTATCTCTGTTCATAGATAACTGCTACTCTTGCTCTTCTGCCTAGTGTTAGTTCAGCATTACTCCTGCTTCTTTTGTGACGGAAATTGTCCTGTCAATGCCATAAAGAAGCGCCTCACACAATGTGGATAGACAAATACCGAAGGATTTCCTTGTATGTCATATGCTTATTTTACAGGATGACGATCGCATTATTGATTGGTTTTCAGGAGAGATTATATGGTCATTATTGAATTGTTGGCTGGTGGCTTAGATGACTTAATGAGTGTGGCAACTTCAGTGAGGTTAAGCTCATTATTCCTGGTCAAGTAAGGATATCCTGCAATTCAACACTGGCAGCAAATTACATAATGCATGAGACTGAGATAGAGAAAACGTTTGATTCACAGCTCAGCAGAATTCCTTCAACCCAAGAGATAGATCAGCAGATAATTGACGAAGCTTTTAATAATACGGTGATCACATTCTATGAAATGTCCTGTTGCAGTTTGTGTTTGTTAATTTTGGCAAGAATGGTAAACCGGTCAAGGCCTTCCAATTGCTTTGTTATGGGAAGTATGGTTGCTGCTCCCTGCTCCTTGCACTTTATTGATGGAAAGACAGAAAGTTTCCGAGCTGGAAGAATGGATTTTGAAGTGCAAATCATCTCAGCCCCCAAGGAGTGGAATTGGACTGTTCAGGCAACATTTGAAAGATTTTTTTCTTGCTCATATAGTAGCTTGAAGATGAAAGCCCGGTATAAAATGTCAAAATCTTCTTGGTCACTGAGTTTCCAGTCTATCATCAGGTCAATGCTTGAGATAGATCTGCAACAGCTATTTACTAGTTCCAGTGTGAAGACTGCAGTAGTTAATTGACCCTCATGATGAAAGCATGAGATGAGAGAAAATCATCAGCCGGTTTACAATTGCTCTTCAGATGATAGATTGTTCATGCTGTTGATGAGTTAGATACACATATTAACTGCAAGGTACCAGTTTCAGTTTTTCCTAATTTATATTAAAAAAAAAAATCACCTGGTGTCCTCTGGTTGCTGCTTTCTTTCTACTTAGTTGCTCTGCCATATTTTCTCACTTCAACATTAGCTCATTTTGTTTTTGCCAACTATTCCATGATTTCCGTATTTTTCCTTGTAAATAAGGGAAATATTTTCTGTTAAGCTAACTGGTATTATTGGGGGTTTGGTTTATTAAATCCTATAGTTCGTATACTCTTATCAATAGTTGAATGCAGAGCTTTGGGAAAGAAAATACTTGGGCATGCTTGTTTTGGATTTTTATCAGTTTTTGAAAATCCATGGCATTTTTTCACCTTTTTTCCTGCTAAACTTGCAAACTTTATGTCATATACGTTGGTTCGAGGAGGCCGTGGCAACACTAAGGGTAGTGCACTTAATAGGTTGACAAGTTAGAAATACAACTGAGGCAACTAAAGTGGATTCCAGAAACTACCTTGCAGTCTGTGCCTACAGAAAGTTTTGCTAGAGATGCCTTGTAAATTTGGTTTGGTACCATACCTGGATTTTCTTTTTCTTTTTTTTCATTATAAGAAAGATGGGAGTAATTAATGTCATTGTTTACTAAAACTAATACTTGATTAAGATCATTGCAGGAGTAAATGTTCGGTCTTCTTACTTTGTAGGTTTTATCTTTTCCTTCTTTGTAGCTTTTGTCTTTCCACTTTAGCCAAATAGAGCTGCAAGGTTCAGATTCTTGAAGATGGATAAATTCAATATATGCACTTCAAAGAATATTTCCTACCAACAGTTGTCCTCAATGTGGGAACTTCTCGTTAGTACTCCCTATTTTACTCTGCAAAGAAATGATGTTAAGACAATAACGAAGCTGCATAGCCTTTGCTTGGCCTGCATTCAAGATTCGAAATATGCCTGTGTGTTTTAGTCTTCTCATTAGAGAGGGGCTAAATAAGCGTCTGTCCAGTCTGGTGGTTATGCACAGGAATTTTGTGTCATTTTAACTCGGTTATCAATCACTTTATTAAATTTTTACACGCCTACACAACTCCATATTTATTTTGGGGGTTAGAAAATAATTGTAGAAATACTTTTCAGTTGCCATCACCTAATATTTCTTGTCACCTTTTCTTCTATCACCAAGTGGTCGCTCAATTCAAATTGATCCTGATTTTTGAATCAAAATATCACTCTCATTGCTGGATCATTGAGTCCCTTTCTTGGGAAACTTGAAGTTACATGGACAATCACTAGAATACTATCGAAACCATCAGGTACTTACTGACTTTGTGGTGCACATCAATATGATATCTTGCAGTTATTTTGCGAAGCTCAAAATGTATAATCTTGTGCCTAATTTATCAACTATTCAATGCAGGAATTTCATCTCGGCTATTAGTTTGCCTTTATTTTTGTAATAAACAGGTGGGCAGAGATCTGACCCGGTAAAATGAAAACAATAAACAAAAGGTAGAGAGGGTTGTTGGTATGACTTTGTCAAATTCCAACTCTCATGTTAAGTTGGCCATGGATGCTATACATTAAAATCTGTGTTGAGATTGACTGAATATTTGTGACCACTGACAATTTTATAAGCCAAAAAAGCGGCATATAATCTCAAAACTTGTTTTGATACAAGGATTGGTAATTACAATATAAGATTGTTACATGATAGGTTTAATCTAATTCATTAAAAACACCATTGTTTCTGATTAGGGCTAATGTTATAGTTTGCCTACGTGGTCTTGGATATAAATGAATTGCAAGAAGACCTAAACGTCAGTTTATTATTTGCCCCGCTTAAAGCTTTGTTGTTGGGTGGAAATTTAAGGCGCTTCTATTGAAATTTCAGTGTCAAAAAATTATAAGCATTTAATAAGATTGGTGGATGGGTATGCTATCTTTTTCAATACAAACAGATATGTATTTGCAGATTCGCTATGCCTATGCCTATGCCTAAAATTTCATTATGTATTATGTACGTATATATTCCTTTATGGCAAATTTCCTGTGTCTTTTGAGGGATCGTGGCTTTTTCCTTTTTTGTTGGTGTATGTTTTTATTTTTTTTGGTTGGGACCCGGTTGTTGTTGATGATTGTAGGTTTCCAATTTGCTACTGTAGACATTTGAATCTGAAAGGTAATTGATGACGGCAAACAACTTGAAAGCCTCATTTGCCCATAGAAAACAGTCAAAGTGCAAGTTCTTATTCACAACTTCGGATTGTGAAATGGTATGATGTTGAACAAAGAAAGAAGTAGATATGCCATTTAGCACAGCTGAAATAGCAAACGCAAAAAGAAAAGAAAAACGACAAAAACCTTTCTCTCTCTTTTCTCTCTCTCTTTTTTTTTTTTTTTTTTTTTTTTTTTTTTTTGAGTTACAAGAACTCAGCCTGTGAATGAACAGGACCAGTCAATTATTAGTACTACACGCGACAGTAAGAGAAAATTCATGAATACCAAAATCAAAATGCTTACGCCTGCTCACGGATCATGAGAGAATGGAGTTCAACCTCATGATGCTCACTGAAAAAGACCCCTTATAAATAGAAAACGTAAAAATGGTCCTCCATAATCTGAGATTGATTAAAAAATTGTGATTTTTTTTTTTCACGTAGCAATGCTGTCATTATCTCTAATATTACATCCCAACTACAACAACATAAACTAATCAAGTTCAAACAAGATTCAATTCAATTGTTTAAACGTAGTCTAGAAGATGATGTAACCCCTCTCCAAATACACTCATCGATCAAGCTTCAAGAATAATAAAACTCTAAAAGTTACCATGACTTTTGGAGTGGATTTGTGGAATTAAGTTTAAGTTCTCTCCCATTCATGCTTTTAGTTTGGGTTGAGTAAAGTTGAATCCCCTTCCCCTTTCCTCGAATTGTCAAAAAAAAAAAAAAAAAAGGACAGAACTGTAAAAAATAATTTGAGAAAAATTACAACCTTAGTGTTAAAGAGGGGGTAATTATAGAAAAAAAAAATAGAAACAACCCCTTTGATTTTATAATTCCTAAAATGACTACTTTCGTGAGTGTGTGTGTGTATATATCTAGGACTTCTAAAATTATAATGTTCGTAATGTTAGTATATAAATTAAGTATATTTTATCTTATGTTAAATATCTCTGTAACGTTATTAATAAATACTCCCATCAAAACCTTCCGTATTAATATCTCCGCTCCCTCACACACACTATATATTAATCCTCACTTAAGTTGGGTTCAACATAGATGACACAACCACTAGTTAAAATATAGACTTCCATGACCTCAAACTTGCGTTACCAACCACCGGTGAGTTGGGAGAACCCAGCTAAAGAAGCCCGCACCACCCAAATGAGCCTCCCCTCAAAACCTTTACCCCCTCCCTCCACCACCATCCCCACCACCACCGTGACGGAAGATGTACAAGGTGGTGCTACCACGAATTTTTCCAAGTTGCACCCCGACATCATTGAGTCTCACATTCTTACCCGTCTTGACGGGCCGAGCCTCGCCACCGCCAGCTGTTCCTCCGCCACACTTCACCACCTCTCCTCCCAACAACACTTATGGTCTCACATATGCCACTCCACATGGCCATCAACTGCCGCCCTACGTGTAACCCGACTCATTTCCACATTCCCCAACGGCGGGCCGCGCGCCTTTTTCGCCAACGCCTTCCTGCTTCCTCTTCCGGAGCACACTTCACACGACAGCCGGTCACCACCGCCGTTAGAATTGATCTCGGCCGTTGATATACGCTACCGGAACAAACTAATATTCAGTAAAGTAGAGCAGACGGAGACTGTGACCGGGTGGTTCCGGTGCTCCCCGTTTAGAATTGACCTGCTGGAAGCGAAGGATGTAGTCCCCACACCCATTAAACACCCGGAGGTAGACGACACGTGTACGTCTCTGGATGAAGACTTAACGCTGAGCTGGATCCTAATAGACCCGATCGGACGGCTGGCAGTGAACTTATCCTCTCACAAGCCCGTTTCGGTGCAACGGCATTGGCTGAGTGGGGAGGTGCAGGTGCGATATGCATCAATCCTAACCGCTAATCAGAGGGGACCCATAAGGGGTCACGTGCAGTGTGGGATTGTGGTCACGTGCGGCAAGTCGGAGGGAGGGGAGATGCAGTTGAGGGAAGTGAGCATGGAGATGGAGGACATGGATGGAATGCATTTGATTGGCAGGGACAGTCTGGTCCTTTTGCAAAGGGCTTTGGAGGGCAGAAAGGGAAAAGCAATCAACAGGGAAGAGGAAGGGAGGAGGAGGTACGAGGCGTACGTGGAAATGAAGAGGGAGAGAAAAGAGCGAAAGCAGAGGACAGAAGGTGCATTAGATATATTGTGCGTGGCTTTTGGGGTATCCATTTTTGTGGCATTTTGGTACTTTGCTTGGTGGAGATAAATCAGTGATACTCCAGAGTGTTCGTTCTCTACCAGAAGGGTAATAGAGAAAAAAAAAGAAATATGGAAATGAATAGAACGTCGAGCGATTAAAATTTTACAGCATTAGAATTTAGAGGTATAATTTAAAAAATAGGATCCCAAAAGAAAGAGAAAAGGAAAGAGAGATGAAATTAAGGGAGAAAACAACTGTATTATCATTGTTTTTCCTTTGCATATATATAGTTATTGGCAATAAGAAAAAAGAGATTTTGGTTTTAGTTGAAGATACTTGTGTATGAAGAAGAAGGTGTACATTGTATCAAAAGAAATAGATTAATTCATTTTTGTGTATCTTTTGAGTAACATTTGAGGTCATAAGCCTCCTGTGCATGTTTTGTTCTACCACATTCTCTACATCATATTATTGCTTAAACATTAGTCTATTCTCACTCCCGGATGATGTGATATCCTGTAGTAAAAGAAGAAAAGAAACAAGCTCTTTGTACGCTTGAGCTTGGAACATCTTGTCATTGGTGGTAGGAAAATGCCAATTTCTCCCTAAAGAGATACATATGCTCAGGCAATAATTATAAATCAAACAAAATTATACTTTACAAAGCATAGAAGTTAAGAATCTCTATACTGGTGGCAACTTTTTAACATGTACATATATATTCCTTTCTTGGGTCAAGGACCTCAATTCGTTAGATCCAAGTGAGAATATGTAAAATGGTAAACCGTGTTTGAGATTACTTTCTTTGGGTTTTCTAGTACTTTTTTTGAAACATAGAACACTCTAGCCTGCCTAACATCCACAAAGAGTAATTTAGAAGCCTGCTCGACATCAAGATCACATATAATTAGCGCAAAAATGAGACATATATAGGAATATGACTCGGCGCTTAAACGAATGATTTAGAATCAATTCATTTTGAGGGTCGATTTGAACTTAAGTTTTGGCGAGTTCGATTACGAACAACAAAAAAATTTGATCATAATATGAATTGGAGCTTATATTCGGCTTGATAGGCTCAAATAATTTTTTTTATTTAATATATGATAATGATTTTATAAAAGATAATACATTTTTTAAAAAATGATCATATTTTACACAAAATACACATTTTATTAAAATATAATATAAAATTTAATAAAATTGAACTTTAGAATTGAATTTGAGCTTAACGAATATGAAATCAAATCGAATTCGAATCCAAATTTTAAATTTGAGTTGAATTCGAATTTGAATTCAAAATTTCGAATTTCCATTCGTTTCTGTTAGTTTACGGGAAATAGTGGCAACAACTTTAACAGAGGGGAAACGCGTGGTGGCAGAGTCGTGGCTTTCCGTATGTGCAATTTTCCCAATGCAGGTAAAACCCTTCGTCATCTTCCAAAAAGAGTTACCGGATTAAACAAACTTATTCACAAAATGACAAACAGATCAAGGAAGACATTTTGTGCCCGTTTGAATCATAGGATTAGTGTGATTTCCATGAGTTTCATCTCAAAACTGTGACTTAGTGGGTGTTTGGTTTGTGGGTATCGAAATCAAACTTGAGAATCAACTCCAATGTTGGTATTTGGTAATCGAGAATTAAAATCAGGAATCAGAATCAACCTCTCATTTGGTGAGTTTTGCAAAACCCGACCAAATCGGTGGGTTTTGGCCAAAAGCCACGAACGATTCCCGCATCTGGACGTCTGGAACTTCATCCGGATATCGTCCGCATCAATTCTGCATGTTCTAGGCATGCGAAGGTCCGGATGATCCATGCGAACGTCCGGATTACTTGCGAATATGATTCCAATTTCCAGCAAACCAAACAGTAATTGTAGTAATGATATCCATTTCAGGTAATAAACTAAACACATGTATTTGAATCAGGGGTTTCATTTCAAATCCAAAAGTAATTATTTCAATTCCGATTTCGATTTCGGAGTGCGAACCAAACGCCCCTGAATTAGTTGAAAATTTGTCTAAGTGCTTTTAATTTCCGTAAATGCCAAACATATAACAGTTGTACAACCAATTAGACAAGAGACATACAATTTCCGATAAACAATAATGGATCATGGTTTATATTCTGATTCTTAACCATATTGCAAAAAAAAAAAAGAAGAAAATCTTATCCTCATCAACTTGTAAGAATGTTCAAAATACAATGCACACCTACTTTGTAAGAATGCTGGTCGGTGCTTTGTGGGAAAGATTTTATTTTATTTACCAATTATAGAGCTCAAGTGTTAATAATTGTTAGATATGTGGTTTCCTTCCCCACACAAAAGCAAAGTAAATGAGAAATTTAGAAGGTTCTTTGAACCCAAATTAAGTTGATCATACGTCGGATTAAGTTAAACACTACGATATTCGAATCATTGATCCGAAGTATGGGAGTAATACTGCACAAGAGAAAAATATTTTCAGTTCAGCTTAGTAGACGATCACAAATTATCTTTCATTCAAATGATTGTTAGCAATCATTTATTATACAATTCCTCCCTGCACATTATACAGGACAAATGGTGCCGAACGCAGCTAGTTATTAATAATATTTCCTGATGGGTCATTAAAATTTTCCAATAAACAATAGAAGGTGGCTTTTATTTTAGCCTTTTGGAAAACGTGGCTTCAATATTCAAATAGGTTAGGTAACAATTATTAGTTCTATTCTACTTTTAAAATCCCTGTTTAGGTATGTTGTTTAAAAACAATGCTGTATTCAACCTTAATTAACCCATGTATGCAACGTTAATAGTAGTAGATGCAGCATATATAGTATCATTAAGTGGGTGTTAGATGAGATATTACTAAAAGTGATCAATTTACCATGAGTATAGAGCATACCTCGACCGCCCATGTTAAACTTATGGGCCCTATGTTTAATGTTCACTTTTGAGTAGGTATAGCTAATTATTGGTGGGCAGCTTGATAACATGGCAGTGGTCCTTGATTTGTGTTTTATCACTGAATACTTTCAATTTAAGCTAATAAATACAGGAAAAATCATTTCACTATCAAAATAAAAACACTTTTTATCATAACAAATGAACTTTGGTGATGGTTTTAACCAATTCAATCCTCTGCCTAATTTTTATGGTGTTTAACTATATCTAATACAAAACTATGTCGTATCATAACAAAACTACGTTATACTACTAAATGATACGATGTTTTTGTATAGTTTCCTATTAGATACAATTGAACACCATAAAAAGTTGGATAGAATATCTAGAGTGTGGTTTTAACTGGTACGTTCTCAAATTTTTAATATAAGTTTTATCATAAAACACTTTTAGTTTAACATAATAAATATAAGAAAAATCATTTCATTATGAAAATAAAAACACTTTTGAGTTACCATAGTAGATGAAACTTGGTGATGGTTTAACTGGTACAATTGATCACAAGACTCAGCTGTGATCAGCATTTCGTCTTCATGTGGTGAATTGTACAAGAAGAGGTTGAACTTGAATTTCCTTGCCTAACATGGGTGATACTGTCGCTACACTTTTCGCAACCTATTGAATAAGATCAAGTGTAGGTAGCATTCCTTTTGTTAAATTTCTCTGCCATCTAAACTGAAAGTCTCCAGAAGTTTGTTTTGAAGTCATTTTGGTTGTAATAAACGCAATTGCCGACAGCGGAAACATTAGGTGTTTAATTAAGAAGTACTGACGGACAGAGGAGCCAGTGGAGGCAACCACTGGCGCCCAGATTGCAGAGATAAAATCATTATGCATGTAGCTAATGTGATATGACATACTCTTCAAAAATATGGAGTTTTGATCCCTGTGACAAATGTTCTGCCGCCAACTTTTGCTATCAAAATGTGCAATAAATATTGGCTTTTCCTTTTCAGGAGCGTGCGCCTTGCAATCTAATAAAGAGGCATGCCAGCACGGTGAGATACAATATACAATGAGAAAGACAAAAAATCTTTATATACACGACACATATGGTACAATGTATGGGAACTAAATTGCTTCTCTGTTCTCAAAAATAGGTAAGTAGATGGATAACATGGGGACTCTGCCACTGTGCTGTGTGAATTCCAGATTGGAAAAGAATGATAAATATTTTGAACTAGCTGGAGAACAAGGGATACTATATATAGCTAATCAGTACACGTCACTGTAAGAAGAAAGAAAGAAAAAGAAAAAGAAAAACAAGTGTAGGGCATGAACATTGCATCAGCAACAGAGAGTCTGAGATACATTTGATTACGAAAGAGAGTAATGTTATTGACATTTCTGAGGTATACTTTCATCCTCATCCCCAAGGGTAACTCCATTTCCACAATAAATCCTATAAAATTACACTAGGTAAGAAAATGAAATGTAGGTTCCTAGTAGTGCAGGGCTTTCCTCATGCCAAGAGTTATCTGTGACACCAATGTGGTGTCCAATCACAGCTGCATATCATTGGTCTGATGCTGGTTCAGGGGGTCCTCGAGCTATTGGCATTCCTCCACCAAAACCATTTCTATTAGGTTTCGCATAATCCACAAAGATTACGCGCCCATTTAGCGGCTAGAGCAACCAATTACATGGAGTTGGAAACCACAACAGCAAAACCAACAAACACAATAATAAGGCAGTAAACACATACCTTTCCATTCATTTCTTTGATGGCATTATCTGCTTCATCTTCTGAAGCATAAGTAATAAATCCAAAACCCTTTGATCTGCCGGAGACTCTATCAGTGGGAATTTTAGCTACCAAAATGAATGTTGTTAAGCTCAAGTTTTCAAAAAAAGAATGCTAAAAAGTAAAAGGAAAAAGTAGTACTATATCAAACTAGAACCTTCTACAACTTGGCCATACTGAGAAAATGCCTCTGACAATCCCTTCTCTGTAGTGTAGAATGAAAGTCCTGCAGTATAGCACTATATATTCGTAACACTAAAATTAGAAGTTATAACAAGGGCTAACAAAGGAAAACAGTTGCTCACCATTTGACCAGAGCAAGGCAACTTAGATCTCATACTTCTCCTCTAGAATTGAAAAAGAATTGTATCATTTTGATAAATGATCATTCATTACCATCTCAAAAGAATTTAGCTCTCAAAAATTTATGGGTTCCGAAAGACATCTCCAAATCCATATGAATAGCAGGGGACTGAGATATAATCCTCACATTAGGAGTTCTCCTGCCTCAGTGAATGACCAAGATACTAATCAAGGTTTCGACTTTTCCTACAAAATTTTGACAAAGATATGCTGCTACTACTACTTCACTTGACAAGTTGACCCCTAACATGGATTTCCTGTATTTTGATAATGTCGGGAAACTACCTCGTACATAGTCCGTTTAACTGCAAGACGGAGGGCAGATCTAACTAACTTCACAGATTTAGGGAATTGAGTTTGTATTTATAATTCACACGCTTTCTCCTTAGATCACTCTGTTACAAACTACGTCCCCCCTTCTTTCTTGGATAAGTTTCTCAAAAGAATTTCTCTAGACTCGCTAATTGATAAAACCACAAGCTTTTTAAATCTAAGAGAACTGCCGCTACAAGTAAAAGAAAATAGTATGCAGTAAGTAAAAATGCTCAAGTAAAAACATGGCAGTCATAAACCTCCATAAACCCTCGGCACTCAAATGCAAATCGTGTATGTAGATCAAGTGAACAAAATCAAAACAGCAAGTTTACAAAGAAAAGTTCATGCTCCTACTCATAATTGAAAAAAAAAAAAGTCAGATATTATTTAGTTGCATCTGTCTTCTTTATGGGGGTTACCTCCAATGAAGAGCTTGGAAGCAATGCCCCTGCGTGAGATGAAAAGGGCAGGAGAAGGCGATGATGATGATGACGACGATGATACAACGTTAATTGGATAGTGTTTGGGTTCTGATAGACGATCAATTAAGTTCTTTGACACTCTTCGGAGGGCCGCCGCCATTTCGATCGGTCTGTGATTCACTGCAAGTTCCACTAGCAGCGAAAAGATATTCAATCCGGCGCTCCGTTCAGGTTATTTCTCTATTTTTCGTTTGGACTGAAAGTAGCGACAGACGGTTACGCCAAGCCCACTGGGCTCATGCGGAGGCCTACAGCATTCGATCCACATGTTTTTTAAGGTGACAACACCTGGTCATCCAAGAGCGATCAAATGAAGGCCAATGACAAAGCAACTACGTTATAAAAAAGAGTTACAAACACATTTATTATGACTAAATTATTTCGTCAATCTATCCAAACTAACGTTTTTATCCTTACTCATTCCTACAATTTAGAAATAATTACCCTTAAGAAATAATCACCCTTTTGTAGATTTTTAAATGATCTTTTAAAAATTTCACGCATCAAAGAGTAGTAACTAAAATTTGTTTGTATATTTGTTAGCTTTAAAGAATACTAATTAATATTTATCTATACTATATGCATGTAACTTTCAAAATCACAATGTGATACCGTAAGATCCTAATAAGAAACTCACAGAGTACTGAATTTTCTGAGACTTTTGGATAAGTGTCCATGCTGCTCTGAAAAAATTATTACCCGTTCCTTTAGAGGCAACTTTAAGACATTTGCACCTTCGAGCGGAAATTAATAATTCATTACAAAGTAGGTCTTTTACCATTTAATCTGCCTTAAGTTTTAAAGTTGAACTTGCCAGCATTTTAATTATGAATAGCCCATAATAATGGATGATAGCCTGGCAAAGAGGAAACTAAATAAACTCAAATTCAACGCAACTTCTAATTTGAAATAGCCCATGCCGATTAATTGAATGCTCTCTGATGTCATTTCTCTCCTCTTGTTGGCTTTTTTCTTTTTTCTTTTTTTTTTTTGGGAGCTAAATTCATCTAAGACTGAAAAAAAAAAACAACCGCAAAAAGATCCGTATAGGCGTCTGCCATCTACTTTTAGGAAGACTAATTGCAGATTCTAAATTTTTTGCATCCGTATTAAAGGATTGCGTTATACATCAATACCTGAAAAATTAAGGTGAAACCCAAACACAATTACATCCACAGGAAGGGGCAACTTTGAGCAAGCATATACAAACCATACACAACTTTTGAATTTTACAAAGTCACGGTTGCAAGGAAATCACGAGTGATGCGCCTTCAGCAATGCTTGGTAGACCAAGTCAATGAATTGGTTGTCCTGCAAGAAAACAAGATGTGTGGAACTACACGTAAGAAAACTACGTATCAAACTAGTGACAATAATCCTGAATACTTTCAAAAACAGTCAACCAGACGAGACTATCCATTGAACAAATCGGATACATGCCGAACCGTTAAGGTCTTCTCAGAATATAGGTATCAATAACTGCATTATTTCTTAGCTCAGTCATCAGAGAAAGATGTTAAGGCACCAGACAGATGCTTTGAACCTTCAAAAATCACCTCTTATTATCTTTGTAAAAGCCAAATAATCACAGTTATCCAATTTGAATTTCCAAATCATTCACGTCATCTAAAAAAACAGAAATAATATTTTTGGCAATCATATCTAAAACTTGTAAGCAAACTGAAAAGGAAACCAAAGTAGAAATGTCTGTTTTTGAAAAACAAAAGTTGAGACGTCAACCAAAATAAAAAATAAAATGAAAGAAAGCCCAAATACCTGAACAAGCATCACAAGTGCATCTCTAACTTTTTCCCTGTTCAGAGATCCACAGTCTGTCATGGATATTGGATTTGCAGTAAGAGATGGTGGTGGTGTAGGTGGTGGGAATGGTTGAAGCATAGGGGTACCATGTGGTTGCTGCTGATTCAGCATCGGAAGAAGAGGAGCAGTTGAAATAGATGAGATAGGTGGTGTCAACAATGATGATGAAGAAGAGGGTGTAAGGAAAGAAGAAGGCTTGACAAGATTAGCAACCTTATAATGGCTGCTGATTGGGTCAGATCTATCATTAAGGGTCACTGCAGGGACTAATGGAGATGTCGCAGGAAATGATGGGACTTGCAGAGCTGGTGGATGAGAGGGCTTGACACTGGAGACATTGGATAAAGGAGCAGTTGGTGCAGGAGCAGAATAAAGTTGTCCAGATTGTAAGCCATTTGAGGAGCTATTTCCAAAATTCATAGTCGTCTGCAACAAAATATTTAAAAGAGATTATTGCCTTCAATAAACAGAGATGTTGCAAGATGATATTTTCCAGTCACTTGTAAATAAGCAAGGACAAAAAAATATAAAAGAGTTGAATCTGACATTCAAGTCGCAAAATAAAAGTTGAACAACAACGGAGAGCACCAAAATAAATAAACAAACAAAAAGGAATAGGATTCGAGATTTGAGCAACATTGAAAAGTTTGGCTTTGAGCAATGGAAGTGTAAACTTCTGGGTTCAGCATAACGGTGATTGCACTTAAACGATTATGAATGCTCACACTAAAGAAGTTAACAAAAGAAGAATCCTCAGGCCGAACTGTTGAGGATGAAGGAGTAACTAATGGTTCCAGTGGCCCCTCAATCACTGCACTTGTTGGCACTGCTTCAAGCTCTTCAAAATCACTAAAAGAATGAACAAGGCATATATATCAGCACTGGGTATAACAACCATCCAATTGCCAAAGCAAAAAATTCTAACACTAGTTTGAAAATTGTGATACATATTTAACTTACTTTCATATTAGGTAATTTTCTTAAATCCAGAAAAATATAATGTGAAAATGATCCTAAACGTGCACTGCAGTATCCTTTTGTTTCACATCATGTCCAAATATAGAAGAATTGAAATACTCTTTCTGCACCCTACATGTCATATACTGATACATGCCCCTGTCAGAAGTCTTTATGCTTTCCAAAGGTGTACCACACCAACGCAATGGCATCAAGCCAAACTCATTGTCTCTCCCTCTCTGCACACCCCCCAAAAAAACCCAGCCCGGCTGTCTTTCTCTACGTGCTTTATATAACTTCTTCCTGAAGCAGTAGAATGCAATACAAGGGCCAGGGACCTGTCATACCTTTTGCTTGGAGTTACTTGCGGCTTTGGAGGAACTTTCGAGTATGCGTTTAATATCCTGAACCAAGAAACAATTTCCACTTGTCAAGATCACAAAAATGTGTAAACATCTACTACTGAGTTCACTAATCTCCTGTTCTCTCTTTATCCATTATAATATAATCACTCACAAAAAGAAAATTATTTTTTACTTGTTAACCAGTACCAAGTGTATCAAAAGGTGCCAAGTTAATATATTTTATTTCTGAAAGCTGAAACGCCATTTCTCTTCCTGTCTTTTGTTCTATTTTTGGTTTCTTTATTTGCTATTCAAACTCCCCCCCCCCCCCCCCCCCGGCGGCCTAAAAAAAGTGGGGGCATGGGGAGGGGGGTAGTGGGCGCACGCATGGAAGGTAAGGGGGAATTAGGGTGCTAGGGATACAGATTGAAGCAATATGACTCAATCATTTATAGCCTTGTGAATACATCAGCAGTAAGTCAACATTAACGATCTTCTACATAAATTATAGAAGCATAAGCTACACCTACCAAAAACAGATGAAATGGCAACAATAAAATATACAGGACAGAATGTCAGGATGGTGAAGATAAACAGGATAATACCTATTGAAGAGATTGCCAACCTCCTCACATTCAAGTGTATTGTAAAACCATATGCCATTCACTTCTTGTGCTGCATTACGGTACAACAAATATGGAACTTGAATTTCAAATTCAAAGTCACCGAGGAGATCCTCCACAAGATTTTCTGGTAACAACAAGAAAACTATCAAAAGAATTATACACAAATTGGCGTATATTAAACAATCATCATTCCGAAGAATTTCAAGCAGGAGAGCCACTTATAAACAAGAACCCACAGTGGAAGAAGATATGCAAACCTGTATTTAGCCTATTCATGACAATGAACTGAAACCGTGGTTGCGTAGTCCTGAAATAATAAAGAAACAAAATCCAGTAGTTAATCATTTAATCAGAACACCTAAATTTCAGATTTGCCGCTGCAAACTTAAAAATATATATCATGTACAGAAAATCAAGACAACCTCAAAGGCTACTGAATAGTTTGAGGATCACCTTTTAACTACAAAAAGAGACCCTTCAACGTCCTTTCGACTCTGCAACCAAAAATCAAACACATCATAGATAGAAACCTCACTCTGACAAAAACCAGCATTCAAATGATTATTCTTACATTTTTAAACAAATTCTACTACTTGTCTCGAGCAAGTAAGGAAAGACGCGAGAGGTAAATAGTTAGAATGGAAAATTTACCCACTGATTGAGGTCTACATTGAACTCGTAGAGGGTGACGTGAGCAGCGATCATCAAGATCTCTTCGATAAAGGAGTCTATTCTTTGGAGAACCGTGAGGTTTAGCTTCTTAGTGTGGTGCTGGTCCAGATTCGGAGTTAGCTTTCCGGTGAGCGACGACGTCGTTAATGTTGACGTCGTTGAGGACGACGACGACATCGTCTTTATCTTTGAATTCTTAACCTGGCTGCAATGCAAATATTGGGGAATTCTTGCTACTTTGCTTTGCTAGTAATTTTGAGTAGTAATTGGTTCGACTGACATCTTGATTTTGCCGGCCTGCCACATGAGGGCCTTTGGGCTTCTTTTCTTAAATTACCAGCAGTTTTTTTTTTTTTTTTTTTTGAAGAGGCCCAGCTGAGGCCCTGTTGTTTGCTTAATTTATACAAATACTAAATTAAAATCGGAAGTGGTATGATAGGGTTGACAAAAAAGAAATGGTTTGCATAAAATCTGCTTTTGAAACCAAAAAATTAATTAGTTACTAGGAATAATCCCTTCGTTTGAGTTGTTATTTTTTAGTATATTTTTTATAAAACATTATTATAGCACTTTTTTATAAACATTTATATCAAATAAAAATGTGATTGACATTTATAAACATTTTTTCAAAAACATGTTTTTGTAAAACAACGCCCACAAAGCGATATTTCCTTCTTATGTAGAGAAAAAGTTGACATAAGAGTAACTGAGGCAGTTTTGGTCAAATGTTTATAAAGGGTCAAAAACTAAATTTTGAGCCGCCCGTCTACATAGGTTTCCCAAAAAAATTTAGACAAAAAAAAAAAAAAAATTGAAATGACAGTGACAATTCTGATAGAACTACAAAAGTTGCAAAACATTGAATTTTGCTGCTAATTATTGTGTGCAATTGCGTACAATCTCCTCCTGTGGCGGACAAAATGATTTTGTTCTTAAAGGCCAATTATGAGAGATGTCGAAAAAAGAGAAATCAATTATCAGAAATATTGAATTGCAATCATTAATGGTTAAACCCAAAGGAGCAATTTTACAATTTGTTTCTTTTCTCTTCTCTAACTGACTTCCTTAATTATAAAATGCCAAAGCATCACATAAAATAACAAACAAAAACAATGAACATTAATTAGAAGAAAGGATGATCAAATGATATCACAACAATCAAATTTCTTCTCAGTAATGTTTTCGAAGAGCGCAAGCAGATAGCACCACCAGGAATATTAGGAGGACAACGGTGGTGAACCCTGCAACCACAGCTCCACTGGTCTTCTGGCAGAAATCAGTATACTGCTGACATATTGCAAGCCAATTTGCACTTGAATTTCCTTGGTGAGCCAAGTAGACTATAGCTGCCGATGCACCGGCTGCGGAAGTAGCTAGAGTCATCGCCAACGTGTCGAAGATTATTAAGGCGAGCCTTGGTGCTACTGCATGTGGACGCGCAATGCATACTATAGAGAAGGGTATGGACAGGACAAGGTAACCAAGAACAATAGCCATGGCGATCACAAAGAACCTGCGGAATTCAAGTGATGATTAATGCATAAATGCATGGGCTTATGTAAACAACCTTATTTAGTTTGAAGTACCCAAATGATGAGTTCTCCGGAGGGACTTACGTGAATGTTGGGAGATCATCATAACTGGCTTGGAATTGGAAGAATTGAGTGAAGAAAGGAAGAGTTTGCTCAGTGGTTCCCATGGCAACAGTAGCACCTAAAGCGGCTGCAGCAGCGCTTATTCTGAGGATGAGGTCGAATATTGCAATGCCCCTCTTGTATCCTGCTCCTTTTGCATAATCCGCTGGAGGTGATCCTCCCAAAAGAGGTGCTTTTCCTTTCCTTTCTCTGCTTTTCTCAGGGACATCAATCTTGGTTGACTCGTTTTTCTCCATTTCAGATGAGACTTGAGACCTAAAAATTGAGAGAGGGTAGGCAATTGGAGAAGCGTCTGATGAGAATGACAAGAGATGTCAACCTTTATATACACATGGACATTCGAATTTGAACAACTTTAATAAGTACCAAGTAGCATAAAATTGGAAGGCCAGCATATGATCCATTCACTTCTTAATGGAGCAAGAAGAGTGGTTGTTAACTTATTTGTTCTCGTATAATATCGAATTAATATTTGATCCATTTTTGAATCATAATGCAATAGGTGATGGTGGGGTGGCTGAGCTAGACTAATTTAAGTGACGACAATATCTTTAAACGATAGGAAAGTTGAATCCTTTATTTTTAGAATCGTCAATGGAGGCTCCTAAACCTTTCTGTGCTTTGTTAAAAGCTCTGGTCATCGGGTTGCATGAATTATTTCTTGTGAAGTCGTGCATGCTCCACTAATTTATTCTTTCAGTATTAGATAGGATGTGATATGAAGTGTATGAGATAAATGGATAGTTGAATTTTTGGAGAAACTGAAGAACTTGTCTAGTTATCTTTCATAAAAGTGCTAGTTTGTTTGCATCATTAGTCAACTAAACAACGACCTTCTCCCTAATCCATTAGGAAAGTAATTTTTTCCCCCCCTAAAGCCTCCTGCGATTTCGTGTTCTGGTACACCCTTTTTTTTAAGGGAAATTAATAAAGAAAACATTGTTCATTTTCCATATGATCAAATCTTGTGCAATGACAATCAGATAGTCAAACCCAGGATTTGATAATCTTAATGTAACTACTCTGATCGAATTTCAGTCAAACCATCTAAAAATATTTTCGTAGGAATTCATTTCAAAACCTGAATCGTACCTATTTGATATTTATTTTTTTAATTCTGAAGCAGAATGTTCTTACTCATTACCCTTTTTCAATGAGGAAAAAGGTTTTTTAGTGTTGCAAAGATGAATGGAGTATTAGTCTTGTAATAGTTAAAAAGGTCCCTCGCTCATTTGCATAATTAAAACGTCACGAGACATTAAAGGGCGTTTGGTAAGAGGGGTTTGGGGTTGGGAATGAGATTGAAACCCATACTGAGAGTTTGAATTAGGGGGATAGGATTTGGGATTTGGGAATAAATTCTAAAAATTTAGATTTTGCCAAAACTCAACCAGTTTGGAGGGTTTTGTCAAAACCCGAATTTGATTCCCAAACTAACACATACACACACACACACACACATAAATACATATACATATACATACAAATATACACACGCGCACGTGCGCGCGCGCGCACACACATATATTTATTTATTTCTATATATACACACACATATACATATACCTACATATAAATGTACACATACATACATATACATACATACATACATACATACATACATATATATATTTATTTCTATACACACACACACACATATACATATACATATACCTACATATATATGTACACGTATATATATACATACATACATACATACATACATATTTATATATTTATAAATATATTTATATTTATTTATTTACTTATTTATATATATTTATTTATATACACACGCACACACACATATACATATACCTACATAGATATGTATACATACATATACATGCATACATAAATACATACATACACACATACATACATACATATATATATTTATTTATAAATATATTTTTATTTATTTATTTACTTATTTATATATATATTTATTTATATATACACACACATATACATATACATATACCTACGTATATCTGTACATGTACATATACATGCATACATATACATATATATGTGTGTGTGTGTGTGTATTTATATATGTATTTTTATATATTTATATGTTTATTTATATATTTATTTATTTATATATGTACACACGCATATACGTACATACATTTATTTATTTATTTATTTATTTATTTACTTATATATGCACACACATATACGTATACATATACATATACATATATCTATGTATATCTATACATGTACATGTACATGTATTCATATACATATATGTGTGTGTATATAATTACTTATATATTTATATATATTTATATATTTATTTATTTATTTATTCATATATATTTATATATATACACGCATATATACATATACCTATGTAGATATGTACGTTCATATGTATACGTACATATACATATACGTATATATATATACAAATGCATATACATATACATATAGTAATGATATCCATTCCAGGTACTAAACCAAATAGTAATTATAGTAATGATACTCATTCTAAATATTGAACTAAACACATGTATTGGAACTACAGGTTTCATTACAAATCCATAAGTAATGATTCCAATTCTGATTCTGATTCCCGAGTGCGAACCAAACGACTCCTAAATTTGCCATTTTTTTCCCCTCTTTTATCTGTTCTTTTGACTGGAGAGACTGAGGGTTGTGGGTGTGTATGTGGATGTGGATGTGGGGTTGGAAGAGCTCTCATATGTATGCCAATAATCCAAGACTCCCAGATTTTACTGCTAAAGTTTTGAAAGTATCGTTTGAGTTCGCAAAATATAAAGGATGGATATGCTTAATGGTTAATATCCGAGGCTCGAATTCAGAAAGGGTATCATTTTGGAAAAACAAAAAATTATCAGGCGTCAAAATAAAAAGAAACAAAAGCATTGGCAACTTCAACGCTGAGTCACATCAGAAGTGGAAGCAGCCTTACCCTATTACGCAGTTGGACTATCCACAAATTGAGAAGGGGCAAAACCATGAACTTAAAACAGACCAGAAGCTCAAAAAAATGGTAAACTCCAACTCCCAGGCTGCCTAGATCAAAATTTAGCACCCTTTCATAGAAAAGTTACTATGGCTACAAGCCTACAACCTCCACCCACGCTCGGCCAGTGCTTTTGTAACTTGGCCAGCTGCCTCCACAGTATCATTAAGTGGAGTATAGTTCCACCTTTCCAACATCTGGAAATAACAAGACAAAATTTTATAATTTACCCAATCATCACAGAGAGATATATGCCAATAAACAGAATCAAAGCAGTAAAGTTGACTGGGTGATAGCCAACGTGATAACATGTATTGTGGTATTCACTTCCAGAGCACATCAATGATGATTAATAAATCTATAGTTCAAATTCCCGTTTAAAGATAATTCACAAATTCCATGAATCAAAAGGGATGCATTAACTGATAAACTGGAGCCAATATCGTGTGTGATACATTTCTGTTAATGTCATCCTTCTTTTCTCAAAGTTTGAAACAAAAACTGGAGCCATTATACTTCAAAAGACTATCATGCTTCTTAATTCCTTTTATCTATAAATAAGCAACACGGAATGAGGTTGCAGTAATAACTTACTCACATTTTCTTCACCAGTAAACTGTCGAACTACTCCTCGATCTCGTAGAGATTTGTGGAAGTCTGCAAATTTCCACCCACATCGCTCCGTCCCAATCACATAGACAGGCTTCCTGCAGCCAAAAGATTTAGACAAGAAACAAATGCAAAACCAAAGGACCTTAAATTTCACAATTGCCAATGTACCCCGTAGTGCAAGCCTCACTTAGCATACTAACAGAATCAGCTGTAATGATGAATGCATCACCCCAAGCAAGATGTCCCATATGCGGATTTGGACCTGAAAAGTATCACATCACATAATTATTTCAAACAGGCATGATCTCTGAATGCAAAAAATTCAAATCTATATCAATAAAATCGGTGCAAAATTAGGAGCTAGCTCAAGATTTAGTGCATCTGGACAGATGTAATCTTCATTTGGCAGTGTTTGAAAGCTACTGGCATGCTAGATGATGTTTGGTCAACTTGAACTTTTTATAGGTGCAAATAATGGCATGTAAAGAGTAGACCCCTTATCCCTGCTTTCTGTTTAGATGGAGCAAAACAAATAAAAGAGATTTGGAATGATGAAACTCTACTCCACAGGTTTAAATCTACTTCAATTTCTGGTTGGATAGTTTGATACTAGCCACCCAATGTCTGTTTACATAGTTTCTTAAGGAGATGATCTTGCATCTTTAGATATTGAGAGATATGTGCAGTTATGCATAGACTGGCTTGTTTATTCTTTATTTTTATGAAGAACAGACAAGCATGCCCCTCAGTTGTTGATGCACCATATCGATCATTATTCATCAGGAGACAAAAGATGGTAATTGGTCTTTAAGAGGTACCTTTTCCATTCCAGATGTAAACTTTAGGATGATTTCCAAGTTCCCTCACCAGGATGTCTGACACCTGTTTATTACTTCATTAACTAGCTTTAAAACCACCAAGCAAATGGAAACCAGAATTCAGAAGTACATATACCTGCTTTGGAGTTCTACGAGAAAAAGATATTCTGAGGCTCCCACAAGTTGAGAGAACTTGCAGCAAAGAGGCAGTTAGCTGCTTAGCAAAATCTACTCCATATCTACAATGCCCTAAAATAATGACACTGTGAAAACATAAACCAGGTTGATTTGACAATGGAAACAATTGGATATATGATAACCATGTATCCATGCCTGTATGAATGACTACCAAACAAGCTCAATTAATCATGATCAAATGTTGGCACTTAAGTGAAGTATTACGTCATTGTTTTTCATTGCCACAGAAAAAAATTATTAGTTATAGGAAAAGACAGAATTTTGAGAAAACCAAGTCATTGGACAATGTGTGGAGACTGGATAGTCAACTAGTCAAGACATTCCCTTCATTTTGCATTGATGCAACAGGGCCAAAATACACACATTTTGAGACCTGATTATCCTACGAGAAACTAAAAAAGGCATTGAGAAGATATTAAAGGTCAAGCAAGGAGACATTGCAAAATACAGTGAGTGAAAAAGAACTCCAGTTTCAAGACAGATTACAAAGATGTTTTCCGTTAACAATTGTGGAGAAAATAAGCACTATAGCAAAAGCCAGTACTTTGCCCAATAAAGATATGCTTGTATCCAATTCACACTTTGAGCAACAGATTAAATAAATTAACATTGAGCAAGAGAATATCCATAATAAGGCTAAAATTAATTACTTAAACAGGACAGGTATTTTCTAACCATACCAGATTAGAAGCGTCAAAATATAGTCATGTTATAAGATTCAAACACATCAAGTTACTTGTAGGTCCTCCAATGTTGACCACAAGCAAGGGTTTAGGCAGTACAGCCAACTCATCATGCCAGAAAGATGCAGCTGTCTGCAGTGCAATAGAATCAGCCTGATGAAGGGCGCCTACAGTGAGTACCTGACATTTTATTGTGCAACTGATTTAGAGTCAACAATCAACCCAAAAAACTGAATAGAGAACTTATGTTATGAAGCTAATCCAGTCCAGGGATCTTCTTAAGCAAATACCACATGTCTGTCAGGGGGTTCACGAGGTGTTATCCACCCTCGAAGAAACCAGGGAATATGTTGCTGTCCCTCAGGTGTCAATGGATAATAATCATGTCGAGGTGTGATCACTAAATCGAACCTATTTAGTTTTGTCCGGGGGTGTTGAATCTGAAAGCATGACATTAGATGAAATGTTTTAAGCAATGTAGCAGTGCATGTCCACTGCCTCAATTTGTAAACCACCGTAACAAAGCAAGAAAAGAAACAAATAAGAATTGATCACGAGAAAATGAAGTTATATACACCGACCCTGTTTCGGCAACAACTATAAAAGAACAGACTTTTTAATGATTTCCAGAGCCTTCTCGAACCTGAACAACAAAAACATTTTCTGGAGCTAACCGTTTTATGGAACTAGCAAGAGAAATAGTATCCCGACCAGATGCAACCACCAATGTAGGGCCATCCCTAGAAAATTTAAATTGTAAATATTAGAAAATTAGATAGAAATTCGATATGAAATCAAGTGAGCAGGAACCCTTATGATTTGGAATATGACGGATACAATTCAAAGTCCAAAAGAGAGAGCCTGGGATGAAGTCAAATATCAAATTTGACACATAACTTCCCAGATCAACCAGATACAGGGCAAGTTTAATTGTAGAAGTAAAATTTTAGCTAAATTACTAGATTACGCAAAAAAAATAAAAAAGAATCATGAGCATAAACACTACTATACATATCACCGTGTGCGCATAACACATGATTCAGTCATGAAGGATAAGCATATATTTTTTATTAACAAATTTATGTTTTCCTAGCCCCACATCTATACAGGAATTGAGGTCATGGACATAAGATCATATTCAACCAGGGATAAGGAGTGAATTGGAAGAAGATGGATATAATAACAAAATAAGCAAACGCAAATACTAAAATGTTGGACCCAAATGATAGAAAAACGAAGAGCAGAAATACATACGCGTCAAATGTTTCGCGGGCCACTTTGGCAATAAAATGTGCATCAGCTTCTACAAAACCCGGAAATCCTGCACAATGGAATACTAGTAATAAAAACTAAAGCAAAGGAATGAGCTGATGAATGATGGGCAAGAAATAGTAGTTTAGACCAGGAGGGAGACCTTCCTTTTCCATTGGGAGTGGAGGCAACCTTGAAGAATCCCCAGGGGTTCCTTGTAGGAGAAGACGTTGAAGGTTTTTGTGAAGGGAAACCGGCAACCAACGAAGCCTGTTATTAATTCCTCCGCTAGGTCGGGTAACACGCTGCAAATGAAATAAAAGCAGCAAGAAATTAAAGCAGCTCGATTTATGACTTCCTCAGCAAAATAAATGAATACTCCTTACAAAGAGAGTATGGGAGAGGCCCAAGGCTCGAATCAATCCGATGCATTGATTCTCTGCGCCGGCGATACCGTTGCCGATTACAACCGCTCTCCTGATTGTAGTGCCCATAGTTATAAGGTGGCTAACAACAAATGCATAGCAATGTATAAAATGGTGACTAGATATAGATTTGCATGAAATTACGACCACTGGAACCAGAAGGAAGCATTACAATTTAAGAGGGGTTTTGGAGGGGGTTAAGAAGAAGCGAAACCATGTATGACACTAATAAAATTAATCTTTACCGTGTAAGTAGGAGTCGGGTTAATAACCATTCATCCTCACTTTATTTTTTTTTAATTTTTTTATTTTCATGTCACTAAACCTGTGATGAAAAATAGTAGAAAAGCAAAAATTTAGGAGGTCATCACCCGGCAGGATTCTAAATTAACACCTGGCAGGATTCTAAACTAAGTATTTCCCATCGAGAATAATACCCAGCAGCATCTTTCCCCACTAAATAGGAGGTCATCGCCTGACAAACCATGGGAAGCCCAAAAAAACCGAGTATGGTATTGGTTACCATAAAGTCTTTGTTTAAGTTGAATCCAGTAGTCCTCTGTAGACATCCATGTTTTGTTAGCAACAAAGGGCAGGTTGGGAGCAGGATGCAGCAACAACGCGGAATGGAAATGGTTGAAATTGATCTCTCATTTCATCCACAGAAAAAGGTGTTTAAAAAAGAAAAAAAAACTTGGCCCTTGGACCATATTCGAATCTCACAGAACACACTTGCAAATTGCAATTGAAGTTAATTTAACACAATTATAATCCTCCCACTTGACAAATCTTTCAAGCTTTAAAGAATGGCCCGTGATAGATAACTAACCGGTCAGACATTCAGAAATTTGACAGCGCTCATTTTGAGAATTTCAATGAATCACCCTATATTATACAAAAAACCCCTCATTTTGCTACGGGGGAAGATATGGAATGGCATACCTTGTACAAGTACCATACGATGACCTCCATATTCAATACACTACATTTCTATACCTTCAACAGGCTAAGTTTTGGGCAGACAAAGCTGACAGAATCCTCTTGGAAAAGACAAAAAAATCTGAGCCTAAACACTATGCAACAGTTTGCTTGCCACCACAGCTACTGCTAGTACTAACACATCAAGCCTCAATTGAATATATGATACAGAAGGCTCGATTCAAAATGTGCAATTGCACAAAGTTTCCCAATCTTGTGCACAAACAATCACTTCTCTAGAATTTTCCTTTAGATGCCGGCCTTGATATTTCAAACCTTGTCACAACTTGCCTTGCACAAGTAGCATGGTTTAACTAGATCCCATTTTCTTCACCAGTTGAGGAGTTTAAGACAGCGGAAGGGCCCGTACTGAATCCATTAGCCATAATTGATCCAAAGGGGCCTTCTCCAGGTGTAGAGATCCTCATTGTGTCCAAGAATTGGACCGCTGGATCTTCTAGAACCACTTGTTGTGCATGCTCCTGCTCCTGCTCCTGCTCCTGCTCCTGCTCCTGCTTTATAAGCTTCAAGCACCTTAAAGATGGCACGTCATCCTTGCAGTATCTGCGCCACATATTCCTGTATGCTACCTCAAGGCCTTGGGTAAACTTTGGTCCATCACAAAGAGGCGACTTGGACATAAGGTCTCGCAGACCTAATCTGAGGTTTGAGAGAGCAGAAACATCTGTTGCCAATTTCACAGCCACTTGTACATATTCATCTTCATTTTTGGCAACCAGGTAAGATAATCCTGCAAGGCAATACCCATAAGGTAAATTCGTGTAGTCCGCATAAATCAACATATGAGTCGAGCTCTAATAAATGTTAACAGGGCCCACATAATCCATAAGACACAATGACTAGCAGTAAATTGCAGAATGAGGCACACAATTTCCCAACAAATAGATGTGATTCAGAAACAATGAAAATATGTTTATCACCAACATCCCCATCCCTCTAATCCTCTGATCACAGCCAAAGCATACCATCTACTTGCTTCATAACCATGCACATCTTTCCACAGCCTTTCTATTTCCCCCCAGTTACCGTAGTTTAATCAGAATGAATCAACTTGATGATAAAAAAGTCATATTTGAATGAAAACAGACAATTACTTACCAACAGTATTTAGGAGACTCACACCAACATTATGTGCATGCACTGAACCTCCCATGGTGACGCAAGGAACTCCCATGTAGAGAGATTCACATGTGGTAGTTGTTCCGGCATAAGGGAATGTATCCAAGCTACATAAACAACAAAAAGGATCAGTCAGCTTCTCATATTCAGCAAAACTCAGTTTCACAAGATAGGAATGTCAGCACAAGTAAAAATTTATCAACACGCAGTTTTTTCGTAATAAACAATTCCAAATTTGCTTTCAACAATTGGCAGCTATAACTTGTTAACGGATATAACCCCATAAGAATGAAAAGATACACAGATCAATTTCCGCAAAGATGTTAGAATCACAAAGAAGAGTGGTAAAATCTAAAGATTTTTAAGTTTAAACTGGCAATGGAAACATTGCAAACCAAATTTCAAACGTTGCTCAACTAGGTTGTTGTTCTAATTATGAAGATAAGATATTACGGAGAGAGTTAAGGCATCAAAGCGACTAGTGAGCCATTTTGTCCCACCCTGCCACAGAATACAAGTTATAATAATAACATGCTCATAAGAGGCAATAGTAATGGATTCAGCTAACCCTTCAGTTACAGCATAATCTAGTATGCCATTGGCATGGTGCTTGATGAAAGGTGATGGAGACACACCCTCCCTCTTCTCCCCCTTCCCCCAATCTTTTTCTTTTCAAAAGGCCCAGGGTTTGCAATGGATAGAAGATGTTTCAGTATCCACTCTTTTTAACTATTACAGAAGTTTAGCACAAATATGGCTTACTAAAATTAAAGGAAATGAGAAGCTAAGATTGATTTTAACGAATAATAAATGGGGCAATTACCTTATGTCCATGAGAGAATATGCTTGCATATGATCGTGATTGAGGAGAATTAGAGGCAAAAGGTCAACACGTGTTGAATCCAACCCCAACTGTTCTAGTGTTGAAAGAAATCGTTGTCTCACACTATCACAACAGAAAGGCTTACACTTAACAATAAGCCGAGAGTTCGGAACAGCGCCTAGAATCCTTGCCCAAACTTGCAGCACTTCAGGCGTTATCTGATGTTATAAGAAAATTAAAATTAGTAATAAAATTGCAGCCTCTTAGCTCCCAATTGTGTACCAAGATTACATTGGAAGTATGCTTCTTCAAACAATAATCAATACCTTTGCCAGATTGTTAAAGCTACCAAAAGTGACAAAGCCATTGGACAGAGCAGGAGTGGGACATACTGTCCCTGCTTCAGGGGAAGGTGTATAACAAAGAAAGCACCCTGGTAATCTAACTAACTCCTCAACTTGTCTGCCATAAATATCAGTAATCAAAAGAAGATGCAAAAGGATCTAAGAGTAAGATTTTATTAAGTAATAGCTTTCACTTTCAAATTATCAGAATAACTGTGGGGGGAAAAAAGAATAAATCACCTACTTTTGTTTTGTATCAGGAGAGTCGGCCAAGGCATCACTTATTCTGTAATCAATGGTAGGCAAACCAGTTGTATTTGGATATCCAATCCAAGTTACCTACCACAAAAGAATGTACATGAGCCAGAAAGTAATTAAGAGAATTAATAATGAACTGTCAACAGCTAATAGCTTAATAAACTCAGTTGACAAAGTAGTATTTAACAAATTTACAATTAGTAATGTTTCCTATACTCTTTCTTCAACATATAAGATGCAGCAAAATGGAAATAATACTATGTTCATCCATTCTCATATCAAAAAACCAGATGCAAATCAACCAACAAAGAAAAGGACAATAAGAAATATTC
Organism: Mitragyna speciosa; assembly: GCA_024721245.1. Lineage (NCBI taxonomy): Eukaryota > Viridiplantae > Streptophyta > Magnoliopsida > Gentianales > Rubiaceae > Mitragyna > Mitragyna speciosa. Next base: position 4,022,400 of record CM045553.1, on the reverse strand, counting down.
TTCACTTGAAAATATTAACAGTAGATTTTTGGCTGATATACATATTCCACACACCGAACTACCAATAAATATGTAGAACTGTGGATCTTATTATCATCAGTATGCAGTTTTCTTCATAATCCCATCACAGTACAGGAGTCAAACCAATAGAGGGTTGCACAGCTCAGGGCTCTACCAATCAGTAATATGTGAAATAACACACAGGATTGAAGGTAAATGTTCAATATAATTCAAGTCCACTCTTGTTAGACCTGATCTCTAAGTAGTAGGAGATTGAGTTCTGTTGCAACTCTAGAAACAACTAACTCTCTATATCGCACTGAGTAGATACATCAAAAACTTGGTTAACAAAGAGATCATACATGAATTCAGGTTGAATTTACTGTTGAAAGACACACTGACACAAGGAAGTGTCACAGAGTGTACATACGAGACAGTTATGAGGAAAGTTTTCGCCTTAATAGTACCTGAACAGGTGCAGGTCGGCAGGCCATCATTCCCAATTTGTTGTTTGCAGTATGACCAGTAAGTTCAACCAATATATCAATCTTATCTTCTCTAACCATGCTGGCGACCTTTTTCTCATCGATCCCATATATCTCTCTCCATATGCCACCCTTTTTCAAGACTCTATCTCTAAACCTATTAGTTTTTGCATCTGCCTGAGACATTCAGAAGAAAATATCAAGGAGCCTCAAGGCTTAAAAGAGCCATACTGCAGCTTCCCAAGGGATAAACACTCCTAAAGTTCCATATACTCTTACATAATACAATCAATAGTACAAACAGAGAAAATCACCAAGAAGCAAATGACGACTGTGACACAAATCGGTGGAAGGGACAAAGTTGCAAGTCATGGTACCTTTACAACTGCGGAATAAACCACGACCTTGTAATTTGCATAGTCATGATAAACGAGTGGAGCTTCAATGAAATATGACACAGAATGAGTAAAATAATCAGGAGATACATATCCAATAACAAGTGATCTCTCTGGATCTTTAGAATTGTCCCATGAGGTGTACTGCGGATATAACCTCATGAAGCGCCTGCCCCACTCGCTGCATGTACAAATTACACATAAGAAAAGGCCTAACAGAGTTAAAATGCATCTTGCACTCTTCAAAGCTTATAAAGTGTTCTGGAAAAAAAAAAAAAAATCAGCGTGGCAATGAACCGTGCATGTAGCATATATAAAGCCAATTAATAGACTGCATTCTAAACAAAGATTTCCAATTAAGGACGAAAGACTTCATTATATCTTCCAATTCTCATGTTGATGTCATGACATATATGTGGAAGCATACTCAACCTGTGAACCTCATACAATTTATCATCAGTTCCCTCATTTATGTAGTTCATTGCAAGCAACCGATTCTGCAACAAAGAAAAAAGTGGAAGACAAATGAGGGAGAGAAAGTCCATGGAACCAGACAAATTAAATAAAAATTCATCGTCAGACAGATATAGGAGGGAGAGAGAGAAGGATAGGGAAGCTACTGGATGATTTACGATTACAATTACAGCTGACAAGAACTTCATGCTCTCAGATAAGAAAAAATACCTGGCCTGCATTACGAGAATCAGGATCAATCTTAAGACACCGCTCATACGCTTCAATAGCCAGAGATATATTGCCAGCATCTCTATACAGAACACCTACACTCAAGAACAGGTAAAATATTAGTATATACACTGTCAGCAACAAATCTATCAATAAAGAGGAGGTTACAACATGGAAAATGACAAGCACAACTTCCATGAAGACAGTCGAGAACACTAATACAAGGCTTAATAGTGGAAGAAACCAGGGAATAAAAATTAATCAATTCACACACTTGACATGAAATAAAATACATATGCCTGAAAAAAGTAAGCCTCGTCCATTTATAAAAGAGAAGAATAATACACACACACACAGAGATATATATATATATAGGGAGAGAGAGAGAGAGACAGAGAGAGAGAGAGAGAGAGAGAAAGTACCTAGATTATTATATGCTTCTGCATATGTAGGGTTTGCAACAATAGATTTCTCAATCATGCTGGCAGCTGCATCCATCTTACCCTACAGGCAACCATGAATAAAATTAACAGTCTCATGAACACTTGCCCACTTCCACATTAAGTTAATGGTCATAGCTAATGAACCTGGACGGTGTAAACTACTCCAAGATTGTTTAATGACTGTGAGAAGTTTGGTTTTATTGACAAAGCCATCTGCAAAATGAAGAAAATTTCTGTAAATGAACAGATAAGCAAATCCTTAATTAAGACATTATAAACCAAGCACGAAATTGCCTGATAGCATTCCACCGCTTTATCAAGGTTGTCTCGGTCCTTGTATATCACCCCTAAATTGTTGCACGCCTCTGCACAATGAGGATTGAAGTGGAATGCAAGCTCATAAAATACAACTGCCTGCACAAAAATTTTTCTTACACAACACTCATGACATCAAACTTAAGATGTGTAGATTTATGAAGGAGAGAGAAAGGATATAAGGAATTCCAAATTATAAAAATAAACAGGATATGTAGATGAAGAACTGATTCTTTTACAGGAAGTGATGGGCTTCCACATATTTGCAGGAAGCAAAATATCAGGAGAATTTGCTTGTCAGATAGGTAAAAATTCAAGCACATACATTTCATCTCCAACTACCATGTCAAACCTTTTAGTAAAAGAAAGGGAAAAACATATTACCATGTCAAACTTAAGCATTTCACCATAAGCAACCCCGAGATTGTACATGGCATCGGCATAGTGCCAATTGTAATATAGTGCTTTCTTGTAATATGCCACACCTTGATCAATGTCTCCCTCCAATTTAACCTGGAAGCAAGTTCGGTGACTCATCAATGAAATAGTGAACAAGATAACTTCCACAATCACCAAAAAAAAAAAAAAAAAACACAAACACACACACACACAAAATTGACAATATTACCATTCGTTCTTCCCTTCATATAAAACACAAATCTCTGCCAATCTATAGCTCCAACTGAGCTGACAATATTTCTAACTCCAAGCATCAAATTCTTGTCTTCCATACATGGTGATGAAAGAAGAATTATTGTTCATATACTCTGTAGATTGAACACTGGGACTTCAATTTATTGTTCCAGCACTGTAGTTTAGATCTTTTGCAGCGCCAACCATTCTTTTCTTGTTTGTTTAAACTCTAGTGTTGTCAAGTTCTTAAATTAATACTTCTATCAGTGAATCATTATTCATGTTTCACAATCAAATAAATTTCCTCTTCATCTGAGTTCTTCTCAAATAAGTTTAGAGTTTGAGCCAAAAGTCATCAAAAACCTAACTTAGATCATGAAACTGAAGCAAAAAAAAATTTTTTCTCCAAATTGTGTGCTTACATCACATCATTCCATGCTTTCTCAAAATAGCGAAACCACTTGAATTTTGCAGTCAAGAAAACAACAAATATCAGTGCCATACATTTTGGTGAAGAATTATCAACATGCAACCCCAAGAATGAATCAGGACTGCCAGTTGCCACTTTGGCATCAGACCACACTCAAGGCAAACAACAGAACAAAATTTATAATGTTCAACAAATTCTCAGCCATTAGGACTAAAATCATGATACTTCTGTGCACTTTCGAATTAAGTAACTGAGGATCATAAAACAATAAATATATCTTAATCACCTTTGTGCCTAAATCAGTCAAGGCAATTGCCATGTTATTCTTAGCAATCTCAAAGTTCGGAGACACGGCCAAACACCTGAAAAACATAGAAAAGATCACATGGAACCAGATGCAGAGAATAGCTAGCCTGCATTTTAAGGAGAAATAGAAAAGCAAAGGAAAGGAAAGATGATGCAATGCAAAACATGGTGGGGACCTCTCATAACAGGCAATTGCTGACTCCAGATCTCCTCTGTTTTTGAAGATGACACCCATGTTGCAATATGCTTCAGCATACATAGGCCTCTCCAGCGCAGCCTTCTCATAGCAATTAAGGGCCACGTCAAATTGCATCATTTCAGAACACACGACACCAAGATTATAATAAGCAGGCTGCAAGAAATACCCAACATTTTAACAATGATAAAACAAAAGTAGCCATTGTATTAGATCGAAGGTGCAAGAAAACATCAAATTACGGCATAATGTGGATCTATCTTGATTGCCTCATGGTACTTCTGAATTCCCTCCTCAGTGTTACCCGAAAGCTTCAAGCTTGTCCCAAGATCAGTTAGTACAATTGCTAGGCATTCTGCTGCTGGTTTATATGAAGGATCAGCCATAAGAGCTTTCTGATATGACTGCATAGAAAACATTCCAATAAGCAAAAAACAATATTTCATGCCAATATATATATATAGCACAAGTCATTTGAAATTACGATTCAGCTCACCTGAAATGAATAGCCAAATAATTCACATGAAAATACGGTAGAGCATCAGACAGGCAGCAAATAGAAAGACACAACTCATAACTATGAAAAGCTCAAAAGATGACCAGCACAACTAAGAAAACAATCTGCAGCTGCAAATTATCAATCCACAATTACAGAATCATAGTTACTTTCCCAAAGAATGAGATGTGAGTTCATCTTCCACACTGGTCTACAGGTTTTGGAATTTTTTGGCGTTTCACACTTACTAATCCACAAGCACATACAAATTCAAATATGTATGTGCAGAGAGGGAGGGAAAAGTTTCTTAGTAGCCTATCCTGAGTAGGACATTTAATCACAAGGAAATGTTAGTTTGTTAAGTGCAGAAGCCGTCTTCATGGTCATACATCGGGAAATGCTGTAAGACATAAGGGGATTCAGGAGTGTAAAATAAAAGAAGAAAATATATAAAGTTAATAAGACTAGACTAACAAAAGAATAAATCAATCTTTGCATCATAAAAGGTTAAAAAATGCCTGCAAGGATACCTCAGCAGCCTCCACAAGGCGACCCTCTTCTTTGTATAAAATACCACAATGAGTAAGAGCACATGAATTTTGTGGGTCTAGTCTGATGGCTTCAGTAAAACTCTCGAAGGCAAACCTACCCATATTCTGCATCTGGAGACAGATTCCTTTGCCAATGTGAGCTTCAACATTTTCACTATCCTTCTCCAATACACTCTCATAGATCTCAAGCGCATCAACAAACTTGTTTCTGGAGCGGAGGATATTGGCATAAGAAAGAGCATCCTTCCCTTTGAAATTTTTCTTCATGGGACTATTGCAAACTGGAGAGCATCCTGAACCGTTAGAAGGTTGCCCTGCATTCAAGAAACCATTGTCACCGGTCAAATCCCTTTCTTTGACATTGCCATTATCCTGATCCATCCGCGCCATCTACTAAGTCTGCTTCAAAACCACCTCTCCTGAATTAAAAGAATAAGAAAGCAGGTTACTAGTATAAAAAGAAGATTCACCAGATGAAGAGACACAACACAAACACAAACACTACTTATCAATAATGTTACTGCATCAACAAGCTTTAACACCTTCTCTCTACACACATTTAGATACCAAGTAGTTTGATGTGCCCTTCTTATTCTTTTTCTCTCTTCTGGGCTGCAGGAGTGTTTTAGAAGTATGATAGACCAAATTTACATCTTAATATTCCTATACGAGTATGATGGACCAAATTTACATCTCCTATAGAAAAAGGAATTACTACCGAAAAGGTAGTAAATTTTCAACTTATAAATTGCTACAGAGAAATCTTGAGCAACAGTTCACCACGGTTTAAAATCAAATCACACTGATACGGTCAACAGGATCACCATCGAAAACTTCTATATTGCTCACAGGAGCGCCAAAATCAGTGAACCCTGCACAGACACAGTCATTCACAAAAAGAATTCTTTCCACAGAAAAACTTGACTTTCAAGCTCTAAAACAGAGAAGAACATGCAAATCACTAATCACTAATAAACATAAAAATCTTGATCATCCCATGTTCCCATTTTCAAAACCCATAACACCAAAACATGGTAGTTAAATTTGTCCGTGTTTACCAATTTGTACAGAGAATCAACACTTAAAACGCGACAAACTAAACCATAATTACTTCATTAAACGACAAAGAAATCCCAAATAACTGGCTTTCCAACTTCTCCACTGCATTACTTCTCCTAAACCCAAGAACATTAATCTGATGAACTAAACAGTAAATAAAACCCGCATTATAATTTATAGTCTGATCAACAACACAAAAATTTGAACTCGATTATAAAAATAGGTTGAAAAAGGAAAACCCATTACTAATAGAAAAAGCTTACTTTCAAGAACTAACTTCGAGAAACTTCCGATGGTCCGTTCACCACTATCCCTTCAACCAAAAACACACAGTTCGCTGTGTTTGTACGGTTTTTCTTTTTTTATTTTTTATTTTTTCTTGAATATTACACGATTAGGTATGTACTATTTTATAGGATAATTAAATTTATGTAGTTTACAAGAAGGCGCTAAGATGATTGGGGGCGGAGACGGAGGAGGTGTATGGTGGGGGAAGTGGGGGGGAACTAGGATGGGAGAGGGGGCGGCTTTGCTTCTCTCTCCGACAGCGCGGGTGGAGCCCCTGGGGTTCGTCGGTTTGCTACGACGAGACCCTTATAGGAACCATCCTTTTGACTTAACTAACCCCAATCTTTTTTCCTATTTGCGTAGCTGCCACGCCGTCAATAACCATAAGCCGCCATCAGTTGTTCAGTTAATTCGACGACTTCTCTGAGCGAGGGCTAAACGGGGTTTTACAGGAAAGGCATAAAATAAAAAAAAATTATTTTTCTTTTTAGTTAATTTCGTGGGCCCTTTATATCCAAAGGTATAAAGGCGTATATTCTGAGCAGGGCTTGCTACAATTATTAAAGGGGATAACAAAATAAAGTCTCCTCATTTGAGAATTTTGACCTTTCTACTGCAATTTATCTGTACCTTTTTTATTTTTACCAAATAAAATATATTTTTCTCTTTTATAAAAAAAAAAATAGCTGGGTGACTTAATAAATGATGTCAATGTGAATAATAAGCTCAAATCAAATCAAACACATTATACATTAAGGCCGCAGTTTGGACTCTCAGATTAAAATTACGATTGTTCATGGATATAACACAATTATTCTCAATCTTGAAGTAGTGATAATATGTTCCTTACTAATTAGTAAATTTTTGTTCATCAATTTTAATTCGTATTTTGATACATGTTGTTAAAAGCAACAACTTATGATTTTGTTGGGGTTATTCGAATTTCAAAAGGGCAAATACACGAATAATCAAAGTTATAGTAAAAGAAAAATGAGGAAAAACAATTCGTATAAATAGACACGTAACACTAAAGTTATGCCACAAAAAGGATAATTTATTAGTGTACATTTTTACCTGTATTATTGATCATAATTTAGATTCATTAAGATTTTGAAAGGTTATAGTTTTACCCATGAAAGGTATTATCTTCGAATGTTTATATGAAATAAAATTGGACAATATAGTTATCCAAAATTGCAAACTTTTTCCGAATAGTTAGCATAATTGATCAAAATTATTCATCTGCTTAAATTTTTAAAGTTAAATATATTATAGTATCCACTAGATAAGTCACGACAAAGAAGAAAAGAATTAGATACTAATAAAAAAGAAAGGGTACACTATCTAAAAAACAGAGTTATATATACTAAAAGCTATACTAGATATATTAGTTATATATACAAAGCAAATGGTTTGTTAAGTTTCGACGTTTATTTTTAGTCAAAAGTGACGGAAATTATTTACATGGACTCAGCTTACGGGTAGAGCTTGTGGACTCTGTGTCCAAAATCACCCACATAAGCCATGAGGTGGGTTCTTAGTGGGCTATAGCGTGGACCATGTATGGGTCATGGTTGATGTAAGTGATTTTAAACTATAAAATTCATAACCTTACCCGTGAACTGGATTCATGTAAATATTTTCCAAAATTGAGCTTGAAATTTAACCAGCCATATACCGAATTATATTTTACAAAATGAGTGTTAATTTGGTAAATATATTAAGATTCTACTTTACTAACTAACTGATTTGACTTTAACTAAATCAACAAATTTTAATATAGAATCTTGACTTTTACCATCTAGAAAGTTATATATTTTACGCAATAAAAAAATAATATAAATAACCCACATATGAATAAAGTACAATGATATAGGATTTTATGTTATTATAAATCTTAGCAAAAATGGATGAATAAAGTATAATGATGTAGGACTTTATGTTATTATAACTCTAAAAAGAAAGTTAAAATTTTCCAGAAAAAATAGCACATTTATAAAAAATAAAAAATAAAAAAAAACCTGTACAAAAAATAAAAAATAAAAAAAACAAGAAGAATATTGAACCACATAGGAATCAAGAATCATATTACTTTACCTTTACATCTTCAATCATCCAAAAGCCCCTTCCTCTCCGAAGTCCGAACCTCCCACCCAACTTCACTAAAACTTGTCTCCATCTTTTATTGCTTTGATTCTTAGCTATGGCGATGACCATTGAAGGTACTTCTCTGTTGCTTATATTCATTTCATGCATATATGCAATTGAGTTGAATGTTTTGAGTATCATTATTGTTTAACTCCATGTTTTGACAATAATCGGATTTCAACAGTCAACATTATCATATGGTTATTTTGAAGCTCAGGGTTCATAGCATCTTCATTCAATCTTTTTGCTAATTGCTTTATTATTTTGTGTCTCATCGTTAATTGGGTTTATGTATATTCGTACTAGGGAAATAAATGTTAAAATGCATTAGTTATTTAACTAGAACTTGGACTACGTTTAGCTGAATGACGGGTGATTGTTTTTAGCAGTTGTTGGTTACAAGTGGCTAAGGTTTTGTGACCATAACATACTATAAAGGACATCACTTTCGCGATTCTGATTGCCTTATGCCAAAGAATTGTGCTTCGTTATTATCGCGTCTTTTGGGGGCTAGCTATCTGATGTCTTGCTTTCTGTAATCTATTGAAAAGCTAACATCTTTGTTTGTTTGTTCTAACTGGTTTGTCTCTGGTGCATTTTGGATGGTGCTTGCTTATTGGATGCAGTGTAAGTTAGACATGGATATTTAAGTTTGTTTCGAATTTCTGTTTCAGTCTTGATCCTAAAATAATGCATAAATATCAGGCTGGCGGGACTTGCTTTTATGTTCTCATCCAGCATCCTGTTACAGATTCTGGTATGTTTCATCCACACGGTATTGTTTTTGTGACCATTAAGCATCTGTATGTAGCTTATGATAGTGAAATGTTTTAGATGTCCCTACATAATGCTATTTTCTTGTTTAAGCTGTCTCAGCTGAATGTTCATGAACAAACATTCGCCTGTTTTGGTAATTATGTGTTGCCTTGTGAATAAGGTTTATTGATGGTTCGTTCATCCAGTGTCATCCCTCATTCAATGAGTGAATGTGGTGCTGACTTCAAATCTTTGATGTTGGTTGAGAGATGAAAATGTGATGTGCTCCTAGGACATCCATTCTTGATATCCTGCTTCTTTTGTCATATCTCCCTTTTTTTGCCCTGCACCTGCTGATTCATTACTATGTCCATGAACTTTTGAGCAGAAATTATAAGCTTAGTAGTTGAAAGTACCAGCTGCCTTAATCAGTAACTGAGTTTTATGCTTATCTTGCTAATTTTGTCAGATTTGAATTATCAAATAGAATACTTTTCTAAAAAAGGGAATTTGATAGTATGATTGAGATTACCTCTGTATATTTGACTTGATATATATGCATATAGATAATTTGTTTGTCCAGTAATTCTGAAATTATAGAATTTTTGGTAAAAGAGGTAAAGAGATTAGGATATTTTTTTCTCCTTATGAGGATAATAGTTCATCAGTGATCCTATATCGAATAAAAAGTAGAAGAAACATGATATTTTATTCATTTGTTAATTTTGTATGACTACGGGGCTTGCTTAATGCTTGTAGTATACGTTATAACTTGCACGTAGATATCATTATGCACAGCTCATTCTATAGATGAGGCCTATTAATTTGCCTCCTAAAGAGCAAACCTGATCTACAGTTGCATTAGTCAACCAAACCTGATCTCTTTTTCCCGAAAATGGCACATAAGGATCAGAAGGTTAGCATTTCTGGAAAAAGAATGGAGGAATATTACAACACATTACAAAGATAGAGGCTGCCTATGTGCAAAATCTTCATCTAGGTACAGGAGAAAGTTGCCGTTTCTGTTTGAGATTATGTTGTCTCAACCTTCTCTGAGAATGAATTCAGTAACAACTTGATTCTACTTGTTGACCTGATTGTTCTTTTCTCGTATGCATGAGTACGTGTACATGCAGTTGTAAAGATATTAGTTTCATTTTATTTTTACGTTAGTAATTGTTTTTTTGGGTTACAGGCTTGTGCAATATACAACAACTGGTGGCCATTGTTATCAGGTCTATGCGGTTGCTGTAGTTTGTTATTTGATACAAAAAGCTGGTATACATTAGAAGTTTCAGTTGTCAATGTTCTTGCTTCTGATGTACAGTATGCCTTTATTTTTGCAGCTCTCATGTATGTTCTAGTGCCCATGCCTTGTTTGTTCTTTGGTGGTGGGTCTACTCAATTCTTAACTAGTCAAGATAGTGGAGGGTGAGTGTTCTTTGTAGATGCAGTTAATTGTTGTCTTTGGCATTGTAATTTTGGAAAATTTGCAGCAGGTATATTTTTGGCTAAGTTTCGCAACTTTTACTGACGTGATTTAGTTAATTTGTTGCTTCCTGCATGGACTATTTGTTGTGTCTAAACACAAACCTGGTGACCTTGTGCTCTCTTCAATGTAATTGTTTCCTTAGCTAGCCATAAAACTTCATTTTTTTGTCTTGGAGATCGATCTGATTAATCTGTCAGGTTAAATAAAAGTTGATTTTTGAGATTTGTACGTTCCCTGAAAAATTAGTTTGACATGTAGGAGACGTTTTTAACTTTTTGAAGCACTGTCTGTTTCGCGCTTAGTTGCTAAGATGTTCTGGAAGATACTTCAAAATCTTCCAAGTTTATAGGCATACCTTCTTGTTGAGGATTTTGTGTTCAGAGGGCTCTTACGGCTCTCTCATGTGAGGGACAGTTACTTTATCATGCTTGGTCATGCCTAGACATATACATTAGTTCCAATAATGGTGATAACTTGCTGTTTTCTTTTTATCAACTTTTTAGTTTTCCCTTGCAAGTTAGTACCATTAAGAGCTAGCATTCGGGCATGTAGATATTCGTACTTTGATGTGTTTCTGCTGTGTAAGTTCCATTTATTGCTGCTGTGTAAATACCTCTTAGGATTTATGCTAGCGGCTGTCTCTTTCTTATTTATTTCCCTTTTTATCAAATTCAATTTACTGTGGAAATTTTATATTTTTTTCAGTTGATGTTCCCTCTAAGTTACTGGGTTTATCCGAGTAATTCTATTTCTTTTATTTTCATACAGATGGAAAGGTGCCGCCAAGTTCTTAACAGGCGCATCAGCAGTGGGGAGCATAGCTATTCCAATCATTCTCAGACATGCAGGTTTGATTGGAACTGGAGCTATGTTCATTGAATTTACATCGTTTTTCATCTTTGTCTGCACTGTTTTGTGCTTCCATCGTGCTAGTCTTGATGATGAATGGTGATGAGCATTAACGTAATATTCTAGCAAGTTGCGTGCGGATCACTTGCGGTTGCCCTGACAGGCAAATGAAATAAAACATTATTTGGAAGAGCAGGTGATATGGAATGAAATGAAGAATGTTTCACCATGTATAGCAAGAATAGAAGTTCTCTTTCCCATGTTGATTATAAGATGATTTAGGTTCCCTCTTGTATAATTTGTAACGGTAATTGTTGATCACAGCTATAGATTATTGTTAAGAGATCCCCAATACAAGGTAACAAGTGCAGATACAGTGCCCCATGTCCTTTGCAAAGACAGTGTAGTTTGTGTATACATTTGTACCTCTGGACAGATGTGCAAGAAACCCGAATGGCCTTGTGTGTATAAATGAATCGATAATCGAAGTAGAAGCATATACAAATTATTGCATCATTATATTTAAGCTCTTTCGCAGAAACTACCCTTCATGTCTTCGAAAGCTAAAAAGTGCTTTCATTCTATGAATGTCAAGGACAGGGAGGAAGAAATGGGGGCTGAGGTCGCCTATGTCAAGGACAGGGAGGAAGAAATGGAGCTGAGGTCGCCTTTCTTGTCTTTCTATTTTGTCTAAACCCTCCTAATTCCTAGCCAAGCGTGGACAGCTCTCTTATCCGCATTTGTCCTGTTGTTTTCATGGAAAGCAACACCTTTTTTTTTTGTTTTTTCCCCTTCCGAAAACGAAGGTTCAGTGGAAGCAACTTTATCAGATTTTGAAGACCAGCATTCCCTTCCCGAATGACAAGTTAGGCTTACTTATCTTTTTTCAAAGAAAATGTTTGAACCTTAATTTTTTGGATTTAAATATTAAATAAATTAAAAAAAAAAAAAGTAGAACGCATCGGGCTTTTGGATTTTAAATTCAACAAAAATTGACGTCTATGTACCGTATATCTCTTTTGGTATTTATTTTAATTTTCGCTTTCAGCTTTACTTGGACTGATACAGAAAAACCTAGGTTGGAGTTGAAGAAAAATATGTTTGTTTGTGCATATAATTGTTGCACTAAATAGACCGAGTCACCGGTTTGCTCATTCCTTATTAATACGGTATTTATGTTAGCACCAATTTGATAATCGTACATTAGAACATTCCAAGTCTTTGGCGTTGTAGCAATTGGGGTTGACGTGGACCCAAAAAATTAAATGTTTGCTTTTTGGTTTTTTTTTTTTTTTTTTTTTTTGTTTTTGTTTCTTTTTAAACATGTTAGTTTTGTTAACATCAACAAAGAGAGCTGATGAGGATTCTGAACACAGCAACACAGCTATTACCAGTTTGACTAATTTTTACCTTGCTAGAACAGAAAGAGTTTATATGTCTTGATAAAAATAAAATATCAAAAGTTAGTGAAACAAACGAAAGAAAAAGGTAGATGAAGTAGATGCAACTAACATAACTCAATTTTTCCTGCTAATGAAGTAACCCAACTTTACTATAGAACTATAACAAAAAGCATAATACATCTAAGTATGAAGAATATGAGAGTGGAAAATTTTTTATCAATTAGAAGACAAACATATTTAACTTATATGCCGTACCATATTGCGTTAAAAGGTTGAATTTTGGTAGATTCTATACTTGGCCAAAGTTACTTTCCGTTAATTGTGGCAAATAATTGACATCTACTTCTGGACTAACCATAAAATTTTACTTTCAGAAACAATAATGAGAAAGACTTGTCATGAAATTGTTTTTTGTTTCCATTTGAGGGGTCAAGACGAGACTTGGGAGTTGAAATGAGTCAATGACTCGGTGTATGAACGCGCATTTCTCTTGCCTAAGTCTGCTACCGAAGACTGAATTATCAAATATAAAGGCAAAACAGCTGTGAGCCTACAGATTCCAGACCAATCATACTTGCTCACTTCATATCTCAGAGATTTTTCTACCACAGAAAAATCTCAGATAATCTGTTGTAATTGGTGGTCAACCCACTCTTTTTTGTTTTTGGGTTTCTGAAAGACTCACTGTTGTACAATTTGGTTCTTACCCACCCAAAAAAAAAAAAAAAAAAAAGAAAAAAGAGTCAGTGTTAGAAATTTTAGTTCTTTCTTTGTTTTATTATTAATCTAGCACACACGTTTCTACCAAATTTATTCTTAAGAATATATAGTCTCCCAGCAAGTTTCTGCCATATAAAATTTCCTCACAAGAATCTATGGTCATGTTACATGACCCAGGCAAAAAAAGACACAAGGCAAGCCTGGCATTGCATTGAGATTTTGCAGTCGAGAAACAAATTTGGACTTATTTGTCATCTGTTTCAATTTTGACTTATTTGTCATCTGTTTCACTCAGTTTTTGAGGAACTAAAACGCTAAAATCTAGTAATCATGCAAAAGTGCTTATCTTTAGAAATTTTATTTGACAAATTTAAGCCAATTTGGTGGGACAAACTGTAGAGACTTTAGTTGGTAGAGAAAGATAGATAGAAAATGCCAGTTTTTTTCCTACAAGATGACAAACAATACTTCCCCTAAAACCCATGCGTACAAATAGGTAGACGGATTAAGAGACAGGATCGTTTTGCATGCAGCAATCATGGCTTATATTGAAAGTGCCATTTGAGGTACTGTTGAGGATTTTTTTTTTTTTTTTGGTTGGGGACGCACGAATTGCGCAGGAAATTTACACCGTGAATTCTTGTGTCATCTTTATCCAAAAACTCCCCCGCTTCTAACGTCTATAAGCTTACGCACATGAAGCTTATTTTTAGTCCTTTTTACAATTTTCTCTTTCAAAATTCAAATTACACCCTAAGGTCCAGAACTTCTTCAACTAAGGGGGCACATTTAGTTGTGCTCCTCTCAAACATGGTATTTCCGTTTATTCTTTTTAAACAACCAACGAATAGTATACCCACGTTAAGTTAAATACTATTAGGGCTTGTTTTCAATAATTTCTGATTTTTATTAAAAAAAATTGATTTTAAAAAAGTTAAAAATCAGTTGCTCCTGATTTTAGTTTAAAAAAATCAAAAAACGGCGAAAAAAAAGTTGAGAATATCACAACATAAATTTTTAAAAAATTAAAATTTAAAATTAGGTTAAAAAAAGCTATTGAGAACAAACCCTTATAGTCACTTATTTTGATCACAAATTAATTTGGTTCATCAAGTTTTAGAAGGATACGTTTAGTCCCAGCTCCTCAATTTAGGAAAATTACAAGAAATTGGGGAACGAGAAGATTTGTGGAATAATGTCCGTATTTTGTTCAAGTGCAGTTTACTTCCACTCTGATGAGTCAATCTCGATCAATTGTAATTGTGTGTTTGAATTAAAAAGTAAAAAAACTGGAAGGGACCTAAAACATAATTACTCAAAAATTTAAATAGCAATGTTAGCACTCCCCACACTTATAACATTCATGTGATAAAAAATGATAATAAAACGTATTATTGCACAACACATGTATATTTAGATTAAATAAAAAGCAAAAGTTAAGCTTGGGATTTGTAAGATAGAAGCTAACTTGCGTTCTTAGTTGATATAATCATTTACATGAACATCTTAAAATTAGAATACCTTCCCAAAGAGCTTAATACATCTGGACATAGTTTTACTTTTATTTGCTGCACACTTAGGATTTGAAACATTGAACATTCCACAAATTCGGAACACATTTGTAATTATTTCACATGAAATAAGACGGCTTTTATTCCTCGTAACACATTCATAATTCAGAATAAAAAGAAAATTACAGTAATTAAAAGCACATTACGAAACTGATCCCCCAAGATAAGAGGGGTCAAGATTTTAAACTGACGTTATGTCAAGTACTGAACATGACTAATGTTGGGAAGAAGTAACTAATAAACAAAGATGCAGCCGCCTTACCAATAGAGTTGATCCAAATCCCACATAAATTCGTTGTCCAATCCCAAACTGCTGCTCTCATCTCCCATTGCATGAGCAGAAGGATTATTGTCGTCTCCGGATGATGAGCTTGCTCTTTCTGCTGATACCGGCGGAGGATTCTGATGGGAAGTGGTTGCTCCCTGGTCCCAGTGGTGTGGCTGACGAGCTGATCCTTCAACTCCAGGTGGTGGGCGTCTGTCAAATGCCCTCAATGACTTTGATCCAATATAAACTCGGCACAAGCTGATCTCTTGGCGTAACTGCATCGCATAACATGTAAAAGGTAACTGACAAAAGATCAGATGATAATGGTAATTAAAGAAAAAGCTTCAAGGTATAATCATCTAGCCAGGCCTAGTTTTACATCCTTATGTAGATACTTCAGGTTAGGGAAGTTCTTGAAAGGCTGAGAGGGTTGACCAACCAAATAACTAAGATAGTTTCTTGTATGCTGGATGAGGTATAGCAGTTGAAAAACGACAACCGATCAGTTGTTTCATTTTATTGTCAAATTAGGTTTATAGATAGTATAGAAATGGGTACCAACTATCAAGTGATACATGATTTATTATAATACGCATGCACATGCAACAAAGCATGATAATTGCGCCAAAACGGAAACTTTGGAACTTTTTGCAACAAAAAATTCTAGGAGCTGATGATATGCAAGAAAAAGAAAAGCAACAATAACACAGAACACGAATCTAATTTAGATATACTGCTATATAGGCTTGCAAGGCGCACCTTTGGAAGAGTCAATGCAGAAGCTTCGCCTTCAATGGCTCTATACTCGTTCATTTTCCACTGGGTTTTCTCTCCGTTTGGAGCTCGTCCTTTGTAGAACACCATGGTTCTCTTCACCCCGATGATTCGACTTTGTGAAGAGTAAACGTAGCCGGGAGAGCCCGTGGCCTTCCAGTATCCTTCATTCGTTAGCCGGTTCGGTCTCCCTCCACGGGCTTCCCTATCTTGCATCGGAATGAAGAAAAACCACTGCTCGGGATCTCCTCGACAATATTCTCCAGCCAATTCTGGTTTTGGGAACAAATTTTCAAATAGAAACAAATGTTAGTTTAGTTATTGTGATTTTCCATGCAAGATTTCTAATCCATTGCTAAATTTGCGTTTCGTTCTAAATTTTACAGAATATACATGGAGAAAAAAGATCAAAATTACTAAATTTTTTCATTAGGTAAGGATCTAATCTGTTTGCACTGGTAATTAACTTACCACTTTACTTAAAATAATCGGCCAGAAAAAGAAATTGGATTGAACCAATTTCAATGCATATGTCCCTAATATTAATAATACGATTATACACTAGTATCCGAAATAGACAAAACCATTGTGCTGAAGAAGCTCTTTTTGAGTGCTGTCTAGCCCCAGAAAGAACAATTTAATCATTTCAACTAATGTCGTGTGTAAGAATGATCATATGGATATGTTTACTTACGTGGAAGATCCCACGGATTGTGATCATATATATCAACAACTGGGATAACCATATCAATTTCTTGCTGCATTCTTCCTTCAAGCTTGTTAATAAGATAGAAAGAAATCAACTCTTCTTCTCTCGGATAAAACCTAAAACCTGGTGAATGATACTCCATAGCCGATGACCCTGCGTATTATTTTAGTCGCAGAATAGATCATTTCATGCCTGCTTTGTTTCTGTATTTAAAAGGAAGCGTTCTATTCGAGTTTCTTGTATACACATAAGGGGTTCGCTGAGGTAGGAGGAGGAAGCACAGAGACCATAACCGAGTGGAATGAGAAAATAGTAAGGGTTGAATTTACCTGGAAATTTCAGTCCCAAGAAATTCGTGCGCTGTTGCCATCGTACTTCGTCAATCAGTCAATATCATTTTCTTTTTTCAATTCTTTAAATGTCGCATGTAATTTGTATTAATGACTTAACTCTGGTTAATTGATTTTACCGTCTTTTGATACGCAAATGAAACAATAATTTAGCAATATATGGTAGTATGGCTCAACCGGACCTCCATTTTCTGGTCAAATAATGGTCAAAATCAACTGTCAAGACGAAATTACATATCAAGAACATCAGCATTTCGCCTCTAGTTTTACCTACGTTTCCCCCATTTTTGGTTAACGAACTGTTTTCTGTTTTCTTCTTCCTTTCTAGATGAACATTTAAATGTATATTCCTAATCTGATTTCATATAGTAATTAAAGAATAGCTCCGTCTGTGCAACAACAAATTTTAAGTGTTTGCCTTGAAAAAATAAATAATCTGTTTCACGGTTAAATCTTTCCTTTCCCATCAAATTTGCCTGATATTACACCCAAAATTGAAAATAATCAAAAAATGTATCAATTTCATACTGTCCTCGAAGTTTGTTTTTAAAAATAATCACCAAAAAAAATTATTCTCGAAACTCGTCCATTATTTTTCCATTTCTTTTGTTTTTAAAATCACCGCCAAACATGTCTACTTGTGGTTTGTGCCTGTAGGACTCTGAAAACAACATAAAAAGTGAACTGCCGACGTGTGGTACTTACTGGTAAATTTCATAGCCAAAACAAGAACATTGCTGTATCCATTTATAGCTAAAATGATTTGCAAATAATCATCTTTCGCCATTGCTACTCTAATAAAATATTCTGGTTTCTTGGAGTAGTTTTAGCAAAAAGTAGAAGTTTATTCGGTTCAAATGAGGCATTAAATCAAAAGCAATGTGACAATCAAACAACCTAGAGGAGACAAACAAACATGAATTCCGGACAAAGTCCTGGACAGGTAAACGGCTGATAGTCCAAAATTGATATTGGAAACAGCCATTTGTGGTTGATCTGGATTATTTATTACAATTTTATTTTCATAGGGATTTTTGTTTTGTGGCCTGACGTGGTTCAATCTAGGCCGCCAACTATTAGAATTACTTGAAGCAAATAATTGTTTTAGCCCAAAATTTGACAAATATAACCCAAAATATTGCAAATTATGGAGAGAACAAGAGATGTCAAGTTTTTAATTCTTGTGTTGAATTTGCCTAATTAGTTATTGACTGTGAATGACTCGAGCCTGAACCTGACGTCTTATAAACGTGCCGAATTCCATTCAAACTTTTTATATTATACCAACAGAATAAATAGTTTGCTTTAGGTGACCGGCCGATCAAGATTAATTACTGTCTGTGATTATCTTGAGAAAGTGAAACGGTTAAAATTCTTCTCATTCAAAATCCTTCCGTTCTCGGTGAGTAGAACTTTGAAAATTTTTTGAGGTCCTACCTGTACAACTTTGAAAAATTCTTATATCGACTTTATTTTGGTCCTATCTATAGAGCTTGTGGTATAAAATAACTCATGTGACTATCTTTAAATTATTTTTTTAAATTAGTATGCATTACTATACTTACATAGGTTTTCTTTTGAACTATAATTTGCTCATGTTGCTCTCTTTTAAATTACAAATTCTACAAATACACACACATTCACATATATATTACTTACTGATTATATATATATATATATATATATGTCTCTGTGTGTGTGCGCGCGCACAGGTTTTCAGCAAATAATTTGAAATAAATGAAAAAACTTTTAATTAAATAGTTGTACATGATATCTCCTCTCACTTGTTTGTTAAAAGAAATGCTTTGATAGATATAAATTTGTAGGTTTAGAATTCATTATCGAATTGCGGTCAGAGACATTTAATTGATGCTATGTAGCATGAACTGTCAAAATTTTGCAAACGAGGCTAAACAATTTTTTTTTTACTCTTAATTCATCTTACATGATAATATGATTAGTGTTTAAGAATTAATGCCTCGTTGCATAATTTTTTTTCAAAGAATTAATATTTTTATTATCATTTTGGCCAAAGTAACGGAAAGAACTTAAAACAATGGATTATCCTCAATAGAAATTGAGACTGCAAATAATAGCCTAATTAAGGGTGTAAAAGGGTATTCGACCTGTTCGTCACGCGCTCTTTCACGCAGAGAAAGAACAATAATCATGCTCGGACTAGAATACAAAAGTGGACTTCTGAAAAAGACAATTGACCTTGGACTTCTGAAAAAGACAATTGACCTTGGACTTCAATTCTTTGCCAGTAAATAACACGAAAATTAGCATTAATGAAACGATAGGATAGCTGTTTCTTGAGAATAGAGTATATGCATACACATGCGAAAGCTGAAAGAAAGTGTACATACTTCTTTTAAATGAATGTAAATACAGAAAAATGCTAAATTGGAAGATCAACTATGCTTTGATCTTGTGGCAAAAATCACTTATGGGGAGGCCCTGCAAGTAAAAGTGGTGGCTTCAATAAAAAATAATTGGCTATTTTAGTTGTGGCAAAATATGAATTGTTATTATATAGTGTATCTGAAATACCCATGCCCACATCAAGGGCTTAAATGCAATTGTGAAAAGTATATTTTGGGACTTTTGTAGTGCTTTGAAAATTTGAAGGGCTTTATTATTATTATTATTAAAGCAATAATAATAATAAATAGAATAACTTTTTTTCTTTTTATAAAAACAAGCGACGTTTCTTTGCCCCAAATTGGCTCTATATTTTCTTCCAAAGGCAGGAACAAGAAGTGAGACAGATCCAAGGATTACCAACAACTCTTACGATCCCTAGAACAAAGACAGTTAGTTTAACTTTTGTTTTTAAGTTTTATTGTGCTGAGTTTGTACTAAATCGAGGTTTAAGATTTTTTTTTAATTTTAGCAGAAGTGATGCCCAATTTTGACTTTTAGGATTTTAATCATTGATTTATTGACAAATAAGATGAATTATGAGGTAATTTGATTGAAGAGGAGATTGATTAGTTTTGTTACATAAATCTGATCTTGGTTGTTATGGAGGAAAAAAAATAGATAAAGAAGAAGAAGTATTTGGAAAGCCTGCAAAGTTACAGGAACGGACAAAAAAAAATTTGAAGAAGACGATGTAGCAATTCTCGGATGGAGGAAAAGAAAAAATAAAATAAAATGGAGGCGTTGCGTATGACCAGCAAACAAAGAACACAAACGGACATTAGGATTGATAGATTAGGAAAGAATTAAAATAATAATAGACGGCAAATCTTCAATGCCATCCGCACATGGATTTCATAGGCCATTGTCTGTTAAAAAGAAAAATGTAGAAATTGTGTAAATTACAGTTTATTACAAGTTCACAATATATATATATATATATATATATATATATGGGTTTAATAGTCCTTTTGTCATGGGTAGTTATACATTAGTGATAATAGATTAAGTTTTAATTTTATTATATGGTTGAATAAAATAACTAAAGTTCAAACAAGGACTTGGAGATTTTGAGAATTTTTTCTTATTTAGTTAAATTATGAATAATTTGGGATTTTTAGATTTTCTTGTTTCGTTAAATTAAGTACATGTTGGTACTAAGTTGTCCAATTGGGAAGTATAGGTGATAATTATTTCTTTTCTCATATTTTAGGCTTGCAAGTTTTAGAATTATTCATAACGCCGGTTGAAGAGTTGTTAGTATTATATATATATATATATATATATATATATATATATATATATATTGAAATAAGTATTAAAGTGAAGTTATACGTTATTTCGATTGTCATTAAGTGGTATATATATTGAGAGTCGAGATTATGTGAGTAAAGAATTTGGAAACGCATTTTGAGGTAATTGATTTCCAACCTTTCTCATTTTTTTGAAAAAAACTATATATGCATATCTTTGTGTATGTATATTTATTCCTATCATGAATATTTTCGTAATATGAAACTCAGAATAGGCATGTACTATGTGCGAGAATTCCTTCATATATCATGGCACTTTGATTATTTATATGTTTATGCATGTATATGTGTGATGTGTGAATGTATGACATGTTATAATTTGGCTCTGATTATTCTTTGTACACCAGAGAGAACTAGTTCTCAATATACCTCCTTGACGGTGAGTAGTCAGGACATATGTACGTCTTCTGGACCTCCTAACTGAGAAAAAGTTAGGCTAGATATCTAGAACGGCTGGTTTCTGCATTGAAGAATCTGAGCCTACCTATGTATGATTATGTATATGCAGATTATGTTTCGTTTGATATGTCACAATTTTAATATATATTATGTATTATTGTTTTGTGTGATTATGGATAGTGTGTGACATAATGAATGCATGTACTGTGTGTGTATATATATATATATATATATATATATATATATATATATGTAACTGCCTATACTGGTGAAAAAGGCATGAAATTGCTTACTAAGTACGGTGGTTGCTCACCCTACTTATATTATTTGTTTTGCAAGTATCGTTAGTTCGGGATAGGATAATAGGGTGCTTAGTTATCAACAAGGCAAATTTTATATGAGCAATAGTTAGTTGGTATTTGAGCCAATGACAGTAGTTTATTTGATGTTTAGTGTTATTTTGTTTCTGCTAAGTTTGATGACTTTATAGATGTTAAATTTTTATTATTGGAGGATTTTTATATTAATTGGAGTATTTTAATATTTATGATGTCTATGATTTAGAATTGCTTTGATAATTTTTCAAGCGCGGCGTGTTACACCCGGGAGCAGTGTGTGACAGTATCATAATAGATATCCACAAGCTCGGACAGTCAAATGTGATAAGCATTTGCAATGAGTCCAAGACCTGTTGGGATTCGATGCTTATATTTAATTTGAGCGGGATGAGTATCAATAATATGGAATTGGACCTATTTGAAATTATACCCGGTAATACTCATTTAAATATGAGTATGGTTGGGAATTACTTGGGACTCCCATACCCAAACATAAGTAAACCTTGAAAGAATTTGTATTACCTAGTGCAATCTTAAAAAAAAAAAAAAAAAACTACAAACTAGTCTTCATATTTGGGGTTTCACCTAAGTTTGTTATGTCTATGAAGAAGTGAAATTGTTTTGTCTATGAACAAGTGAGATATTTATTTGTTTTAATTTTTAATTTGCTTCATTACTTCGGTGATAGATTTTAGTATGAGGTTTTTTTATAAAATAATATCTAATTTGACTTTTTAAGGGGTAGATAAATTAGATTCCTACACGTTCTCAATCCATCCTATTTACATGTAATCATTGAAAAACTGTAGTTTATGATTGAAAGATTAAAAGGCATTAATAAATGAAATCTAAAAAATAATAATATAAAAACTAAAAAAATTGAAAATATATTGAGGTTAATAAACTAAAAATAAATAAATGGTATAAAAAAAGAAAGTTTTAAGGTTAAACTAAAAAAAGTAGTTCATTAATAAGGAAAAGATAGTTTAAAAAGTAATAAAATGGGATTTATTAGATATTTTGACAATTTCAAAATGGGACTAACCCTTTTTAGTTCTGTCCATATTGATTCCATGATAAATATAAGACTGCTTAGATATGACTCTTATTTCACAGTTACAATTAAATCCTGTCCATCCCGCCCATTTTCCATCTCTAGATGTACTGAAAACTTGAAGTTTGCATAGTGGTCCTCATTTAACTTGACTGTTCAAATAATTTATTTCATGTACTGCAATCTTCCACGTTCACTTCTGAAAAATATGAAAAAAAAGAAGAAAAAGATGTTTAGTAATAATCATGGCTTTAATGAATTCCTAACTTGCCATTTAAGTCTTTCCCAAGGTTTTTTTTTTTTTAAACAACTAGGTAATATTATTAAAACATAGAAAACTAAGTAAGTATGGAATTTTCTTTTCTTTCGTTAAGTTCGTACCACGAAAAGCTAGAGAGGCTCGCGAATCGAATACACACGCACATTTTCTTCTATTACTTTGATATTGTTTTAGACTTTCACTTTAGTAGGACAAAGGTAGAAAATATGGTCATCAGAAGTCAAGAAGAACAACAACACTAGCAAAAAACGATGGACTGACAATGATTTAAGAGTCCTTTTCTACGCGTTGTTAGAAGTTAGAACAAACAATTAATTTCTTATAATATCGTGTGGAAGGACTTTATTCTCCTAGTTGTCCTTTATCTGTGCGACAATTGACTGTATCGAAAAACTCCATTGTTAATAAGCTGTTTCCATCAGATGTCGTTCTGGTAGTGGAATTTTGCTTGATTTTCCCGGTGTTCATTGCATATTTCCACCTTATAGGCATCGTTCTAGTGTTCGAATTTTTTTAATAGACCGAGTCTATGTAAACTCAATATTAAATAGACCGAGTCCATGTGAACTCAATAATTCAGATGGAGCCACCAAAACTCCAAGTGCATGTTAACAAATTTTTGTGTGGACCATAAGTTGAAGGAACAAGGATTAAACAATGCAGGTACCAAAGTTGAGAGTTCGGGAAATGGGGGAATTCTCAAGTCAGAACTTCGTATTTATTCAATTATTTGGTATGTTTTTAAAGTCAACCTGCTCTCGATGGTTGAGATCAAGAGTTAAAGATCGATAAATTTGACTACAAGTTAAACAAAATAACGTTATATGTACGTTATATATATATATATATAATGCGTGTGCATAATTTTTTTTCTTCAATTTTAATTATTAGTCAAGAGTAAAAAAAAATACTAATTTATTAAAAAAAATATAACCAACAAAAAATATTAAAAGAACTCGATTTTTTTTGGCTGCCATTCCTTTCAAACCCGATCAGTATTTTTCAACAGCCGATTTTTCACATGACTCGAATCATACACCTGATCGGTTTCTGATTCAACCAATTTGACTGGCCAATCCGATTTGAATATGAAAACACAAGTTATCTATACAATTATGTATTCACTTCCTGGTATTTGACCTTTTTATTTTTCTACGAATGCAGGTTTTTGACTTCAAAAAACCAGTAGACATCAATCGTCGCTGGCACTAATGGAACTCGTAAATTTTCAAATAGCATCTTCTTACACGTGTGGAATTGGGACAATTTGCTATGGAGTCCGAGCACGTGTTCAATCTTGTGAGGAAGGTCAGCATATCCATTCACACCAAAGCCTGCATCATACGCTTGTTTCTCAAACACATTGTATTGTAAGTCTATGACGGTGGAGCTAGTGATATTCTACCCTTTGAAATAATAAATACTTTGTTCTCCTAGAAAGTGTAAGATCAGCAATAATTTTGTCAAAAGCCCATTTTGCGGATTCTTACATTGAACCCCTCCGTTGATTTTTATTTTGTCCGTATGCCTGACCAGCAAGTAGTCCAATTACTTTGTCTGAAAGGTTTGGATTCCAACAATCCATTGACACAAAACCTGCTAGTTCAGCAAGAAAAAGGCGAGAAATTGCAACTGAAAATCCTCTGTCAATTAAGGAAGTTAATTTTGGATCCAACAACCCCCCAAAAAAAAAAAAAAAAAAGAAGAGAGAATCTAAGAACAGCAGTAGTAAAATGGGAAATTGCAGCTGAGATTCTCCCGTCAATCACTCACGTGCCTAGCAAATTCAAACCTCGACGCTAGTCTACAATGCAAAGAGTCATTGTGCTTCGTGAATTTCTAGATAAATTCATGCCCACTACTAACTGTATGACAGTTTAATGAATTACACTTGAATTTCTAAATTTTTGTGGTCTCCTCCATGAGAGAGAGACAAAAATGGAACATGTGACCCCAAATTATCAAGAATACTGGAGAGCAAATATTCTTCATCCAGACGCTTTTGTAATTCACATTGATCTGTCCAAAGATTTCTGTATCTATCATCATCATTTGAAGAAACTCCAGCCTCTAACTGAAATGAAATCCACCAACCAATGTTTGATATTTCATGGAAATTCAGTAATTGTATTATTTAACAACAACAACAAAAATCTTGAAAAAATACTAACATTTGTTAAATAACTTCCCCGCAAACTGAACTCTAGCTAGTAATTCCATTAACAAAAGAAGAATTAGAGCTTCAAACACCTCCCCCCCCCCCCCCCCCCCACCCCAAACAAAAGATAATATTGGTAACAAATCAAATTATGAAACTTCCCAAAATAATTGAGATGGAAAAACATCGATCGAAAATAATTGACTCTAGATGAAAAAAAATTGAAGCCTGAAGCCCGTGATGTGGACTTATAACCTATAGCAAATGCAACGGTGGTCGCTTGAGGAACGCTCTAGAAAGTAGAATACGTGCCTGCCCACGTGGCGTCTAAGCATTTGTGGGCTGACATCCTTTAGTGTTTGGGCTAGATTTTCGAATTTACTTGGGTTAATCAAATTTGAAGGCTTCACGTAAAACTAAAACGGGATGGTTTTAGCTTCTACTGTTATATGAAACCCCAATTCCAATGATCTTTTATCGGTCTTGCAAAGTTTCGCCAAAATTCACTTTTCGCCCTTTCACTTCGGAATCAGAATTTTTGGGCCAACACTTCAAGGCCTTTATATCTAAGCCCAGTAATCCAAGGACAAAAGTGTAAATCACGAGAATAAAAGACGATCGGAGTAGCGAAGCAGTACTATAAATAGTATAGTAGATCAGGTTCGGTCTCGCCAATTCTCGCATCTCGCCGCCGAGCTAGGGTTTTTCGAAACAAAATCAATTTGGGTTAATTGGGAACAGTTTTGTGCTTTTCTCGATTTATTAATATTTGGAAATTTCGTCGTTTGATATTATTTCTCAAGTGTTATGCGCGCGGCCCTTAAGATCGCCTTCCACCTTTAACTATGGAAGCGTTTTGAGTCATAGCTGCGCTATATTAATAATTTTGCACAGGAATTTCTCTCTAGGGTTTTCCTATTGAGGATTGTCCTTTTAAACCCACTACTTTTTTTTTTATATAATTATGGAGGCATATGTTTTATTTTGGAGCCTGTTCTTCCTAATTGTTCGAATCCAGCAGATGGTTTTCTTTTCTGTTGGCATTATGGGCAATGGGATTTTCAGGTCCAAAATTTGCTTGGTGAATGTCTCACCGTAAAGTGGGGTACAACTTTATTAACAGAACGGAATTTACTATTAATCTTACCTTCGGCTTCGTCAAAGTTAAATTAGTACAATTTTTGGTGTTTGTTTTACTTACTAGAATAGACACTATTGGAGAGTGTTACTATTTTTTTTTTTATTTTTTTTTTACCGTTTGATGATTGTTAATTTGTTTATTTTTTATTGAAGATATGGACGGCATTGCAAGGATGATGACAAAATTAGATGTGCGAGAGGTGAATTCCTCCTTGAGCTCAACTTACGAGGCTTATTGATATCCTGACTTGCTATGCTTTCCAACATTATTGTTCTCAATTCTGGAATTGTATTTATTGGTAAAAATGTAGGAACTTTCTTCTACTCTTTCATAAATAGTTTCTTGGAGTGGTTGCCTTTGGAATTGTATATTATTGGGGTTACAGGTTTATTTGCAAATTGCAAATGACGAGACAACCAAACATGCTTAAGCTTTTCCTGATAACTAAAATTTAGAGTGGTAAGCATGATGAAAATGATTCAGGACAGTGAGGGGTTCTCCCCCTGGTGAACTTCCACATTTCAACGCTTATTGATATTCTGACTTGTCACTCCATTTAGTTATCTTTCCTGGATTTGGCAATTTTGAATCTTTCGCAATTGCTCCTCTTTCTGATCAGGAATAAACCCTTTTTTTTTTCTTTCTATTTTGCTGATATTTGGATAAAATGATCGTCAGAAGATGCTAGTCCTATTTATCTGTGACTTATAAGCTTTCAGAATTTATTATGAGGTTTATGCAGCCCCAAAATTTATGAGATCATCCTACCCGCTAATTGGCAAAGCAGATTTGTACATGATCTATCCCGCATCTGTTATTCCCTAGCAACAAATTGAAGAAACTCGTCATCCGACTACCAATCTGTACCAATTTGTGCGATCATCGCTAATTGGTAAGCTAAAAGATTGTTCATTGCTAAAACTTACCAACGTCCCTCCCCAAAAGACAAAAACAAAATCTTGGATGTTATTTTTCAATACCGTGAGTAATTTGAAAAGTGAAAAATCTCCTGGTGTGTTATTAGTGAGGCATGTTAATCTGAGTTTTATGTGGTAGCAGATATGTTCAACAGCTTGTAAACGGAGTAACAGCAACCCAACTATTAACCCAGTAAATAAATCAGGCGAAGACTCTTTTTAGAATCCTTAATTGAGAGAGAAAATGAATAATTAGTATCAATACCAGATGACTACAAGAAACATCAGCGCCTTATACAAATTGATTCATGAAACTGCAGTAACCAGTCGAAGAAACACAGTGCTAACGTGCCGTACATCATTTCTGATGTTACATTGGTAATTTGCTAATATCCAGTGTGATGTTACAAAAAACAAATTGCAATGAGCTAACAGATCTGGTAACACTTTTGTCATGACTAAGAAATTATTTACTAAATCACACAAGGCTTTCTTTCTTGTCCTTGACAGGGCTCCTGGCAAATAAATGAATGAAATAACTGTCCGCTGAATCAATTGACTGAATTTACAGCCAATATACAAGCAACAATCAGATGAAGTGCAACACAGAAACAATTTTCTATCTAGGAAGCTTTTAAATTATCGATGTTCATATTAATGCCCAAGGGAGGGCACAGGATTTATATTGGTTAGGTGCACACCATGTGTTTGATTTTTGATCATTTGAACCCCGAGATGTTCAGCTAGAGTTGACAAGGAAGATGGGTTCAAAGGGACTTGTCTTGGTGGCCGGCTATATTAAGCAAAAAGAGAAAGTGCATGCAATGTGCTTTTTTGGTCAAGGCTAAAACTATAACAAACAGACAACTGGTGGTAGATTGCTGCTCATTGGCAGACCCCCTTCAAAATTTAAGGAAAATATTTACAAATATCCAGCTTGTGAATCCCACATCTAATGTCACTGCCAAAAAAGACACACAAATAAGCTTGTTCCCTTACAACAATATCTATCCAACATACAATGACAATCTACTGCAAAATCCCAACTTCAGTTAATCTTTACACTCTAAAATGTGTTGAAGATCCCTGTATCATTTGACTATCAGCATCTCCCTTCAAATTCCATTCTAGGATGTCTTACATGATTACACACGCTGTCATGAATATAAACAGAAGATTGGAGCATGCAAATGATCCCAGTCTAAATAACAGTATTCTATCTGAGACCAGATTTGACCAAAACAAAAGGCCGATGCATTTAGCTTCAATTCAAGATGATTACAAGATGAGCTAGAATCATAATACGTGGTACTACATCCATTGATCTACAAAACAGCAGTAGATAGGTGCTAAGTTGTTGTATTTCATTTTTCTTATCTGAGAATCTGAAAAAAACCTAAACTAAGAAAAACAATACAGTCACATCCATTGATCCACAAAACAGCAACAGATAGGTGCTAAGTTGTTGTATTTCATTTTTCTTAACTGAGAATCTGAAAAAAACCTAGACTGAGAAAAACAATAGAGTCACCTTCTCATTTTTATACCCACTATAGAATAGGCAACACAGATGGCTTAAACAGAGAAAAACAATAGTCACCTTCCCGTCTAAGTCTACAAGTAAAGCCCCTGAAATGCATTATAACAAACATATAGGCCAGTGAATACTAGTGTATTTCTCAGCTGTTAGTCAGAATTCAGATTATCAACAATTAATTCCAAGTTCAATTCAATTAGAGAGAATATACACATTTAGTGTTGAATACCATAGTCTACCCGGCAAACTACAGCTGCAAACCAAGAATCCAAGTAAAGGAGGTCATGAATGTGTGATGGTACATATCAAACCGAAGCAAATTAATTCCAGAGTTACATACAGGTATTTTAAGTGAAAGTTGCTCAAATTTAGAAGAGATGGCAGTCTTTTCGCCTCCTTCAAGTGATCAATACCATAGCAAAAACACTCAGTACATCTCATATATTGCGAAAACAACCTCAACTTAAAAGTTTAGGGCCCCATATATTGCAACAGCAACCAGCATATAAACTTCATCTTGCATGGCTTGAAACTAGAATCGAAACCAAGCATTACAAAAAGAAAAAACCAACACGCAAAGATATATTTGTTTTGAGCATTGAAAACCTATACGACTTCAAAAGAGACATTCTCAATTGGAAATCCTATCAATTAATATCGATTATCCAGTTTGTACCAAATTGGTACCAGAATTGCTACCCCAAAGATATCTTAATAACACATCCATCATCCCCGGCATCGCACCGACGCTCAAAAAGGGGAAAGAAGTGGAGTACTCCGTTGAACTGTTGTATAACAGTAATTAATTGTATCATAGGCCTCTGAAAAGCTAGCAAAAATTTAAACTTCTCAGTCCGACTTGGTTTAACACCAAATTTGTACCATATGTATGTCAAAACTTAGGAAGGTAGTCGCCAATCAATCAAGAAAACCTGTTTGGCGCCAAACGGCGTTGCGAACCTGACGAAGATCTCTGCCCTTGAGAGTTCTCCCGACGCCTTCAAGCACCGAGAACGTAGTCTTAGGAGACACAGCTGCCGATCCTCGAGCCACGATCTCGTGCGGCGGTAGCATTTCATCGTCGGCGTCATTGTCATCAATGTCCACGTCCACAAGTGAGCCACTATTCACCTTTCTAGGCATCATTGGCACATTCACCGGAGCCGACTGTTGGAACTTCCTTGCCGGCGTCGACTGCGAGTAGCTGTTGTAGTTCTGCGGCTTTGGAACCGAAGGAATCGCTCGCGAAAGCGGCGTCGATTGAGTAGGCGAGGCCGAGAGTGGATTTTTGTGAAACGGGGAAGTGTTCGGAGAGATAGAAGGCTTTCGGTATAGCAGAGACTGGTTGGGGTTCCGGTTGTCATCCGACAACGCAGCGAGTATCCCGAACTTCTCCGGCTGCCGAAACGGCTGGCGGGTGTTAATTACAGACGCCGGCGAAGAGGAGCGGCCACGAGGCTCAGTAAAATCTCCAGTCCAAAAGACGTCGTCTTCGTTAAGCTCGTCGGCGGAGACGGAGTTATCTCCGGAGGCCACGAGAGTGGTGCTATGTTTAGTAGAAGAGAGAACACCGAGGAAACGATCCGAGGAGGGCGATCGGCGATGACGGAAGTTAACGACGCCGTTTTGATCCATTTGGCTGGGACAACTACAATGGCTCTACTTCGAATCTAACTGAACTGGTATTAGTAATCTGTTGTGAATTAATTATCTTCTGCGCTTCGGAAAGATCAGGGCCCTGCAAAATGCCAAATAAATCTTCAGGTTGTAGGATGGTGGGGTCCAGTGGCAATCGAATGGCCCCGATGAAATTACGAGTGCCCATGGTTGGAGTAATTGAAGCTGGATGCTGAGAAATGACGTGGCGAGGGGTCGCAGAGAGTAATGATTGATGGGATTGATGGGGGCATATTTGTGTCTTGTCTTGGGGGAGAAATCAGAAAAAAAGAACCTAAGTCTGACGTGGGACCCCATCTCAAGTTTTCACTTTTGTTTTGGGATAATTTAAGAGACCTCCCGGAGATTTAGGACAATTACAGGTGCTCCCCTGATATTTAAAAATTACACTTACCTCCTTTCATATTATAAATTTACTCTAATATCCCTCAATGACGTATAAAACAAAATTCATCAATTAGCCTATTCTAACTTTCTTCTTACCTGAAAATCTCCCTTTTGAACTTTTTATTCTCTATTTTTCTCGACAAATCTATTTCCCTCGATCTCATTAAACAAAATTATATATAGAGGACCCCAAAAATATATACGTTTCTTATATTTATTAAATTACATATCGAAACATATAGTAGAGAATCAATTTTATATTAAAATGAAAAATTGCAAAAATAAATCAATGCCAAGTGTAGATATATAATTGGATTTGAATAATGCCTTCTTTTTTATGTTTTCATTTGAATTGAGAAGATAAATAAACTTTAATATCCCTTCCACTGTGTCAATCTTAAACACGGTATAGATCGATATAGGATTATCAGGATTTTGAAAGATGGGAGGAAATTTGTGAAAATATATCTTAATACTGAGAAATAACATTGAATAAATTTGTAAGGATCTTTTATGAAAACTTGCGAGAAAAAGGTATTTTTAGGATATCAAAGTAGAAAATTTGCTCGTATTAGCATTTTGGGTTTCTTTCATTACGCAAATAATGAAAGTTTGTAGTTTAAGAACTTGATAGGAGCTGTCTACAATTGTTATAAACTTTTAAATTATCTCTCTCCTTTTTATATTTTTTGGTGGGTTCAGAGGGACGTTGTTATCTAAGTATAGAACGATTGTCTGTGGTTGGTATTTGGTAGGAAGCTGAGTATCTAAAGCTTAATTGGCTGCATTATGCAATCAATCAAAAGTTTCGTGGGATGCTTGTGATGCCTATTTTGATAAATTTTTTTACATGTATTTAGCGTGCAACTTCATATGTAATTTTATAATTTATATTAATTATTTATATTAGTATGCATTATTATGCTTACGTAACACTCTTTTAAACTATAAAGTTTATAAATGAAACTGTAGATTCAAACCTCTCTTAATTTGACTGTATAATATGATTTTCATACACATTAGTAGTAGCTGGCATTTACGTGTTTTAGCTAATAGCACCAAGGTTATTTTCTAATGGCTTTCCTATTACATTATTATATAGCAATGAAATTTTAAAATTTCCTCTAATTATGGTCACCCAAAAAAGAGAACATTTGTATTCGTTTTCAACAAGAAAATAGTTTCGAGGACTTTAATTTTTACATTGTGCCTTTGCAAGCAAAAATCAAAATGTGGAATTAAACCAATTATGTAAACATAATAGTTCATGCTGTCAATGCCAAAATAACAAAATTCATCGAGCTTGCACTAAATGAAAATTAACTTAAGTTGTATGATAAATATCATAAATTAAAATGGTAGTTTAAGACAACGTGATATCATATTATAATGGAGACCTTTTATAATCACGCACAATGTAAAAAATTATAATTAATCTTACTTAATCTTATATATATATATATATATATACACACACACACACACACTCATGCACGCACTCCATTATTTTGCCAAGAACATAAAAAAGGTGATTAGGAAATGTATTTTAAAAAGAATTTTTTTTGTTGCATTAATTGACTTTAAGAAAGCATAGAAAATTTTGCATTTATTTATTTTTCAATATATAAATTGGCAAAGTGCGGTATTTTTATTTTTTTATTATATGAAGAGTTTTAAATTGGGAAATTGCAATATCTGCTTGAATGTTGTGTGTGTTTAAAAATTCTATTTAACATATCAACCACATAGTGAATATTTGGTCAGTTTCTTGTTTTATTTTCTAATTCTAATACTTGTTCAATATATGCTTTCCTGTCATTTTTCAATTAACATTATTTCCTTATTTAAAAACTTAATTACTCGTCAATAATAATCTTAAAAAATTTATATTTCTCTTACACAATTACATATTCAATTTTAGCTTAAAATGTATCCATATATATGGCAAATCATTTATTGTTTTTATCAAAATTATCACAATCACTTTTTTACACCAAAATTAATTAGTCACATATTCCATTTTGTAAAACATATTAAATATCTTTAAAAATAATTATACATATCCCTATTGCATCAGTTGTAACTTAAAAAGTACACAATATTAAACACGATTTATAAAATTCGAAAAAAGATATTTAAATTATTATTCATTTATTATGTTAATTAAAATATTAATAAAATTTTCACAGTTTTGGAAAAAAAAAAAAAAAAAGTACTAGGTCATAACTGGAGTTGAATATTCCGGGGTCCAGGGTCCACAAACAAGACTTATCCACTTATTATTTGCCAACTCAGAAACGACGGCGTAAGTTACCGATGCGTTGAATGGTCGAATCTACCCCTCACCCTTTCCCGTTTTAAGGCTAACACGAATAACCCCTTCCCTCCATACACCCCTCGACGCTGCCGGAACAGTAAACCTACTTGCGCACCACCAATCCAATTCACTTCCGAACACCTCCACCACCTAGCGTACAGCTCTCTATCTCCGCTGCTATTCTTCACGGGCTTCCAATCAGAAGAACAACCATGATCCCGGCGGTATTTATAATTATGCCACCATCCTTATCATTGCCAATATTCAACCTAATTTTGAATATCCTGCACGGGGTTTTTGATTCATAATTTCTTAGGGTTTATTTTATTTAATTTGAATTGGTTTAACATGCAGCCGCAAAGGAGTGGATCGGGGAACTCGCACAGCCCTAGATCCTCATCTTCGCCGTTTTTATCGGTATCGGTGACTGATCCAGCTAAGATGGGCAATGGCGTCCAAGCTTACATCTCCTACAAAGTTATTACTAAGGTGTCAGTTTAGTTCTTTTTGGCCTTATTCTTCATATGCTGGGATCATATATATTTGGGAGTTTAGAAAACAGATAAAGTTTTGCAAAATATAAGTAATTATTTCTTGTGTTTCGCAAGATTAGGTTATTCTGATTGTTTGTACAACGGGCGGTTTTGCTTTATTGATAGTTTTACTGAAGAATTGGTGGTGAATGTTGCATGCGTCTATTCCTGTTTACATTGTTGTAATGTTAGATTGACTTATTTTCTGGGTTTTATTGCGTTGAAAGATGGAAAGTTTTGGAGTTGCATGGTTTAAGCAAGTGCAGTCATATGGAAAGAGTTTCGATGCCTTGTTTCTCTGTTCTTAATAATTATCTAGATGAGTTGACGAGACTTTTTTAGTTTGGACTTGAAACTTATTTTTGCAGACAAATTACCCCGAGTACCAAGGGCCTGAGAAGATTGTTATTAGAAGATATAGTGATTTTGTCTGGTTACGTGATCGTCTTTCTGAGAAGTATAAGGGAGTCTTCATCCCTCCTCTACCGGAGAAGAGCACAGTAGGTAATAAGCCAATGCACTTTTTTGTCGTCTGTCTCTCTTTGTTTTGTCTGCTTAAAAATTTTCCACTCATTTCTTATACCAAACTGGAGAAGTGACTGATGTGAGTATTGTGACAAAGCTAAATAACATGTTTCTGCTTCTGATATAGTTCTGAGTGATGCTATTAGGAATACAAGGTTTTTTCAGAAAGAAAAGAGGTTGTACTACTTTCTCCTGTTTTTCTCTTTAAGTTAAATCAATTAGCCACTATTAGTTAATGACAAGTCTCCCAGGTAGTAGCAAAATAACTAGAACTCACTCTGTCCAAGGATTTGACTGTTCTTGAACCCACCACTCTAGTTCTTTCAAGTAACTAATATAGCTCGAATGTTGCAAAGACTTGGCTTACCCAAATTTCTGTTTACTTTGTGAATATTAACTCCAGTTTTGCCCTGCATTTGTCTTGTAATCTTGAATGAACCCATCATTTAAAAGTTTTGATCTAACAAGCCACATGTTTAGAAGTTTTGGAAACTTTTAGCTTGTTCTACGAAATATATGGAGCTCAAATTTTCCAGATGTGGAGTATAAATGTGTATAATTTTCTAGCTTTTGATCTTGTCTTGTAATTAGCTTATTCCTCTTTTTCTGATAAACTATCACCCCTTTTGAGTTGAATTCATTACTTTCAAGTTTAGGATGTTCCAGAGTAAATTATACCCTAATGCTTCTTTGCTTGTATTCCCTTTTACCCTTCATTCAACTTTTTCAGCTCATAAATATTTAAGTCACAGTACTTTGTCGACGCCTGTCTGCTATGCTTTACTGATGGGCAACTGTTTATTTTTTCCAAGCAAGCATTTACACCGTGATTTCTGATATCAAAGTTGAAATAGAAGACTAGATATAGATAATAGGAAGAGTCACCTTCAATTGTGGTAATGGGAAGGAGTGGATGTTGGTAGCTTTCTTCGGAAGGGGGGAAAAAAGAAGACAAAATTTTTTACAAGAATAAGTGAAGAGATCACCTAAATAATTAATCAACATTCAACCATGCCTTATGTCTTTAATACCAGCATTTTTAATTTTGAAATTCCATCTAATTGGAGATTATAGATATAATGGACTGTTTCGTATAACTTTGCATACCATTCTGTGTAAGTCAAATAGTCAATGCTCATTATAATTCATTGGCATAGCTGGCTTATAATGGCTCCTTAAGCTTGTATTGTCTATATTTTAGCTTGTGATCTTGATTGATGTTAGGCAGCAACTGGAGATTGACATTGAATTGAAATATGGGTTTATATGTTGAGAGTTTTCTTGTCTGACTGTGGATATTCCTTGAGTTGCATTAAGAAGTAATTACACCCATTGAATCTAAATGAATGAGCTTAATTTATTAGGCATGGGGCCTGTAAGTTTGACCATCTTTTACTGTCTGTTGCATCACTTGCACATTGACTAACAATAATTGGCAGGTCATACTTAAAGTAGAAAAATGATTTGGTAGATCATACCAAGAAAGGAGAAAACAAAAATTGCCAGATCGTGGTAGAAAAAGAGAAAAAAAAGGTAGATCATACTAATTAATAGTTAATATCAGCATTAAGGTCGGTCTGATATATTTTCCGCAAAATATTCTTGGGAGAATTTCCATCCGTTCATACTTAGGAAACTAAAGTGGTATTTGATAAATCCATTGTCTCACTGTGCCAGGGCTTGTTATTTAGTATTGATGTCTTATTGAAGTCTAATGTACTTTGACCATGACATCATTGGGTGAATCTGATTATCTGCATAACTTACTGTAATGTGGTAAGTTTGACTTTGTCCTCTATTTGTGCAGAAAAATTTAGGTTTAGTGCTGAATTCATTGAAAGGAGGCGTCAAGCACTTGATGTATTTGTCAACAGAATAGCTTCTCATCACATGCTTCAGCAAAGTGAGGATCTGAGAATCTTTCTGCAGGCAGATGAGCAGGTACTTTGTCTCAATCTGCTGGCTCGAACACAATCATCTGACTTTGTGTAATCTTCTTTGTGAAAAGTATGTTGTAAAGAGGTCACTTTTTGCCTCTCTATCTAAGTTGTACTTAAGAAAACTGTTACATTTAAGAATAAAAATGGATATTCACCTCTAGTAAAACAGTATTCACTCTAAGTTTGCCTCCTTACCTCTTTTGGAAAAATTTGTTGAACCTGTGAATTCTTATGTATTATCTGTAAAGATGGCAAATGGACGGGATGAGTGGGATTAATTGGGACCATAAAATATGGGCCATACCCAAACATTCCCATATTGGTCATGGGATCAATATGGGTGGGGCTAAAATGGGCTAGACCCATTTTGATACCGCCCAAATACCGAATAATAATTTTTTCTTGATAGCAAAATAAATAAATTATTGGGCGTACTTGCAATTTTGAGTCATCTAAATAATATTTGACTATCAAATGTTTAAACTTGCAATTTTGAGTCATTTAAATAATATTTAAATAATGAGCTATCAAACCCATGGGAGTCCCAAGTAAATCCTATTTATACCCATATTTGGATGGGTATTGTTGTTTATACTTCCAATTAAGCCCCATCCCATACTTTTGATACCTATCCCACCCAAATTAAATTTGGGCATGGGTACCCATTGGGTCTTGGGACTTATTGAAACCTCTAATTATCTGTCTCAGCCCATCATCTTCATTTTTCTGGTATTTTACTTTATTTTGCTTTCTGTTTAGTTCTATATTTGATTCCATTTCATTATCTGTTATGTAGACGATGGAAAGGGCAAGATCTCAGGAGACTGGTATATTCAAGAAAAAACCAGCTGATTTGATGCAGATATTCAAGGTATCTTATAAGTGGAATGAAATTTTAGTTGAATAGAGGGACTCCTAGTCTGTCTCTCATCAAGTTTTCCCTTTATCCTGAGTAAGACCTTGATGAATAAGCAATAGACATGGGTTTACAGCCCCCTTTTTTTTCCCCCGCTTTTGTTATAGCTTTGTATGATTGTAATTATCCACATCTTGAACATAAAACTTTGGAAGTTTTAGCTTGGCCATTCCAAAAAAAAAAAAAAAAAAAGAAGGCACTTTGCATCTTCAGGAGATGCGTATGATTGGAAAATTAGATATCTTGCTCATTGTGGTCCTGGCTCACACATCATAGATCTCCATGATGTGTGAAATAGCTCATAACTTTGTGCTTTGTCCTGAAATATTGCATATTTGTGTGGCAGTGTGAAATAGCCAACAAGACAAAAGAGTCTTTATTCAGAAGGATGACTTTGATACTGATGCTTGTGTAATTTTGGCAGGATGTACAGTCAAAGGTGAGTGATGTTGTTCTTGGAAAGGAAAAACCTGTTGAAGAATCAACTCCTGAATATGAGAAACTGAAACATTATATATTTGAGCTCGAAGATCACTTAGCTGAAGCTCAAAAGCATGCATATCGTCTTGTAAAAAGACATAGAGGTATGAGCCATAGTTAGTTATTTTGTTGTTTGAATATATATAATTTGGGATATAATAGCAAAATGCTCAGAAGTCTATTCACCGCAGATTTTAACTTTGAACAACGAAATTTAACAATAAAAATGTTTTCCAGATAAATATCTTTTTGTAAGTGGCTAGAAATTGGGTTTTTCACTGTAAATCATGTCCAAATTTTAGACTCTTTTATGTTGCTGTGATTTCTTTTTCTTTTTCTATTTTAAGTTCAACCATCTTTTAGAAGATTCCCTGCTCCCCACCCCCCCGGCGGGCCCCGCTCCTCCTGCCCCCCAAAAAAAAAAAAATCCAAAGCCCCTTTTTGCAGCCTCTATTGGACTTTGGGGGTTTATATATATATTCTTCTTTTGAGTGCTCATAACATAATATGGTGACCAATTTATTTTGGTTCCTCATATGCTATTGCGCACTTAGTTAACCATGCATAATGAGTTTCTTGATATTTTACCTTAGAGTCGGGACAATCTCTATTGGACTTTGGGGGTTTATATATATATATACTTCTTTTGAGTGCTCGTAATATAACATGGTGACCAATTTATTCTAATTCCTCATATGATATTGTGCACGTGGTTAACCATGCATAATTAGTTTCTTGATATTTTACCTTAGAGTTGGGACAATCTCTGTTGGACTTTGGCAAGGCAGTCAAGCTTCTTGGTACCTGTGATGATAATGCTCTTGGAAAGGCATTTTCTGAGCTGGGGGTGAAATCAGAAATCATCTCAGTTAAGCTGCAGAGGGAGGTGCGCTTTGAATTGTATTTTGGAAAGGGATCATATTTTACTGCTTTGCAACTGAAGATTGCTATTTTGATTCTATACTTAATTTTGCCAAACATCAGGCTCACCGTCTCTTAATGAACTTTGAAGAACCTTTGAAAGATTATGTTCGTGCCGTGCAATCTATTAAGGTTAGTCTTTGAGCTTTTTGCTGTCGTTCTGCAATCTATCAAGGTTATCTACATACATGTGTTTAGCGATTTGAGGGAGCTCTTGCATTCTCCAGAGGAAGAAAACCACATTTTCGTTCTCTTTAAATAAATGAATTCAAATAATGTTGCACCATGCTGAAAAAGGAGAAATGGCAATGGTGTCTCCTAGGATTGATCTGTGATTCTTGCTTTATCTATTTGTCTATCACGTTTTTGGTTTGTAATAGAATCTCAAGCTCTTGCCCTCCTACTTCTGCAACAGGCCACACTAGCTGACAGAGCAAATGCTTTCAAGCAACATTGTGAATTGGCCGAAACTATTAAGTTCAAGGAAATTGATCTGTGAGTTTCTGTCAACTGTAATTAATTTGTGCTTATTTCCTGAAAATATAATCATAGAAACAGAAAATTAATTTCACCAGAGTATTTCTTTGTTGATTAAACAGCTGCGTGGTAGCTTTTTTCATTTTAGCACAATATGGAAGAATGGATGGGTATTGACTTAATATCGTACCTGTTATGAATTGTCACCAGTGATTGCTTTTGAAAACGTTAATTTAGTGAAAGATCAATAAATCTTTCTGGTTATTGCATCTCAATAACCCCTATTTTACTCTATGTAGCTTGTTCTGAACTTGAGGAATGACCAGAAAGCTGAAATCAAGCCAGAGGCGTACTGACCTGGCTGTAGCAATTGTCCTCCCTCCCCCTTTCTCTCCCTCCCTTTGTCCCTCTTCCGGGGATTTTTAGGATTAACAAGTTCATTAAAAAGCAGATCCTGTCATCTTAAATTATGCACAAATAAATTTAGTTTCAGCACATCTTTCAAATTGTTGAATGGAGTAATAATTATTTATTTAAAATTTGAAATTTACTGCTGGTATATCATTATTGATACAAAACCTGTGCTTGGATTTGTCTGCAGGAACAAACTTAAGCTAACGAGATCAGAAAAATTGGCTGAGGCTGAGCGTGAATACGAAGTGGTTAGTTGACTTGTTTTAGGATGTTTCCTTCTCAAATGTTGTGTTTTGCTAATATTTGGTTTCTGTGATGCAGCTGAAGGCTGATGGGGAGGAGGCAACAAGAAGATTTGAAACAATTGTGCAGTTAATGAACGAAGAAATTGTCCGATTTCAAGAACAAAAGACAATAGACATGGGCCTTGCTTTCCATGAATTTGCCAAGGGACAAGCACGTCTAGCGAATGGTATTGCTGAAGCTTGGAGGAGTCTTCTTCCGAAGCTTGAAGCTTGTGCTTCCTGATAGTGAAACAGAACGTTTGCCAAGATAACTAAATGGAAGATACAGGTAGCTATTCTGAAAAGGCTTACACGTTTTTGAGTTTGTTTTGCCACTTCATTGTTGTACGAATTAAGGTAGATTTTCATTTTTGTTTTGCCACTTCATTATTGTACGAATTAAGGTAGGTTTCCATTTTTAACATGTACAGACCCTTAAAATAGAGTACCATAGCAATAGAGTGAAAGAGTTTCCTGGAACACCTAACGGAAAGCGGTGATAAATAAAGGTTAAATATGGTTGCCTCTTCAGTTGCTCATGAATTCCATGCAAGTACTTCTTATATATAAGGTGATGGTGGTGGTGTGATGATGAGAGCAATGTTGCTTGTTCGAAGGCTTTGGTCTATGTACCTCGATTTTCAAGAACTATAGAATCTTCAAACAAGACCATGCGACCTTTTAGAAAACCGTCTTTGATCTTGGTCCTTACGAAACAAAATATTTTATAATTTCTTCCCTATCTGACTGGCTTAATAATTTGTTGATTTCTTGGTACGAGGATTTTTTATTTTCATCAATTGTATACATTGTGATATTGGGTGAGGCTCTCAAACTAGTGTTAGAGTGTAATTTTTAAACTTTTTGTCATAGGCAATTTGGACGTGGCTTTCAATCTTAACTACTTTTTTTATTTTTATTTTTATTTTTTTATCCCTCCTCCTAAACACCAAGTGACGGCTCCTAGGAATTTATATTACCGCATCTCACATCTTCAAGTGAAGTGAGTGCTTCCACCTATGTTCTTCCTCCCAGACACCCAAAGAGACAACAATAATGAAGCAAGGGTTACTGGCACAAG
This sequence comes from Mitragyna speciosa, assembly GCA_024721245.1. Lineage (NCBI taxonomy): Eukaryota > Viridiplantae > Streptophyta > Magnoliopsida > Gentianales > Rubiaceae > Mitragyna > Mitragyna speciosa. The sequence continues at coordinate 3,981,566 of CM045553.1, read as the reverse complement.
TATAAACATTATACATCTCACACAGCGCAGGCCTTCCACGTGCAAAATTCCCAATTTGCTACTTGTTCTCCAGCAGCAATTATCACCAAAGGACAACGATAATCTTTTAGATTCACTCTTGTCCATCAACATTCGAGCAAAAGGACCCCTGAATAAGGTCTAGAAGACAGCGTAGGAAACGACACCCATTCTGCACCAATGATGACGAGGATGGGAGTCGTTAGGGACCATGAAATTGCCAATTTAGAAACCAACCTTGCAAGATTTGAAACTTTGCCTTTTCAGATCAGGTTATGGATCTTTGGATGTTTTTGGACTCTTATAATAGCTGTGTCCCAAGTGTTCAACATAAATAGGTTGTGGGCTTTCCTGGATTTTAGCATATCTTTCTACAAAAGCACGGTTTTCTTGGCTTGATGAAGAGGTCATTTGAGGTATGTTTTGATTAAGAGTCATTGTTTGTGAACAGAAAAGTCGGAAACTTAAAGCAAGTTTTCTGGTTTTTTTTATTCCTTCGTTTTTTCCACTATTGGAAGATGTTGACTTGATACGCGCGAATTAGTGTTTTTAGTCTAGTTTGAGCCTACTCTAAAATCAGCCTACAGCTGATCCCAGTTACTTTTTTCACTTTGTAGGATCGGGCTAATGGGGCTCTAGAGATACGTGCGAATAAGTGCTTTAGCCTAGTTTGGGCCTGCTCAAATTCAGCCTACAGCTGATCCCAGTTTCTTTTTATACTTTACAGGATCGGGCAAATGGGGGCTACAGGGGGAGAGAGGGGCTGTAGAGGGACAATTCTACAGTAGACAATATAAGTTTGTAAAAAATTAATAAAATTTTGACAACTCACGTGACTTTATATATTTATAGATTAAATTAATAATTTATGTGGGTCTGTCTTTGTATTCATCTATTGGTTCTTTGTATAGTACAAAACTTATTCAGTCTGTACCATAGCCAAATTCGCTGCAGAGCAATAAAATGACGTGCCGGCTCTCAGCGTAGAGTTGACTCCTGCGTGCGTGCTCATCCATTGCGTTTGTGCTAACTATGAGGGTGGCCGGCTGTGTGTACAGTTGTATGCGAGTTTGATCAAACAAAAAAAGTCAATTAGTAACATGCTTGCTTGCGCGAGTTTGATCCAAAAAAATAAGAAGTCAATTCTGTCACCGCGAACCAGGAAATGGTCCTTAATTAAAATTGCGGTGCCGCTGGAGTTCTCTATTGACTTCTTCTGTTCTAAAAGAATTAGTTTTCTGCCGGCCTTCTGCATTATATTGTGGCAACTTGCAAGCATTTGCTTCCCTCTGCAGGTGTACTAATTGAAGTATGTGAAGTTAACAACAATCTGCATGTGTGGATATTCTCCTTAAAATACCATAAGATTCCGGTACCTAGATTCTCTTGCTTTGTCGCTTTCTGCTGTGTGATATGTATAGAACATCAAACGAATCAGTCTAACAACTAAAATTCCTTTATAAACTACTCCTAAAATTAAACTAAACAGTGAGAGCTGAGAGAAACTTTCTTTTCAACTTGTCAATATTTAAAAAGCTGCCGTTAATTGAAGCCTATTTTCAACAAAAAAAAAAAAAAAATCAGAATCATACAATAAAGAAACTGATGTCCTCCAAGTCCTTTGTAGGCGCCTAGACTTGGTCTTTTCTTTTTTTAATTTAGGCTGAATGGCGGGACGTGGTCATTTTTTTTTTCCTTTTGGTAATTTGGTTCTGCATTATTTTCGTCAGGGATTCTCTACTTGGGCTATATATAGTAGTTAAATTGGGCTATGGATTTCCATCAAGTCTTTGGAATAAAAAAATGGAGAATCCCAAGTCAGAAGATTGCTTTGCTGAAGGGGACTGTGACAGTTACGATGCTGTTGTAATTGGGTCCGGGTATGGAGGTTCTGTTGCTGCTTGTCGGATGTCAATGGCTGGCCTGAAAGTATGTTTACTTGAAAAAGGGAGGAGATGGGAAGCTCAGGACTTCCCGACTAACAGCTTGGAAATGCTGTCAGCTGTCAGGATAGAGCACCGGACACTTGGAGTCAGCATTGGCCCCAAAGATGCTCTGTATCAAGTCAGTTATTCTGTTTTTTCTTCTTTAGTATCTGCATCTTCATTCACTTCTGGTTCTAGTTAACTTCTAGTGCTGCAGAGACAGTTTGTATTTCGTTTCAAACTTCACGGGCAATTACAGGGCCATAATACTTTAGTAGTTTGTACTGTAAGCCTAAGTCTAATGGAAAGTTGGTCTGCATTTACTGGAAGTGGAAAGAACTGGGATTTCCCTTTAATGGAAAGTTGGTGACATCAAAAGGGAGATAAAAAAAAAAAAAAAAAAACTACTATGCTATCAAATAGCTCAAGTTTGCATAGGATTTAGACATCCAAGATTCAACTACTTCTTTTCACTAAATTCATAATTTATTCTTGACTAAAACACTCATTTATGAACAGCTGTACATGGATTAATACGCATAATTGTCTATGAGGATTAAACGTTCTTAATCTTTCTGAATCTTTCTTTCTTCGATTTGTATAATGGGAGTACAGGTATGCAGACAGGATGATTCTTTAGCAGCAATGGCCTGTGGGCTTGGTGGAGGTTCACTAGTGAATGCAGGAGTAATGGTGCCAGCGCCAGTTCGCACAAGAAGGAGTCACAAATGGCCAAAAGATTGGGAAAAAGATTGGATGCTTTGTGAAGCTTCGGCTTCAACAATGTTAAGAACACAAAACGTTCCCGCCAAGTTTGGAAATACTAAAATCATGGATGAAGTGGCAGGAGAAACTTCTGGTTTCCAAGATCCACTGAAGCTAGCTGTGAACTTTGACTTGGAAGATCAGATATACAATCCAAATAAGTCTCAGGAAATGAATAGTTGCCAGGCCTGTGGAAATTGCCTGTCTGGCTGTCCTTATAATGCCAAAAATTCTACAGATAAAAATTACTTGGTCTCAGCCATCCAGGTATATCCCTTTCCCTTTTTCCTGATACTTTCTGAAGCACATATTTCTGTAGATAGGGACACCAACAGTTTAAATAGAGAGCAAGGGTGAAAAATTATTAGCCCCTATGATTTTAGATATTCAAACTTGGAGAAATTCATGATCATGGACCCCTTATTGCATTGTTGATGCCTAACAATGAAATAAAAAATTGAATACAGGCTGGATGCATTATCAGAACAGAATGTGAAGTACAATATGTCGTGAGAAATCCAGATGATACCTGTGAAGTAGAAGAAGCAATAAACAGAAAAAAGAGGCGGAGATGGCTAGTATTTCTTAATGAATTTGAATATATAGCATCAGATTTTGTTGTCGTCTCAGGTATTATTAAGATGCAGAAAAATTATAGATCTTGTCAGAGTTCTGGAGGTAAAGAATAGTTTTAAAATTCTGACAGTGTTACCTAATTATCTGTTTGTGGCTGCAGCCGGAGTATTTGGTACAGCAACAATACTTTTCCAATCACAAATGAGAGGCTTGATTGTTTCCAAGAAGCTAGGTTCCGGGTTAAGCTGCAATGGTAATAATGTGGCGTATCTTGCTCAAAGTAGAGCACCATTAAATGCTTATGGGTTGGACAGAAAGAAGCTCTCTGATGTACCTTTTGAAGAACGTCCAGGGCCATCCATTTCTTCATCATATATTTCATCATTGGGTTTCACAATTCAGGTTTATGCCCCTCTTATTGGCTGTATTAGAGTTTTTTATTTGAAAATACCACCAACAGAGATATATGTTGTTTTAACTGCCAGGTCTTTACACTCCCCTTCCCCTGGGCAAGAAATTGAAAAAAATAAAAAAAAGGGAGTAAAAGTTGGTCTTGGATTCTAAGTATTATGATCAGTGAGTAACTGAATTTTGATATTCGCTAATGATGTATATAGATCACAATTGATTTTGACAGCTGACTTGTAACTAGCTATTTGTCCATGTAAAAAGATCCCCAAACTGCAAATTTTTGTGCTCAGGTGATTTGCATTATGCAATGGGATTATTTATCCATGCAAACCACATAGTTTAGGCTTTTCAAAGTTTTTCGGGATGGTCCTTGCACATTATAGTATTTGGTTGTAGGATTGGTTTTGTTTTTTAGTTGGAGGGTATGTGGTTAGGTCATACTTGTGTTTATAAGATTGAAAATTCATCAAGAACAGAAAATGTGAGTACATGCCATGTACTGACTAATTTTGCCAAGCAGAATTTGGCATGATTATATTGCTCCTCTATTGCAGAGTGCAGTACTTCCCACTGCTTTTCCCTGGCTGCTTTTCAAAGGAATTACAACTTATGGATGGCCCATTGGCTATGGTTTCTTACATTGCATAATATTCAAGGTGAAGCATCTTTTTGATCAACGCTTCCAAGATATGGTTCTGAATATAATAGGAGATGATAACGGTGACGGAAAACTTACTTTTCGAAAAGACACCAACGAGATTTGCTTTCAGCCCCCAAGTGACCCTTTATTGGCACGAAAAATTGAAGCTTTGCAGAGACTCACAAAAAAGTTAGGAGGAATTCTCTTCATGTCAAGGTACAGGAGCACATCTGTTCATCTACTTGGTGGATGTTGTGCTTCATCAGATACTTCATCTGGTGTTTGCAACAGTTATGGTCAAGTTTTTGACACAATAAGTCCAAATACAGTGCATCCTGGGCTGTATGTCTGTGATGGCTCCTTAATACCTTGCTCTGTTGGTATTAATCCATCTCTCACTATTGCTACAGCTGCTGAGCATGTAAGCAAGCACCTAGTGCAAGATGCTCTTGACCGCAGAAGTGAAGATGTAGACTTTGTAAGTAGAAAGACTGATGAGACGCCAGGTGCAGTCTCTTCATGGAAGCTAGGGAGCACCCAAAGATCTGAAGTACTGTTTAAAGAAACCATGCGAGGGCATGTTGGTGGTCTGCCATGCACTGCGTACTTCAAAGTGAAATTGAATTTAAGAACCACTACTGATGAAAGGAATATTGATGTTGAAAACTCTCATTCTATCCTAGGAGGAAAAGTTGGCGGCTACATCATGTGCAGTGCTGTAGAAATGGATAAATTGCATGTTATAGACGGCAAGGTGGCCTTGTGCAAAATAGATGCTAAAACTCCTTACACTCAATACATGCACTATCGTCTCCTCCTGGCAGCATCCTCTGGTTCAAGGTTAATGCGGTCCTGAAATATATTTCTTCCTGTTTCTATTGATTAAGATAATATTTCTTAAGTTCCTTTTTTGCAGGTACATTTTTGAAGGGAAGAAAGTCATGAATCCTTTCTTCTTTGGACTTCATGCATGGAAAGATTCAACAACACTTCACGTGGTATTCAGAAAAATACCCACGCATACATCAGGGGAAGTGATGATAAGCTTGAAGGGGAAACTTCATATTTCAATGATGGAGCTCCTAAAAACTGTAATTAGTCTATCTGGAAGCCAAAAAATGATATTTCTGCGACTTCTACTGCAATCCTTTTTCAGGACTTACATCTCACAAGTACCTCGAGGAAGTCACAAGAGGTTCACACCTTTGGATTTGTACCAAAGTTCATATCCAAGTAGCACGCTCCATGAGATAAAAGCAGGTACTCATAATCGTAAATCTAGATTTCTTTTTTTTTGGTGGTAAATACTATCAAGCTTCTTTTACTTCAGTAAATTTTTAAAACTTGTGCAATTCATTTTAATCCAGTCTAAAGAAATCCCCGAGCCGACAGGCAAAAGAAAAATTAGATCTACTCGAATACTATCATGATGCCTGTAAGGAGGGCAGATATTCCCTTGATACGACTGAGCAAGGTGGCCATTTGTAATATTAGATCATTTTGTTTGAACAGTGTCGTTAACTAAATGGGTAAAATTAGCAGTTGAGAGTTGTGATAGGAAATGAAGTCCATCAAAATTAATAAGATATCTTATACTGTAGTTAATGTACTTCACTGTGATTCAATAACTAATTTCTCAATTTTACTTTTCCTGTTAAATCAACAGAAGATGGCGTTAAAATCATCTGCCTACAGTGGACGTGCAATCAAGGACCACAGAGGCATGGAGAAGGGATAAAACCATTTCCTGTGCTCCTAATTAATGGTTATTCAACTGAAAGTTATTCCTTGCCAACTGAAATGAATGATCTGGTTAGAACTTTACTGCAAGAAGGACATGAAACATGGCTTCTGCAATCACGAGTGCACCCATCAAGTTCTTCAAATAACATGACAATAGAAGATATCGGAATGTTCGACGTGCCTGCTGGTAGTACATACCTATTCAACTACAACTAATTTATACCGCATTGCATTTTCTATATGAAATTCTCGTTCACATTGTTTTTTCTGCAGCAATCAACAAGATCCTTGAATTGCATGGGGAATCTGCAAAGGTACATGTTGTTGCGCATTGCATTGGGGGTCTAGCAATACACATTGCACTCATGGGAGGGTATGTCCCTTGCAAGAAAATAGCTTCTCTTTCTTGCACCAACTCTTCCATGTACTTTAAGCTGACTGCTTGGTCAAAAGTCAAATTATGGCTGCCGCTCATCCCTGTAAGTTCTTGAATATTTCCTTCCTTTTTTGCTTATTCTTTTGCTTTGCATATTGTGACTTCTACAAACCTTTAGATGTCAATGGCAATACTTGGAAAAGACAAGTGGCTTCCTATGTTCCAAACATTGAAGGCCAATCCCAGACAAAAACTTCTAAAATTAATAGCACGTGCCATGCCACGGTATGAAAGATGCAGCTATGATGAATGTGAGGTCTTCTCAGGCATATTCGGTACCCCATTTTGGCATGAAAATGTAAGCCACGAAACACATCATTGGTTGAACAAAGAATACTTGCCTAGGCTTCCAATGGCGGCATTTCCCCACCTCAGGAAAATTTGTAACGCTGGCTTCATAGTGGACACCAACGGAAAGAACACTTATTTGGTTCACCCCGAGAGGATGGCACTTCCAACTCTCTATATATCTGGTGGACGCACTCTTCTTGTAACTCCGCAGACTTCTTTCCTAGCCAACAAGTACATGAAGTTGCACCAGCCTGGATTTAGACACGAAAGAGTGGTTGTAGATGGTTTTGGGCACTCGGATCTTTTGATTGGAGAAGAGTCCTCCAAGAAGGTTTTTCCTCACATTATGTCTCATATTGCATTAGCTGAAAAGAACAATACCTGTGCATCCGAGCCCGTTGAAAGAGAGCACAGGAAAGATGCCTTGTCTTGGGCTGACGATCCATATCGGGATGAAGAAGGAGGATTTTGGAGTTTCATATCACCTTGGATCATTATTTATTCCTTGTTTAGCTATTTAGTACTACTACTTTTGATCTATTATTTATCTTAAACTTAATGTTGTCCCACCCGCAAGTTCATTTTTTGAATGTATAGAAATAGCAAATTTGAGTGCATGTGTAAAGGAATATGAGAATAAGAAAGCAGAATCCTCATTTGAAATCCCTTCATTTGAATAAATGTTATTGTAGATTTCAACAAGACAATAATCTACAACGCTTTACTTAAAAGAAGTTGGATATGTCAAAACCATGGTAAACTTTTATGCTTCTTGGAGGCTATCAAATCCCCGAACTTCATTTCCTATCTTCTATGCCAAAACTGCTCTTAACTACTTTTATGGCTAAAATCATGTGCATAATTGGTATGCCTAGCCTACTGAATGAGGTTGATTTGTTTACCAGTTTTCCTAACAGCATGCTAGTAATATGTTAGCGTGATAGGCTCTGACAAAATAATTTATATTTACAAGACAAACAAGCGTATTTAGCGATATTTCTCTAAAAACACTTCTATAAAAGTCATTTACACATTTTTTCCTTTTTAAAATAAAATAGACCCAACTGTTAAAAATATAAGTATGAAATGTACTATTATGACTCAAGATTATATGAGGTCACTAAAAAACATTTATAAAAAATGCATAAGGTTTTCTAGTTATCTAACTCTGGGTTATTAAGTTGTCATTCGTCATATTATTAGAAGATTTTCTCAAAGAAACAGGGGCAGTGGCTGGTAGATTCTTCTTAGATCCCAAACCCACACCTAACTGCTTATGGACAAAAGCCCCATATCCTTAAGCGCATCCTGTTCCTCTTACGCAATCTTCCGTGTCAGACTGGTATGATGATGATGAAAATAAAAAAATTGTGGCAGAGGGGATAGACCAGAAAGGAAGATGATGGGTTCTTCATGTATTTGCTCTTTCGTGCCATTACTCGAAGCTTCCAAGCTTGATTCCTCCAACAACCTCATTTCTCCGAGCTCAACCTCAATTGCAAGAACCAACAAAAGCATCCCTTTGTTCAAGACTAGTTTGAGAACTCAAAGATTAGTATGTTCTTCTACAGCTGACAATCTTAATTCCATGCCTTCTGGGGAAAATATTCCGAGGTAGGTTCCAAAAATTCTGAGACTTATTATTTATTTTCTCTTGGTTTTTTTAAAGTCTTTATGGTCATCTTCATAATTCATATTTTGATTGCTTCTTGATACTTTTGCCATAAAGCTTGGAAATTTTAGTACCCAGTGAGTTGAATAATTGATTAATCAGGGGGATTTCGGATGATTGCATTTCTCATTAAATCCGCAGATGGGCCAGATTTATCTTAGAATTTTCTTTTGTAGTAGTTGAGGATATTGTTGAAAAATATTGATACACTAGGGTTTGTTTGGGGGATAATTAAACTGGCGCTTACGCTAAAGCTTTCTGCTGATTATCCTTAGCTTCTCAAAAGCGTTGTATTTTTGGGGTTAGGCAGGTGGCAACTGGTGAGACTGACTTTTGCTGTAATTGGTCACTGCGGTGGCTCTATTTGTGTTCTTTGACTTTTCTAAAGTTAGTAATATAGTTTTCTTGATAATCACCAGCAATTTCTGCATCATAGAAGGGCCAGAGACAGTTGAGGATTTTGTTCAGATGCAGCTGCAGGAGATACAAGACAATATTAGGAGTAGGCGAAATAAAATCTTTCTCCTCATGGAGGAGGTTTGTTTTCTATTGCTTTCACCCTTGAAATCCTGTCTTCTTTACAAGAACTTGGCTTCTTTTCTTTTGTTTTGCCATTTATTTTGGTAGGAAGCCATCTGCTAAAGTATTCTACGAAATGTAGGTAAGGAGGTTGAGAGCACAACAGCGCATAAAGAGCATACAAGCTTCTGATGAGATGGGTGAACAGGAAAATGAGATGCCTGATATCCCATCATCAATTCCATTTCTTCCTGTTGTGGTGATTCTATGAACTTTTGACCTAGCATATCAAGTATGAATATGATCACACGTGAAGCCGAGCTTATATACTTTTAGGCAAAATGGAAGAAATTTGATCAATGTTGGGAAAATGATAAAAAAGGAATAGAAGTTTGGTCAAGATATCTATAAGTGGATCTGTGAGGAGAAATCTACTCTAGTACTTTTTCTGGATGATCCTCATGTATGGAATACAGCAAAAAAGTCTCGTGACAAATTACTGTATGTTTTTACAGATATCTTAATCTGTCAGGAAATGACAGTATCTGCCGACTACTATGAGCGGGCAGTGATACTTAATCCTCTCTAATGCTTCGGCTATTCTAGGCACAAGTAGGTCTCTGCATTGTTTGACATGCTTGTTATACATCAGCGTTTATAGCCAAGATCATGCAATTATAGGGATAATCTTAAAGAAATTTTGTTGTCTATATCTTGTTCTTTATATCCTTCTGATATGGTCCAAGAATTTGATTTTTATTTTGTCCAGTCTACTAATTTAGAAATGCATTTTTTTCTTGTAGACGCCAAAGACGTTGAAGCAGCTCTATCTGACAAGTTTTTCATTTGTATCTGGAATAATTGTCTTTGGGGGCCTTCTTGCACCAATTGTGAGATTCTTCAGTAGAAACTACTATTATTCATCACTTATGCTATTTAGTATTATCTATATTGCTTTGTTTTGTTATTATTCTCCATATGGTGTCTAAAATTGAAAACAGCGAGATTTAATCTTTTGGTTAGTGCACTCTCTGCATATTTATGTGAAGCAAAACATTATCCAATTTGTGAAAAGATCAAATCATATAACATACATATTTACACTGAATGTGTCTTATTTTGATGGCTCTGACTGAAGTATTTGTGCTTATGAAATATTTCTGTGCAAGAACTATTGTGAAAGTACAAAACTATGGTTCTTTGTTTGTTGTTATTTTCTAAAAGATAGGCCTACAAGCATGCAGCTTATTGTTTTCATTTTATTAGAGGGAGGGAACATGAGCAATATTAACTTTGTAGAGAGTGTCAGAGATGAAGTTAATTGATAGTTTTGGATGTAAGAATGCTGCGGATTTTTGAAGGGCAAAAGAATAGCTTATACATTCTGTCGTAAACCATCATATAAAAGTTCAGTGATTGAGAGGAAGAAACCCCTTCTTCCTTCCTTTTTCTTTGGTTTACTGACAGTATGCTGAAGTCAATGACGTTCTTTAGAATATCACAATCATACTACCGTAATGATTCTGGCTGTGGTACTTGCATCTTATTGCATTATTCTTTTAAGACATATGGAGCTGTTTGACTTGTAGTTGGAGCTGAAATTAGGGTTGGGTGGCACCTCATATGAAGATTTCATACACAGTATGCATTTGCCTATGCAGTTAAGGTATCAAGTAAAACCTAATATTCACGTATGAACTCAATCCCTTTGCTGACATATGTCAGTTTAATTATTCCAGCAGTACCTTCTGGTTTGCTGTTGTTCTGCATAAACAACAGTATCTCCTGATTAGTGGAAGTTTCTGAGCGTGCTTTTTTATATTCTTAATTTCAGTCAGGTCGATCCAATAGTTGCATCCTTTTCAGGAGGAGCTGTGGGTGTTATTTCTGCATTGATGCTGATAGAAGTAAACAATGTTGGGCAACAAGAGAAGAAGAGATGCAAGTATTGCCATGGAAGTGGTAAGCACTTGCATTGAAACTTGTGAGGGCTTCTGTGTGGCCCCTGGCAAAACTTCTGTAACTTCTTTGTTCTTCCCAACTAGCTCCAAGCGGTTAACTTTGTCTAAAAATTTATTTCTCACCAAGGCTTAAAAGAAATTATCAGATCACCAGGAATGTACCAATTGAAAGAAACATTAATTTGGTGTTACGAAAGATACAGAGATTTTGATTGAAATAGACAAAATTTTCTGCTTGTGTTTTGATCCCACACCATCCAAAGTTGTACCTGTATGATATAAAATCTTTGATTAGAGACGCATAGAAAACTGCAAATATCAAACCAGAAAACGACTCCAAAAAGTTATTGCAAAAGGAGACAAGTATTCTCTCAGGGGAAGTGTTTTACTTTAATGTGGTAATTATCGGTAATTTGATTGTTGAAACTTGGATTATATATTTTCGGTGTTTTTGGCAAATTAGCTTTGCATGCAATATTATGGTACACCTGTATTATTGTTCACTGAATTCCATCTTTGATTTTGGATCATTGTTAGTCATTGATTTAACTTTGTATTCTGATGTGAAAAGGTTACTTGGCATGTGCACGGTGTTCTGCTAGTGGTACGTGTTTGAAATTTGAACCCATTTCAACTACCAATCCCTCCAACCGCCAATTGCATGAACCGACTACTCAGAGGTGTCAGAATTGCTCAGGGTCAGGAAAGGTATGTAGCCTATATTACTTGCACAGTTCCTGAGATCTGTGGTACACGTTATAACGAGCCTTTGCTTAACATATATCTTACCGAAAAACCTCTGACCTGACTAAAATTAGCAGAATAAACTTGATTTTTTCTGTGTTTTATGTCAATAGAAAGTGTCAAGTACAAGTCTTCTGGCCTCGAGGACATGACTCTGTATACACCCATGTAGTAACCAAATGTGCAGTGTTGTGCTTCTATCCTTGCCACCAGGTGTAGACCAACCCAAGGACTTGATACGGATAGGATTTTTAAAATTTTTATATCCATCGCTAAAGAGTCTAAACGTTTAGACAGGTTCCTTGAGGGTAGCTCAGGCCTTGTCTGTAGCATGGTCCAATCACGCTGCTTAGTTTGTTATATATTTTTTCTTTTTGTTTGATAGGGTCCTCCTGAGAGTATAAAAGAGAGTAGCATTAACACAACAGAATGTTTATTCTCTGATCTTTTTGCATGTCAATGCTGATGGCAGGTCTTCAGTGGTATTTCCCAATTTACCTTCTATCTATTTGCCATTTTTGCCAACTTATTTTTCTTCCATGTTTAATAGGTGATGTGTCCCACATGCCTTTGCACCGGGATGGCCATGGCGAGTGAACATGACCCTCGAATAGATCCCTTCGATTAGAGACCAGAATTGCAGTCCTCTGAGCAATTGAACTTGCTTGAGCATGATGCTTATCTGTATTCTCAATTGGAAGATGAAATTAAGCCAGAGGTCCCCTAAAGAATAGGATGGTGTTGGTGGAATAAAGTTGATCACCAATGCCACAAAGCAAGCAGTATTGTTATAAAAAGGATTTAAGTTTATTTATTTTCTTCTTATTTGTCAAAGTAAATGAGTCACTGAGCTCTGAATTTAGCAATAGTAGTACGTCATAGAATAACAAAAAGTCGTATGAAAAAAAAAAAAAGGATACTTTTTAGAAAAATTGCCAACAAATCCTATTTTTAAATGTTGAAGAAGATTAATTCTTGTTAAATCTTTAAAACGACAATAATAAGTCGTACTTTTTAATATTGACATTGTAAAGAACTACAGAAGTCTTGAACACTTTAAACTGAAGTTTCAGTTCCGCATTTTAGGACTTTCGTGGTTAAGCAACGCTTAAATACTCTTTCAAATGAAATAAAAGGGTAAGGCTTAAATAATTTCAAGAAGTATTTAGTCATATAATATACATATACTTTTATTTGAAAAGTTCTATACCATACACAATTGGATATTCGCTACATGCCGAATCAAAAACTTCTTTCCTTTAATTTCAAAAATAACTGTGATAAGGGTAAATTAAATTTTTTCCTTTTCTATGTTCTGGTACAAATATTTGTAATCAACTAATCGTGTATGAAACTTTATTACGAAGAAAACCAATCACTATAAAAATGGGGCTAATATGAACGTGATCGATATAATCTTCTTTTGATGTGTGGCTTTTTGGGGGACACAAGATTAACAATTTTTGATATAGTTGTAATTTGACAAAATTCACAAACACGAGACAGTTTGGCCGAGTGGTCTAAGGCGCCAGATTTAGGCTCTGGTCCGAAAGGGCGTGGGTTCAAATCCCACAGCTGTCAACCGTTTTTTTTTTTTTTTTTTTTTTTAAAATCCTTTTCTAATTTTTATTTGTTCGAACTTTTTATTTACACCTTGTCATCTTCCTTCCAGGACGACATCGTCTCAAAACCCATTCATTTCCATTTTCAGCAACGGAACTGCTCCTCAATGTCGAGAACCATAGCTCAAGAAGTAACCAAGCCCACCGGTTCAAAGCTACTCAATCGTTTCCTGAACTCCAGCCCGATCCTTCGCCGTTCCGGTTCCACTCGAACCTTGGAAACCCTAGCTTTCGAAGAGGTCCGGTCGTCCGCGAACAAGCCCTCCACTTTTACAGCATTTGTTCTCCACGGCCTCTTGGGATCCGGTCGCAACTGGCGCTCCTTCTCTCGCTCCCTCGCTTCCTCTCTTCCCGGTATTTTTCACAAACGCATAACTGACGCTACTTATATTCGTAATTTTAAACCACATTTAACTTAAGCCTAATTGATAGTAGAATGGAGAATGGTGCTGGTGGATTTGAGGAATCACGGGAGATCAGCCGAGCTACGTGGGCTATCGCCGCCGCATGATGTAGGGAATGCGGCTCGAGATTTGGCTAATTTGGTGAATTCACGAGGATGGGATTGGCCTGATGTTGTTATTGCGCACTCCATGGGTGGCAAGGTGGCCTTGGATTTCGCTCAGAGTTGTGCTCGTGGGGATTATGGTGAACATGTTCGTCTGCCCAAACAGGTGACTTTTTCCTAAAATTTGTTCTCATGTACATAGTGACTACTGCTAGGTTTGTTTTTTCAGTATCCCACTGCTGTATTTAGTACTAGTACTAATCATTTTGCGGCTACTATGATCTCCGCATATTTGACTCACGGATAAGACTCCTGATGCAGAGCAGTTATGGATACTGGACTCCGTCCCTGGAAAAGTAAACCATGAGAACAGTGATGGAGAAGTGGAGCAAGTTTTACAAACGTTGCAGAGTCTACCTCTATTGATCCCATCTCGGAAGTTGGTGTTTCTTTCGCTTTCTAATGATCTTTCTTATATGCATGCTATATCTTGCATTAGTGGCCAAGTATTTAGAATTGTTGAGACTGGAGACAGGAATTATATACAGATGGTAGGTGTGGGTGTTCTCCTTCTGTTTTTTGTGATCAGTGGTTCATTGGTCACACATTAACCTTGTATTGTGAGTGGTTGCATTGTATGCCAATAAAATGCAACCTAATAAGAGTATGATGTGTGATTGCTGGATGATGTTCTTCTTGCTACAGCTGATCTATTGAAATTTTCTTGATTAGAACATGTGAACGCGTAATTCACAAAAAATATTGTTATAACTTTGAGAGCAAGCAAAACTTCTACAATTATGTAGATGGGTGTTGATATCAGCACCTCCACTTTTATTTTTGGGACTCCACTTTCCCACAAATATGTTGAAAGAAATGGACTGCCAATAACAAAACTTGTCGTACCAATATCACTACCTTGTATAAATTTAGCAGGCAGGTGACTACACTGATTGAAGTTCTATGTCTTTCTCTCGTGTACAGCTATGCCATCTTTTCTTTGGGCTATGGTTTCTTTACATGACATTCTGCATGAAATCTTTTGCTTTTCTGGCTTCTAGATGGTTGGTGGATCATATGATGCAGCGGGGTTTTTCAAAAGCATTGTCTGAATGGTTAGGAAGCAACCTGAAGAGATCTGGAGAGCAAGAAACATGGGCATTTAATCTTGAAGGTGCTGTCCAGATGTTTAATTCTTATAGGTACACCGATCTTCTGCTGAAGCATCAGGCTGTGATACATATAACTCACACAATTGCTCACTGTCCAACCCCAGGAAAGACAGAAAATTCCCATAACCTAGGGAATTAACAATATAATATGCACTAATTTAGAAAAAGAAAAAGGGGGGAGGGGGGGGGGGGGGGAGAGGTGCCTGTTGTATATGGAACTCACTGTAGAATGCATAAAATCTTATCAGGGAGACAGATTACTGGCCTCTGTTGGAGCAACCACCCAAAGGGATGGAGATAACAATTGTTCGGGCTGAGAACAGTGATAGATGGACTCAAGGAATTATTCACCGGCTTCAAAGCCTTGCTGCTAGAAGAGTTGATGAAGCTGATGGAAAAGTCTCCTATCATGTTCTTCCCAACTCAGGGCACTGGGTTCATGTGGATAATCCGAAGGGGCTTCTTGAGATTGTGACTCCAAAAATTGCTTCTCTTAGTTGAATTTTGGTGGTGCTTTGAGATATTTTCACATTAGAAGCCTCCCACCTTTTCCATCAAATGGAAACTTGAATGAGATTATACCAATAAAAAAAAAAATGTAATTGTGCTTTTATGAAACACAAAACGGAATTTTAAATAGTACAATGAAAAAATTTAAGGTGGCATAATCAGGTGCTTTACCGCATGTAACTTTTAGATAGCAGTAATGACGTGAATGTTCACACTATTGATGTTTGATTATAAGCTCTTTCTGGTGGTCAATATCTTAGTGACATGCAGACCCTGTCCTTTAATTTTTCCCACAGCTCAGATATCCTCACGTGCTCAGACTGTTAAATGCAACGACAGGGGGATCCATTGCTGCCGCCTCTCTGCATAACTGTGCGGAATCTGCTTGTCTAAGCGACAGCATTTCCAGTGGCACCTCCCCTGACCAATGTTTGTATCAGCTTCCCATTTAACAGCCACCAGCCCCACCCTCACTGTGTATATATTTCTGTCCCATAAGACTCTGCGCGCGGGACCAAGCTTGAGATTGAACGATTTGGCAATGGTTTGCTGTTGTGTATGTTATTGTGTTTGTCAGAGCGGTCAGCTTCTACTCGACGTGAAGAAAATCAATTGTAACCTGGATAAGATTTCATGTTTCTGTGGTCTAAAGATGGAGTAAAATTGGACATTCTTTGAGCTCTCTCTCCAGAATTGAAAATTTCATTTCCATTTCTTTGCTTTCTTTTCTTGGCTATAGACATTGTCCAAGAGATTGCGTCAAAATGGGCTTATTTTCTGTAGGCTCGAGTAATAATGACAATCTAATTTCAGCTGCTGATATATTAGTATCCTTTCCCATCTCTATAGTTATGATACATGAACCAAATATTGAGCACTGAAATGGGAGGTAAATCTCATGTCGTCCAAGCGTTGTTATACACAACGTAAAATCACTTTTTTTTTTCCCCTCCAAAAAACGGCAACTTGAATTGATATAAGCTGTAAAAATATTTACAAGCCAACTGTACAAGTAGGGTGATTACCCTTTACATATCATGGATTATGGAAAATCCAAGATGGGAAGGAAACCTTCCATTCGACATCCTGCAAAAGCTCCGACGCAAAGTAGCCAATCTATTACTATCTATGTTGTCTTCTTTACTAATAAGCCTGAAAGAGCATGTTTGAAACAAAGATTTCAAGGATATAATGTCTTCTAAGATGACTGCAGCATGGACCTCATTAGAGCATCCTTTGTTGATTCTTTCAATATTGCCTGGATGACTACTTTGGATCTCAACTTTATTCCAACCTTCTGTCTGTGCTTTAATCAGTGCAAACCGAATTCTCGGCGTGAAAAGTGGATTTAACTTGTCGATTAACGGCGTATGAGCTCACACGCATAAAATTCGTCAATTTTCTCAACTCGTAAACAAAATAGTTAAAAGTTTTACAGAATGGTTGAAGTGCGACTAAAATGAAAGCTTACGTTATAAATTGTTCAAAATTAGCAACTAGGCCAATGGCCGAGGAAAAGACCCTTAAGGTCTTCCCTGCCGTAGGTCAAGGGATCAAATCTTTCTTACGACAATTAAGAATTTGAATTTAAGGGGAGAGGATAGGTAAAATTTGAGGAGCCACACTCCTAATTATGCGTGGCAAATAAGATAAGGTTTTACCCAGTATACCATTAGAAGTCTCGTCTCACTTGTACGAGGCAAGATACATTTGTAATAAAATGGTGATTGCTAAAAAAAAAAAAAGTGTTCAAAATTAGAATATAAGGTGCCAAGTGAAAAATGGCGTCAAGTAGATATTAGGTTGCAAAGCGAGGATAGGCAATAGGTAACAAGTCATAAGAGTGCAGTTTAGGTGGATGAGAGAAATAAATTATAATGTTAAACCGTCACTTTCTTAATTTTTTGCCCCATAGTTAAGGCAAGCCCACTAACAGCCCAATGCCATTTGTTTCCGAAAGGTCCAATCTCATTCCGCTTAATATGTATATTGCTTTTTAAAGGGCCAGCTAGGGCTGGCAACAGGTCGGGTTGGCGGGTTGGCGGGTCGGGTTGAGACCCAAATATAACAGTCAACCTGCCAACCCGAACCCGACCCGTCAACCTGAACACGACCCGAATCGGGTTGGCGGGTCGACCCGCCGACCCAAAAAAAAAAAAAAAAAAGAGAAAGAAGAATAAAAAGAAAAGAGCAAAGAAAAGAGATTAAAACACATACAAAAAAAATGATCAAACACATTTTTTGCACACATGAATATTAAAGATACTTATTAACATACACTTAACTCCTCTTACAATTTACTTGATTAATTATCCAATGAGTGAAATTTGTTATGTTTGAATGTGAATGGATGAAACAAAGCTACAAAATATTAGAGTTTTTTTTTTTTTTTTTTTTTTTTTTCGGGTTCACGGGTCGACCCGAACCCAACTCAGGTCGACCCGAACTCGACCTGTTTTTTTATCAGGTCAGTCGGGTCCGGCCCGCAAATCCAAAAACTCCCAACTCAAACCTGCCATTTTCGTGTTAGGTTCGTGTCGGATTTTCGGGTCGTGTCAGAAATTGCCACCCCTAGGGCCAGCATCATCAGGAGCGTCTCTACTTATCAAGTTCGGTTACCCCGATGATTTAATTATAGGTTGGGCTAAAACATTTGGCTATTTTCTATTCATTCCCCTGAGTTTCATTTGTTTGTAAATATTAAATCATACACTATAGACCATATGTGAGATTTTCTTAGACAAAAGATGTTAGTTATAATGAGATTAAAATAGTTAATCTACAATCATAAAGATTAAATACAAATAGACATTTGGTTAATAGTGACCACTAGCTTTCCATTTTTGCGTAGCAATCAAATCTTTGACCGTATAAATTGCCATAAAATTGATGGAAAGTTGTGGTTGTTTGGTCTATTATTATTGTCATATTTAATGCCAGTTAAACTGGTGGACACAGGACATATGTATCCTGTAAATAGAAGATGCAAGTTCTTGATTAACTAGATTTACGTTACAAATTTTTCACCTTAGCTGAGAGGTCGTTAAAAGTTTTTGGACAAATGTGGATTCAATTTATTTATGTTGGACTCTCTTCTTCTGTGTTTTGCATCTCTTACAACATGTTTCTATTTTTGCTTTTTATCTGTTTGGGAGCAAGAACAAAGAAAACAGTTACTAAAATAACTAGAACAAAATCTATCAAACTACCGAGCAAAACTTTTCAAATGGAATTAACCAAACACATTTGACACATTTAAACTTAACAAAAATTAACCAAACACATTTGACACATTTAAACTTAACAAGTAAAATCATGTCTCCATATTCACTTTTCTTAGCTAATTGGTAGAAATTTTGCTATCCAACCCTTTGCCATAGAAGTTCTCATGGAATTCTTGCATGGTAAAATCTCGATACAAGGCTGGTTTTTCAGGCGTCAGCAATTCCGGCAAGGGCCCATAGATACCAGGTTCTCTCCATTTCACCAAATTGAAAAATATGACGATTGAGATACGGTGCTCATTGGAAGAGTTGGCCAAGACTCGATGCTGTACACTTCTATACTCACCGTTCGAGACTATCTGGTGAAATCAAATCACGAGATTTAGATATGTATTTTCTGCGCAAAAATAGTTATCAATGTAAAACAATTTCTTTATCCCAGAAAGTCAGTAACTGATACAAAGCAAACCAGTGAACCAGAAGAAGAGCAGCCAACTCATCAGTCAAAGTCAGCAATCAGCAGCAAGAAGAAGTTAGCAAGAAGTTAGTAGTTGGTTAGTTAGGTAGTTAGCTGAGTTTTGGAGGGAAAAACAGTTACGGGAGTGAGTAGCAGTTATGAATAAAGAGAGGAGCCGAGAGAAGCGGAGTGTGGTTTTTCTGATTCTTGAAATTGTACTTTCATCATTTCCTCTCTAGTGTCTACTCTCTTGGAAACTCATTAATAAACTTTCTATTCAATCTTTATCTTCGATTAGTGTTCTTCATTTTCATCACTATCCAGGTAAAGATTAGGATTTGGGTTCCCATCTGCATCAGTAACAGCTTCCCGTATGCCCTAGTTTTATGTGCAAAGGGATCCGCATGAATCTGCTTGTGAAAATACAATAAATTTTTATGCTCTCTTAACAAAAACAAGAAAACAACTTCCATGATTGAATTAAAGAATTCATCCTTGATACCGGTGAGTGAGGCCAAAAAGAAAAGAGTTGTTACCTGAAGGAAATCTCCAATATTAACTATCAATCCTCCGGGGAAGGGCTTCACATCAACCCACTCCTCCCCGTGTTTGACTTGTAGCCCTGGAACCTGATTCTGCAGCAAAACAGTGATGATTCCAGGATCCGTGTGTGAAGTAATCCCCATCGTGAGCTCCGGCTGAGGACAGGGAGGGTATATATGACCTACGAGTGGCCTAGATTCAGAAAAGGTCAATTCCCTGAACTTTCCAGCCTCCAACCCCAACCCTAAACTTAACAATTCCATCACTTTATCTGCTACCGTCTTTGCATGCATGTCCCAATCCAGCACCTGCATTCGACAAATTTCTGGTATGTCCTCCGCCTTTGTCGGCTGAGGTGACATCCATATCTGCAGGGAATCATGCCAACATGCAGCATTTGAACGATAGAGATCGTTGTTGCTCGAATACATCACACCATGACTCTCTTCACGCTTGTAGTGCTTAGCTTTTTCCTCTGTAGGCTGCTCATGGAATGCTTTGATGGCAGCGATCGTCTCATCGAGCGCTGAAACAGGTACACCGTGGTTGATTACCTGAAAGAAGCCCCATGTGTTTGCGGCTTCATAGATTTGTTCGATAATCTTTGGTCTATGGAAGTTAGAGTTAACGTTTGAAAGATCGATAACTGGGATTCCGCTGCATGTTGAAGAAGATTTAAGGTCTGAGAGAGTTTCCTGGGGATGTAGAAATATTCTTGGTATGGTGCTGATGCCCGAATCAGAGAGACCTTTGACACCCATTTTAGACTCATCAAATTCCTTCACTTCTTTAAGTCGATCATATGCCGCTGCTGCCATTGTATTCAGTTTCTATATGAAAGTATTTTTGGAGAGATGAAGAAAGTTTGGTTGCTTATTAATTTATGCTCAGGAACCCGCCAATATATACATGGAAAGAAAGTTTGGTGGGTAAGACGTTGCTTATGCAATCAATTTATGCACAAGAAACAGACGATTGTATTTGATACGCTTACAGTTTTTTTATACAATTTAAGAAAAGTTAGTTCACTTTATTGAAAGAATAAATGATTTTATTATGTTCCTAAGATACTCTTATATTAATCATTAAACATTTACATTAAATACAAATAGAAAATTATACCATAAATCAAATTAATTCCATTTGATATATGCGAATGCAAGGTTTGATATGTACTCTCACTTACAATAAAGTAATTAAATAGGGACATTCAAAAGAAGTTAAAATTTAATTATATTCTTTATCTTTAATTAGAAAGTGGACTATAATTTGGGATGGATGAAAAAGGAAAACAAACCTATCAAAATAGGACGGAGGGAGCGTATACATATATGGAAAAGAGTATGGTTCTATGATGGGACTGAGTGAACTTTCTCCATTATACCCTAATAATTATCAATTTATAATTATATTTGATAGTCAACAACGTTCATGATATATCTCTACTTACGTGAGGTAAAGATAGAAGTAGCAAATGAGCGAGATAGGCAAAATTTGGGCAAGACTTAATTGGGATTGTGAAATATAGGCCAAACCCAAACAGTTTCATATTTGTTATGTGATCAATATGAGCAGAACTAAAATGGGCTAGTCCCATTTTGTTGCTGCCCAAATATTCAATAAATCTCATTATATTATTTTTTAAAACTATTTTTCCTTATTAATCAATTGCTTTTTTTAAAGATCATTTAGTTTTTTTATTTAACCTTAATATTTCTTTTTTTGTATCATTTATACTTTTAGTTTATTAACCTCAATAAATTTCTAACTTTTTTGGTTTTTATATTATTCTTTTTTAGACCTTTTTTTTTTAATGCAATCTGACTTTTCAATTATAAACTATAGTTTTTTAATGCTTTCCAACATTTCAATTATAAACTATAATTTTTCAATGGTTACATGTAAAAAGGATATATTGAGGATTATAAAGATCTAATTTATCTACCTCTAAAAAAATTAATTTAGATGTTATTTTATTAAAACATTTGATACTGAAATTCATCACTGAAGTAATGCAACAAGTTAAAAAATTAAACAAATCTATCGTTCATGAATATTACATACTTGGATGAAACCCAAAACAATATGAAGACTAGTTTGCTCGAGGATAAGGTTGAACTAAAATTGATGTGAGACATCAATATGGTAGAATTTGGGCTTTTAACTGTTCATTCGAAAAATAACTTGTATAGCCTTTTAGATTTTTACTATACACAATAATAGTAGGATAGTTATCATATACAAATTTAATTTCTTTACTAATTTAATTCTGTTTTCTTTATATTTAAATTATTTCCTTTTATTCATAAAGTTTATTTTGTTATTGTTCTTTCAAATTTTGTTGGATCGATTGTTTTTTCCCTAGTTGTGTTTTCGCTTATAAACCAAAAAAAATGTTGTCTTGTTTTAGAAATTACTATAAAAAGTGTGTCAATAAAGGGCGATTTTTATGTTACTTCTATTATTTTTTTATTAAACAACTAATATCTTTCGCTGTTCTTGGACATCTTCATGTCCAGATACTGCATTTGTTTTACAGAAAATAAGCATTACTAATTTGATCACATAGGCTTCCTCCACCTCTTTTCTTAGCATTGTTGAGAGAGAGAAGAAATAGAGAGATGAGAGTCAAAGGAAGATGTGAACTTTGACCAAAATACAAATTCTATAAAGGTTTGTTTACATTTGGGTATGGAAATCCCAAATAATTTCCAAATCTACCCATATTTAATTGGATATTATTGGATATAATCTCTAATGAGCCCAATTATAAATTATTAGTACCCATCCCGTCCAAATTTAATATGGGTATGAGATCTCAATGAGATTTGGAACTGATTGCTAGCTATAAGCAAAGACAAAACTAAACCTAAATTGGCTAAATTCTGTGGTCTGATTAGTCGTTAAAATGTTTCTCATGATTTTAATTTACTTTTTACCATTCAAATGTTACTTGCAGACTAAATGATAAAATATTTTATATAGATTTCAATTTTTAAGTGTATTAATCTACTTATCAAAATAATTTTTTAAATATAATAACAAATTTGACTTGATAATTTTTTAATATCCACACAACAATAGTTTTTTGAGTCAATTTGAATTTTTAATTTTTGAACAACGATTTCAACCGCACATTTATCAACAACAAATGGGCAACGGGATCCATCCCCATTAGGTTTAGATTACTCAAATTTTAAAAAATTTTCATTTGGAACAATTTTGATGACCAAGATAGAAAAATTGATAGATGGACGATTCAGATCGAACACTTTTGCATTATTGATTTAATTTGCACTATCTATTGTCAAATTGTAAAGAATGAAACTTGTGAGCCTCCCTCATCTTTGAAAATGGGGCCTCACAAGTGCCATACGGCAAAAGTTTACAACTCAAATAAAAAAGGTGAAAAAAGGATGGACCAGATTAAACCAACAAAGCCAAAAATATATCCAAAAAATGGCGTTGTTTCGTGAAAAAATTGATTACACTACGAAGCTAGAAAGTTACACAAAAATACTAGACAGTTATATGAATATGCTAAGTTGTTACAATCATGTTTAACTTGTGATAAATGTAGAAGGAAAAAATTGTCAGTCCCGTGTCTCCCATTTTCATTTATTGTTTCCAACAGTAGAAAGATTCGATATGTCACTGCCAAAGTTTGTCGGTAAGCACCACGTCTATTCTTGGAGCTGAATAAATGTCCTTGACAATTTAATGGGTAATTGAGTTGCAAGCAAGTGATAGATATGGCAATTGGGATACTTTTAGGGTGCAAAATACAAGTTTACAAAAAATAAACAGAATTTTGATAATTTATGTAGGTCTGCCTATTTATAAATTAAATTAACAATTTATGTGGACTAACTCTTTTTATTCTTATTTAATTATTAATTCTTTATATAGTATACAACTAACTCAATTTTGTATTATAACCAAATCCATGGCAATTGTAACTACAATTTGAGAAATATTCGTGGTTTCTGACCAAATATACATCAGAAATATACTGTAGCAGTGTCAATTTACCTTTTGACTGTGCACTTCAGCTACTGAAAAGAAGATTAGTAACTTTAAGACACGTTAGGACCTATTTAAACCAACTCACAGGCCTATGAACTACCCACCAAGGGAGCACCCTATACAAGCCACTGGGTTTTCTGTTTTCTTTTTACTTTTTTCTTTCTTTTTTTTTTAGAAAAAAACAATCACAATTACACTAATTGCTGATTTTTAGGCTCTCTAACTTATTGAAGCCATGTGGCCTTTGGTATTAAGCCTACTTTATTGCATGCGTGTTTTTTAAAGCATATATTCTTAGTACCTTTGATTATTGAAGTTCAAATTTTGATCAATTAATTTCAGATTAGTCTACTAGCTCGCATTATCAAATGATGACGTGCTGATTGATATCACAAAATTACCTTTTTTTGGAGGAGAAAATATCAATTAGTTACTTTAAGTTGCCATGCTAACTACGGTGTTGAGCATTAAATTATTTACTGATGTTCGTGCACGTTAGGTGTCCTGCCTTCTGGAAAAATGAAGACCCGGATTTAGTTGATGATAACAAGTCAGTTATAGGTAATCTCTCTTTGAACAAATGTTAGGAAAACGAAGACCCGGATTTACTTTCTGATGTTCATGCTCTTAAAAGTCTTCGATCTACAGATCCATAGATGTGATAGGTGGAAGCCTGGTAGCCATATCTAACATAGGGTGCTTGACTTTTGAATTTTGTCTAACCACTTCAGTTAATTACCATATGTGCACGGTAAAGAAAACGTCTAATTTTTGGTGGAAATCAAACTCTAGCAATTCGGTTAAATAACACTTTTTTTTTTTGGGGAGGGGGGGGGGGTGGTGTGTTAACTCTTGAATTAAAATTTCTCAAAAAAAAAAAAACTCTTGAATTAAAAGGCGAAATAGGGAAAACAGTGTATCTACTTTCCACTGAACGTAACCATGAGAAGTCAGCCTTGCGCTCACTACAAAATGCTCAGATTGAGCCAAACTATTTGACAGGAAAAGATTCAGATTGTCATCATGATGTCACTTCTGCGCAATTGAGAAAAAGACCCATCATCAACGGCACATGGGTTATGCATCTATCACCAGCCAAAGTGGAATTCAAACAGGGGACCGGTGAAGATGGCTTCGTTTCTGGACCTTGCCATTTGGGATACCATTTTGGTGGTAAGTAACAGTCATTCAACGAAGAGTTTTAGACATAATGGGGCCAAGGCTTTGGGAAGAGTGTCTGTTATTGTTGCGATTATTTCAAGAGAAGTGCTTGCAAGGAGGAATAGGGAAATTTTTAAGTGGATCAGGTTTACGGATGGGGCTGTGGATCCTTTGATCCAGAATTCTCCACATCTGTAATGAAGTGACCACTGGCGAGTTATGAAATAAGTTCCGCATGGACTATAGCTGACGTGGAGCATTCTAGACCAACGGATTCACCACGGTTTGGGGTCTTCGGTTATACGATTTGGTATTACATTCATGTTACACCACTTAGTTAATTGACAAGTGTATCTATCTTTGGAGACATGATTAGTGAGTATACACTTGTCAATCAACTAAGTGGTGTAACATAAGTGCAACACTAAATTATGTAACAGAAGACCCTAAGGGCCTACCTATGAACTTGCTTTACCTAAAAATTTTCCGAAAGAATCGTGCATGGACTTCAAATGAGAAATGCACGGCTTCATGCTGCCCAACTCTCATAACAACAGTTGATGATGATAATCCCGTGACATATTCATAGTACGTAGTAGGTGAATAATATGCACATCCCTTTCAAAAAAAAAAATAATAATAATATGCACATCAACATATTTTATAAAATAAATGCGAGCTCCAAAATAAACAAATATCTAGTGAATGGGAGGTTAACTTCCGCCTTACTTTGTTATGCAAAATTGAGTTTTTAATTGAACTCATATTCAAGAAAAACTAGCGAGATCATGAAACAAACTTCCATCTCCTTTTTGGATTTTAGTTCATCGGAGATCAGATGCCACATATTTTTTGCCTACAATCTCCTTAAATGATGATGGCATCCAATCCATCATCAGTGTATTCTTGTACTGAATTTAAGTTGGTTATGGAATTGCTTGCTCATTTATAGCATAGAATCAACCACTGAAGTCGAAGTCTATTAGCTTCCAATCCTATAAAAATGGAACTCGCCAATTCTCATTCGCGGTCAATGAAAATATATTATGGAATTAAAAAAAGAACACACTTGCATTTACAAAATGCATGTTCATTGTAGAACTAGCATACACTAAAAGCGAAGAAATCTGCAAAACTAAAAACTAAAATCACCGTCTTTGCAGAACGATTTTCAAAAGCATAATAAACAACTCAGAATTTCTCCACAAAATGATGCACCATTTTGTGAATACTTTAACTTAGTATGCATTTTCTACTAAACGTCAGAGCCAATTTTTTAAGATTAATGCCCCAGAAAAACCAAAATCAATAATATACTTCTGATTATGCCTCAAACATACAATTCCTCAGATGTTAGGGTTTCAATTTGAATGCATACAGCCATCGAATCTTGAATGCTGAACAACACATGCTTTAAGAGTTTCCTGCCGGATCAACAATTGCCTAATTTTTTTCCTTAAAAAACTAAATCGATTGTACCAAAATAGTCCATGACAATGCCAAAGGAAACCAAGAAAGAATATACGGTTTCCTTTCTCCCAAAGAAAGAACAAATACTGTGAAATGATTAATGGATTTGAGGGTAATATATATTCATATTCATATAGATAGACAGACATACATACATATTGATACAGGGTATGTTGCTCCTGTCCATGAGCAAAGCAAAAATTGCAAAAACATAGTTTAGATATTGGTTATGGTTAATCTCTCCCATCTATGATTCTTTTTCTTTTTCTTTTTTTGGGGGTATAAATCTCTCCCATCTTAATTCATCTTAGGACTATTCATGCTCCAGGCATCTAGAGTCTCAACTGTCACGGCCTCAGTGCCATTGTTGAATGCATACAAGTGAGCCTTGTCGAAGACGGCTATAGTTGGATAAACCCTAGATGAAATGCATGTCTTTCCTCCGGCTCCAAAGCTCTCTACCACTGAATGATCAATCTATGCCAACAAGAAAACCACATAGAATGATTAGATACGTCGTGGCCACGAAGACAAATACATATATACATAGGAGAAGACAGGCAATATTAAAGGTAGTACTACAAGATTTAAGCATACCAAACTCCTAAGAGAGAGTTTTTTATCCGACAAATCGACATCTACGAATCCTGCGAATGATGGCCTGTACAACTTATCCTTTAAGGATGACCTGTAACGCGATAAGGGAAAGGCAAAATTTAGTACAAAGAACTAATTTTTTAAAGAAACAAAAGGAACAGAATTATTTCCACTAAAAGTAATTGTGTGATAAAATCTCAGCAACCTTGTAGCATCAGAGCACATAAGAACAACATGCTTGTTGCCATCTTTGAAAATTCTGAAAAACACTGGCGTGTATTCTTTCAGGTCCTCAGAGGCAAGCGTCAAGAGACCAAATGGTCCAAGCCCACCTTGGACAAATGACCCTCTTTTGCTACAAACATCTTGAGCATCAAGATTTCTCCAGCTTGGATCAAATGGCTCTGCCAAGTCCAAGCTAGGGAAAGAGAAAACCACTTCCACATCGGCCTGTAATGAGACTAATTAATGCCAAGTTAGTCTTAGCCACTTCCCTTATGCAATTTAGATCAATATAACGTATTATTCTCTGTCACACAGACCTGGGCTGGCGTTATTCCTGTAACTTCAATGCGGTCACCTTTTTTCAGCAGCTGATTGCTCAAATGAACATTTTTCCCTCTTAGAGTTTCTAATTCCTGAACTGGCCATTGTAGCAGTTGTTTCCCATTTGGATCAAGGGTAATTGTTCGTGGAATCAACTAAAAACATTGCAAGAAAAAAGATGAAGCAACAATAATTAGAATGTTAATTTACATCATCCGACTTGTATTATTTAATTGCACTGAAACTAGGAAATACCTGAATGCCGGCCCATCCCTTTTTGACATCATCTTCGGCAGTATCTGATTCATTGGCCCAACCCCACAAAATCCTCCGGTTCTTGCTTGGGTCAAAGAATGATTTGGAAGCATAAAAATTGCCATAATCATATCTCAACCCTTTCCAACCATCAGCGGATGTATTATCAGGAATGTACCTGTCATTTTCGGGGAAATATGTTCCGAGGGTATAGTACTCATATCTAGTAACGTCAAGGCTAACCTTCAAGACATGCTTAACATTTTGCCCCAATACAGATGTGTCCAACCCATTTGTTCCTTGTTTCGATACAGGGAAGAAATCAGGGCATTCCCAATTTCCAGTTCCAGCTGAAGTGTGGATAGCATGTTTAGCCTTGCTCCATTTCATGAAGTCCTTACTCCTATACAAGAACGCAACCCCTCTTTGCTTCCTCCTACCACCTATCAAGATTCTCCATTGACCATCTCGGCCCAACCATGCAGTTGTTGGGTCACGGAAAGCGGTCTTGTTCACGCCCACTTGGGGAACGATCAATGGGTTGTTATCGGGCTTGACCCACTCTCTGAGATATGGATCGGAGATATTTGCTGGTACAGCGTAGTTTTGGACTTGGGTTTGGTTCAGATCGACAATTCCCGTATAGAGAATGACGGGCCTTTTTCCTGGGCGGACTGTTGCGGAGCCAGACCAACAGCCATACTGATCAAATGGCTTTGATGGGAAGATCGCGGGCTCTAGTGGTGTCCAATTGATCAAGTTAGTTGAAACTGAATGAGCCCAGACAATGTTGCCCCAAACAGCTCCTTTGGGATTGTATTGGTAGAAAAGATGGTAAACACCGTTAAAGTACATAGGTCCTGTTACAATCAACCATATGTCAAAGAAAATAATATATATTTATCAAAAAAAAAAAAAAAAGAGAGAGAAAATAATAATCAGATAGTTTAGTTCTTGAGGGAAAAAGGCGCAACATGGGGTGATTTTTGGAATAACTCAGATGTATTTGCTCACCATTTGGGTCTGCCTCCATTTATTTTAGCGTCCAGCACGAACATGAGAAACAAATTTTAAGATCATTAGGAAAAGAAACCAATTAAATATAAATTACATAAACAAGGTACATTTCATACCAAAAATAAATAAATATTTCAAGAAGAAGAAAATTCCAAAACGAGTGAGCAATTTAACTAAATCAAGAAGAGCAAACGGAGGAAAGATTCCTGAGGAGAGGTACCGTTAATCCAGTGCTTCTTGGGTTGAAAGTGGTAGCCGGTTCTATGTATTTGTTTTACATTGACAGCAGGGAGAGATTGATAGTGAATATATATATTGTGGGAGGCTTCGACGGTATTGTTAGAAATTAAAAAGGATAAGATAAATACTGGCAAAGCCCAGAGATATTTATAACTGGATAACTCCATCGGACTTTGACAGTCGAAGCTATACCAAAAGATATAGGAAAATAATATGTACAATGCAGTACAATATTATTGCATAGGCAATGAATTTGGTATTTAAAGAAGGAGACGAAAGAGAAGAAGAACAGATAAATTAGATTTTTGAATGGTTAAAATCCTTCCCGCATTTATAGATCAGAAGATTGGAAATGGATAGGAATGAATTAAGGGGAAACTTCGAAACAAACATGCGGTTGTTTTCGAGATATTGTCACTTCCTATCGTATTATATTCTATTTTTTACCAGAATTTCGCGGCTGTTTTGAGTTCGGCCAGATAAAAACAAGGGGAGTTCCAAGCGTTGACGACAGGAATGGGTATGAAAAATGAAGTTTGCTTTCAAAAATAGTAATTTCAAAGAGCGGATCACCACGGACGTAAATTCCAATACAATGTTATTAGTCCAAGGTTTTCTATTCAAGACCTAGTTTTGTTGGCCTTCAAATGAAAGAGAAAAGGAAGTAGTAATTTTGTTCAATATAAGCCGCTCAATCTTGATTCTTGATTAGTTGGATTTCACACTTCTGTATGAAGTTGGCAAAGGGAATGGTTTGGAAATGAAGTTTAGGACTACAAAACGGTCAAGGATTATGAGAATACTTTTCCTAGCTCAGATCAGAACCCTTTTATTGATTGAAAAGTCTTTTCAATTTCTAGATTATGTAAGAATGTGGTTTAATCAAAATCCTTGTATGCACATGGATGAAGCAATATTTCACATTTAACATATTTGGATACTGAAGCGATCTTAAGCATAACTAACTTTTATTCTCCGCTAAATCAACGCACAAACAATTGATGGACTTGAGGGTCCCTCAAATGCAAGAACAGTTGACATGCAAAACGTATTACATCAATCAATAGATACAAAAACAACATTGGAAAAATGAAGTCCAGTTTAGTTCATTTGAGGACTATTCATGCTCCAAGCATCCAACTTCTTAACTGTAATGGTCTCGGTACCATTATTGAATGCATATAAATGGGCATTCTTGAAGACTGCCAAAGTAGGGTAAACCCTAGATGCAATACACACTTTTCCTCCAGCACCAAAACTTTCCACCACAGAATGATCAATCTGCCAAGAAAGATTTCTTTATTTATACGATTATGTCCCAAACCAAAGTAAAACTAAAAAGAAATGCGGGATGTGTAAATTTTACCAAACTCCTCAGGGAAAGCTTCTTCTTTGACATATCTACATTTACAAAGCCTGCAAATGAGGGCTTATACAACTCTTTCTTTAAAGAGGAGCTGTCATGAATACATGGTGTAAGAATATAGGAAGTCACTTTTGAAAATAAAACAATTGATTTTCAGAATTCGAAGACATGATCAACCAAACCAACCAACCTTGATGCATCAGAGCAGAGCAGAATCTTATGCTTGTGTTTAGCCTTAATTACCCTAAAGAAAACTGGAGTATATTCTTCAAGCGTTTTTGAAGCTAGTGTTAAAAGACCAAATGGCCCAAGTCCTCCTTGAACAGTTGAACCCATCCGACTGCAAAGCTCTTGAGCGTCAATGTGATCCCAACCATAATCAAATGGCTCGGCTTTGTCTAAACTTGGTAAAGAGAACACTACTTCAACATCAGCCTGCAATATACCAATCAAAGCCAAACATGATTAGTCATATTCCTGCTTACAGTTAATATCAACATGTAACATTCTATATTTAGTTAATAGTGGAATTAAATTGTAACCGTCGGGACTGATTCCTAAGCAAACCTGTGCAGCTGTTATTCCTTTGATCTCAACAACAGTTCCCTTCTTTAGCTTTTGGTTGCTTAACCGGACCTTATTTCCTCTAAGAGTTTTAAGTTCTTTGATAGGCCACAGCAACAATTGCTTTCCATTAGGGTCCAGCCAAATTGTACGTGGAATGGTCTACAAACATGCAAAGGCAGAAGAAACAATCTAAACGGACATTTTCACAACCACATTGAGAACTAAAAGTGAGATATAAACTAGGAGTAATAACAATTGAGTGCTATTAATTGCTATAGAAGAACAATGTTATAGTGATGCGGTTTCACCAAACTTAATTAATTGTCAAAATGATAGGTTGTTATAGATAAGTGGTGAAATTCACCATAAATTTACTACTATTCTTAGGAAATTTACCTTTTTTAAATTTTTGAAATTTTTTGTTTCCACAACATTAAATATATGGCTATATAAAACATGGGTGGCGCAAGGCATATTTCTCTGCGCACTGAGCTAAACTGGAGCTCATATTAACTTTAGGATCTGTTAATTACCACTTTAATAAGAAAATGTCTATAATAACTGTACCTGGATTCCAGCCCATCCTTTGTCAACATCATCCATTCTAGTTAGGGGTGGCAACGGGTCGGGTTGGCGGGTCGGGTTGAGACCCAAATATAACAGCCAACCTGCCAACCCGAACCCGACCCGCCAACCCGAAAATAGCCAACCCGAACACAACCCGAATCGGGTTGGCGGGTCGACCCGCCGACCCGAAAAAAAAAAAAAAACTCTAACATTTTGTAGCTTTGTTTCATCCATTTACATTCAAACATAACAAATTTCACTCATTGAACAATTAATCAAGTAAATTGCACACATTAATATTAAAGATACTTATTAACATACACTTAACTCCTCTTACAATTTACTTTTCATAAATCTAGGTAAAATTCTTACTTTTTCTTATAATTTATTTAATTAATTATCCAATGAGTGAAATTTGTTATGTTTGAATGTGAATGGATGAAACAAAGCTACAAAATGTTAGGGTTTTTTTTTTTTTTTTTTTTTTTTTTTTTTTTTTTTTTTTTTTTTTTTTTTTTTTTTTTTTTTTTTTTCGTGTTCGCGGGTCGACCCGAACCCGATTCAAGTCGACCCGAACCCGACCTGTTTTTTTTATCAGGTCAGTCGGGTCCGACCCGCCAACCCGCGAACCCAAAAACCCCCAACCCAAACCTGCTATTTTCGTGTTAGGTTCGTGTCGGGTTTTCGGGTCGTGTCAGAAATTGCCACCCCTAATTCTAGTGTCCGATTCATTAGACCAACCCCACAGGACCCTTCTATTCTTGCTAGGGTCAAAAAAACTCTTGGAAGCATAGTAATTTCCATAGTCATATCTTAGACCTCTCCAACCATCCACAGAAGTATTATCAGGTACATACCTGTCAATGTTAGGCAAATATGTACCAATTGTATAATGATCATATCTTGTGACATCAAGACTAACTTTTAAGACATGTTTAACATTTTCATTTTTCACCATTGAAGTGTCCAATCCCTTTTTACCGTTTATCGATACAGGGAAGAAATCAGGGCATTCCCAATTTCCGGTCTTTTCCTTAGAATGCAAGGGGTGTTTAGCCTTAACCCATTCTATGAAATCCTTGCTTCTGTACAAATATGCAATTCCCCCGTTTTTCCTCCTACCACCAATCAAGATTCTCCATTGCCCATCCAGGCCCACCCATGCAGTTGTCGGGTCACGGAAAGCTGTCTCAACACTCGGGTCAGCGACGATCAATGGGCTATTATCGGGCTTTATCCACTCTTGTAGATATGGGTCAGAGATATTGGCTGGTGTTGCGTAGTTTTGGACCTCGGTCTGGTTCTGGTCTCCTATCCCGGTATAAAGTACAACGGGCTTGTTGCCAGGAAGGATGCTGGCTGATCCCAACCAACAACCGTACTTATCAAATGGTTTAGTGGGCTCAATTGCGGGCTTTAATTCTTTCCAATTAATTTAGTCCTTTGAAACTGAGTGGGCCCACACAATGTTGCCCCAAACCGCTCCATATGGATTGTACTGAGAGAAAAGATGGTAGATTCCATTGTAATACGTTGGTCCTAATCAAAGAGAGGCCCAAGAAGTTATTTAAACATTATTAGATATTAGTGGATAATGAAATATGGCCAGGGAAAACTCAAAATAATAATAATAATAAATAAATAAAAACAAGGGATTAAGAGGGCATTGCTCACCAATAGGATCTGTCCTTCAATCCATGTCAATGTCCGAGAGATTGCATGCAAAAGAGATTGAAAAAACTTTTATAAAACAAATTACAAATAAAATTGGTATAAATGCATGCCAGAACAAGACAACACGAGCAGACCCATGGAGACATGTAGTGATTGATGTCAAGACCAGAAGTTCATCAATGGATTAAGCTTGCATGTTTTATGGATTATAATTGCTTCAATCACGTGAACCTATGAATTTGATGTTAAATAAACTAAAAAGAAAAACGATGTTGCAAACAAAATTAGACGATTCGAGTGGAAATTATGCTTATAATTATATACAACTAGAATATACTCTGATGTTGAACTGTCTGGGTTCGTTTAGTCAGCAACAGAAACCGCAAAAAGTATGTATGTAACATGAGAAGTGCATATTGCAAATCAATGAGTTTTTGCAAACAAGTGAAAGATTCCACTGGAATTTTTCTGGAATTTCCAGAAAGATTCCATAGCTTTATGAAGAGCTACATGCACGAGGACTTTCTTTTTATATTTGTTATTTCTCTTGAAAGATGGACGGCTTACATAAAAGGAAAAAGTACGGGAAAATTATTTAGAAAAAAGGAAAGACAAACGTTTTCCCGAAATGAATACTAGCATATATGGTTAACCAAAAAAGGAAATGAAAGCTAAGAAGGAAGAATTAGTTACCGCTAATCCAATGCCTTTTAGGTTGAAAATGGTAGCCAGTTCTATGCTTTTGGTTCTTCTTCACAGCAGATAGACATTGATATTCCGGATATATCTCATGCGACGCTTCAACGTAGGAAAAAAGTTACGTATAAAATTTGTCTTGGACACTGCCGTATTAACTTTTAGTATTGAATATAATTATTTAGAGTGTTTTTTGAGAATTATTTGAAAAAATTATTTAAATTGTTTTTTATTGATTTTTTTGAAAAAGTAAAAAAGTGTTTGGATGTGTAAAAATTTTTAAAGTGACATAATGGCGGTCGAAAAAGTGAATAATTAGTGTGGAAAAGTATTTGAATAGTTTAAAATTTTTGAACCATTTCGATCTTTAAAGCCGACATCCGCTTCGTCGTCCGCTTAAAGAAGGGATGTTCACTTAAAGATGCGCACGTCTGCTTCATCATTTACTTTATCGTCTCATCTCAAAACCCACCGATAATGGATCTTATATTGTTACTAGCGATTTTTTCTAGTTTTCTAAAAAAATTTTGAACATAAACATACTGGCTTTTGTAAATAATTGTATAAAAAGTATCTTAAGTTTATTTGAAATTTAGAATGAAAACTTGGTGGGAAAATTTAGTAAAAAATTTTGACCAAAAATTTAGTAAAAAATTTTTTTTTGTCTTTTTCTCAAAAAATTTTCCATATATCCAAATGGATTTGGGAAAAATTTTTCCGAAAAATGGCTCAAAAAACGTATCCAAACGAAGCCAAAATCTATTCAGTTTTCTCTGAGAATGAAGATAATTGAATGCATACCGAAGCAAGTACTTTTTCATGACCTTTCTTGATGCAACGGTACGATCTATTTGTACCATTTGGCCAATTTTCTCCTCTAAGGTCATCCTGCTCATTAAATCCGTAATTCTTTTATTTATTGGTTGTTTTGGATCTTTGTAAGGTAGGTACTCTGCTTCTGCTATGGCTGCCCAGCAGCAGAGTATTACAATCCCAAACATCAGTAATGAATCTTTTGCTATCTTGAGCCTCAACATTACCTTCAAGAAACCAAAATTTGAGATATTTCATTAGAATCCCGTATGAAACAGTGTGAAATTGAAATCAATAATAGAACAGCATTTTGTCAACAATTGCTGCTTGAATCATGAAAAATCATTTTTAAGCATCAGTTCTAGAATACAAAATCTGGGACACGTTAAACGTGCAACTTGAACATGCCTATGCGTGTATGTTTAACAAAACTTATAAAAGGCATAAAAATACTAGTATAATAGTACCACGATAGTTGGGAAATCGAAATGGGCTATCAAGATCTTTGAACAAAAATTCAAAAGCTCATCTAGAAAGAAAATGTATCAGGGACAATAGTGACAACCAAAGAGAACTTCAGAAAGTGAGTGCAACGCTACTCGAGAAAGGAATGGAACTTACAGAGGACGGCAGTTGCAGTGTTGCACCCTAGCACACCAATCAGTCTCAGCTGTTCAGATTTCTTTGTTGCTGGTTGGGTACCTAGGGAACGAGTAGAGAGAAGTACAGAGTGTTGAGTGGAAGCAAAAAAAAAAAAAAAAAAAAAAGGAGTGCGCGGAGGTCTAGAAATTTTTTTTCATATATATAGAGCACCTATGTATAGGCATCATCGGCTGATGATAGCAAGGCTTCTGTGTGCGCCAAAATACGTCAGAAGTCAGTCCATGCATGCACAGTAAGAAAATACTTGCGTGGACTCGTTTACGGATAGGGTCGTAAGTCTTGTGATCTAAAAACAGTCACTTCATCAATTAAGTGGTCACATGTGAGTCATAGAATGGACCATAGATGAGGTGGTTACTTCTGAATCACAGGGTCCACAATCTTACCAGTGAACCTAGTTTATATAAGAATTTTTCTTGTAAAAAGTTTTTTTTTTTTTGAATTACTATTCTATTACAACGAGGGGACTTAGGAAAAAGGAATAACTAAATTGGGAGGCCTTCTGCTGCTCTTGTATTGTTTGTAAAGTGTCTTCTTTATCAAGATATAATAATATTTACAAACTCAAGATATAATAATATTTACAAACTTAATAGTAGTAGAATTAAAACTCTTGACCACTGGGGAGAAGTCGTGTCGCAGAGCTATAACCAAGGATATAATATCGTGAGTATAACTATGAGGTTTGTCATTGCTTACTGGTTGTCACGCGTCTAGGAAATGCGTGCATCTACAATAATACTGGCGAAAATAATACTGACTTTCTTTGTTTAGATATAGTATGGTGACGAGAACTACGAGGTTTGTCATTGCTTACTAGTCTTCACGCGTCTAAGAAACGCGTGCATCTAGATTCTTTTTTATTTTCTTCTTCCTCTTCTTTTATTTTTTTTTTTTTTTTGTGAAGAGGATGGACAAAGAGATATAGTGCGGACAATGAGAATCAATCAAATGGCCCGTCAGCATAAATACTCAATAGCTAATCCTGTTCAATTTCTGTTCTTCATAAATACAGCCTTTTGCTAGGGTCTTGAATGGAGATAGAAATATGCTTCTTTTTTTTTTTTAATTTTGGATCTTCTGGATGTCCAGTTGCTGGAAAACCATCAAAATTTTGTTGCCCCGTTTCGCTCTCCTACGTTGGTGTTTGTCCCAGTGTAAAAGAATATAACGTTCTCCTTATTTTACAACAATTGCATGCAAGATCCTCGGTTCTTAGAGACTTGGCCAGCTGCCATTAAGCATTTAAGCAAAAGCATCAAAGGCCGGAAAAAAATTGGAGCCCGGGTGCATCTTAGGCACCTCAAATAAAATCACGGTATAAATTTTAGTTTGTTTTGTCTTGTGTTGCCCTGTTCAAAGCCGGTCCCCCAAGCCTCCACGTACGGCTGACCTTGGCCCTTTTAATGATGCCAAAAAAGAAGCATTTTCACATTAAGACATGGAATCATGCCTGGTGTTCGTAGAAGAAGCCAAAGGTGTTTACGTTTGAGACGGGCCTTTTGGAATACTTTCAGGCTTCTTCAGAAGCTCTGACAAGCCCTATTCTAGGGTAGATGCCGCACTTTCTGCTCCTCCACCCAGCAGGTCCTTTGTTTTTCAAGTAGACTCGTTAGCTTACAATAACAACTTCAAAGCACGAAGAAAATGAACGAAGTAGGACTTGTTCAAATTTAAAACCAACTTGCAAATTAGAAAAAAATAAAATCTGCAGTAGGAATTCTAGTATTCAATTCGAATTTACTAACACCGATTAAAAAAAAAAAAGACGACTTATCACTTATGAAAATGCATTTTTGCTAAAATTGATAAATCTGTATTCTAAAAAATGTTTCACCCTGCATCTAGTACTGTAACATTTTTCCATAGAACTAACTACGTAGAGAAATTAAATGGTGATTATTGTTATATTGCTACTTTTCTTAGTTGACGACATATATAATTTACTAAAAGCAACAAAGAGAATAATATGATGTAAGCCCGTGTAAAAGCCTTCACGTTATCCCTTTCAAGCTTGATTTGATTGTCTGGTTTATCAGCCATCTCTAACAGAACGTCCACCAAATCTTTGGGCATGTAATTGCTTTCTGCCTTCCTCCTATTATCATGCTCTTGGTGCAGACACTCCAAAAATCCATCAAACTTCTCGGCCAAAATTTTCATCTTCTTGGAGATTTAAAATTTATATCTTAATAAAAAAAAAAAAAAAGAAATTGGCTTATCAGTATGTTAACGAATCATCAGAGCTTCTTTTTGCATTTCTTCCCTTTTTCCTTCTTACCTCATGTATTTTTGGAAGTGCATGCTTTTGAGTCATTTAGGTGCTGAAGAGAATTAACACCATAGTCAATTCAGCAACCTCTCAAGACTCAAGATAAAGATTCGGCTACTGCAGAAATTACTGGATGTTGCTTCTGTGAAGTGATAGAAAGAGCATCAAACAAATATGGGTTAGGCAATCTCCCAGTTTTTCACTCCATCTGTTGTATGCATAAATTGCATGGACACGTATCAATTCCGTAACAATCTTTGAATGTTAACGGGCCATTTTAGGAAATGATTGTATTTGGATGGATATTTTTTGGGTAAAGATTTTTTTGATAAATATATACGTAAAATAAAAAGTTAATTTAAAAATTTATATGAAGTTTTTAAAAAATATAATTTTAAAAAATAACATCAACAAATGGAGCCATGTGTGATGTAATTTCCTAAAGAACCAAGAAATTAACAAGACAACATTAAAGTGCGTAACTACAACGGGCCACATCCGCTGTCGTAATCTTCTCCACTGAATTAAATTTTGTCTCTTTCTCTTTTTGTTTCTTTATTCTTTAATTTCAGATGGGAAAATTCCACGCTCTTGACACGGAAAAACCAGTAGCCAGGTTGTTGCAGGTCAGTAATTTGATATTGGTTCGGAAGTTATTGTGAAGTCTCCATCTTAGCGAAATGCACAAATTAAAACGAGTAAGTTGCCCACGAAAAGATGTGCCTATGGATCAATATTTCCTCTAAGACCTTCGAGCAACGTACGACAAGTTAATGGTCCTTAGTACAGTTTAAAGTTGGAAATGGGTGGGATCCTTTTTTTAAAAAATATATTTTAAACAAGTAAGTTTAAAATATATATTTCAAATATATATATATATATATATTTTATTATGAATGAGCTACGTCATGAAGAAAACCTGATGTAATTTGAAAAAACTGAAATTTGAAAAGAAGGCATCATTAAGATAATTCTTCATCTTGATCGGGTAAATAATGTTTTCAACTATGCTAACTTGAGGAGAGGATGATCCAATATTTGGAGTTCCGCTGACCATTAGGTAAGCCTTGTCTTAAGTTAGCGTTAGCTTAGGATAGTATGACATTTGGGTCAACATTAATTAGTTTGCTAGCACATCCAAAGCCCAAATAAAATTCAGTAGCATGCAAAAAACATAAAATCATATAACTCAAATTCAAATTCTCTAGACCACTAAAATAATTGAATAGGATTACAGTTATATTACATTGTGAATTATCGTACACCCTAAATAATTTGATAATACTACACAATTTGTGTTTATTTTTCTTTTCCTTCCATTAGTAACAGTATAAATGAAACATACAGGTACAGAACAGATAAAAAAACATGTCCAGAGAAGAAGCTATCCAGCAATCAATTGATTTGTGATAGAGGGGAGCGTGGAATAAGAGATGGCTTTGTTTCCTTTCCTCGGAATGATTCGTCTGAATGGTTTTCTCGAAATTCCTCTAGAAGGACATCCATGGGCATGGCTCGAAGTGCCTCAATACTACTCTTGCTAGGAACATCTGGCTCCGATCTGACTGGTGTTGTGCCTGTTGGCTCGTAGTCCTGACAGAATTGTTAACAATCCAAATCAAAAGACAAGCAAGTTACGGCAATTTAATGGCTTTTAGGTGACGAACTACTACGGCGATATATATGAATTATGAAGCAACAATGAAAGTTCTTCTAGCAAGCATAATGAATTGCTTCATTTTTTAACAGTTTAGTCCTAAGCTTAAAATCACCTTATCTCATTACATCATTATCTAGTACTGCTTAACACAATTCAATACAAACACAAAAGGGACTTGTGAAATCTCAATATTTCAATACCTTTGTTGCTCACTCGAACAACTAAGCCGCATATTTCAGTCTAATGGATGATTTAGAATTGAAAAAAATAACCCTCTAGCCATGTAAAGAAATTTTACACTGTTGGGAAAGTGAGTAAAATTCTCAATGGTGATCTTCACTTTTTTTCCTTAGCATCTCACGTACTATCATTTTGAAGCAGAGAAAGCAAAAAAGACTGTGCAAGTATCCAACATCAAGATGGAACCCCCAAACAGCACAGCTCACAACTGAAATAATAAGGAACTAAATTTGGGCAGAGCATACTGCTGTCATGGTGGAGAACAGTGAAAAATTAAAATTATATACTTGGAGAAGTGGACTAGTTCAGGAACTTGAAAAAGAGTCAAGTTTTAGATCACATACCATATACTGCTGGTTAAATGTTTCATAAGCCTTCTGTCCTATTGAGGCAGACTGCATAGAATGATCATTTTGGAGCTTCTCCAGGGTCCCAGAATGAGCACTAGCAGCTACCAAAACTTCATTTATGGACCCTCTTTCTTGCTTTGACATGCCTGAATTTTCAATGAAAAAAAAATATCTCCAAGTCAGTGATACGATTCTTAAGCTCCACCGGAATCACATCAAGGAGCAAAAAGACATATAAATGGGCACATATATAGATAATTAGATCCTCCATCCAGATCTGAAACACAGGTTCATGATTTATATTGAAAGTAAAATTTTGATCGCGTTACCATCAAAGCATTTAATTGTGTCTTCACTATTTCTGACAACATCCTCTTCAGCAACAACTCTTGCAGAGTCTATCTCACACCAATGTTGCTCGTTACCATCGCAGAGATTCCTGTATTTACAATTCAATGGATATGATGTCATATTAACCATCTTGTTAAGAGATCAACAATGAGCCTATTCAATATCTACATCTCTATGGACTGCAAAAATCCCATAATACATAAACTAAACCTGTAAGAAACCAGCAAATCCATTGCAAAAGAATTTCACCACAATGGGAAGCAATCAATTCAAAATGAGCACAGCAAGTAGGACCAGAAGTCTAACGACTGACAATTAAGGTCTCAGCTAATTTCTTCAAATGACCTATCTTTTAAATTTTGCCTTCTGAATATACCAAAACAGGATCAAAATTAATAACAATCCAACCAAATATCATAGTGTTTTCAAGTTTTGTTATTCTCTATAGTCAGTTTTTGATTCAGATTAATTGTGTTTTACATGCATTCAAGTTTGCCAGCAAAGCCAATTCAGAAACACTGATAGGAAGGGCGATATATATAATCTCTTAAGCAAAACAAAGACTATGTCATATTAACACACAGTTGATGTTTCAGTTTTACCTGTCAATTTAGAACTCTTGAGGCCTAATTACTGTTTCTTTGACAAATGAAGAAAGTTACCAAAGTTTACCACTAACCTAACAAGAGAAGCCATTTCGGTGACATGTTGACGGCCCATCTCAGTAACAGATTCATGAGCTTTCTCCCACCTCCTGAGTGCTATTTCCGAAGTCGACACGCTAGATGAAACGACAGATTAGAATCAAGAAAACACACATGAAGAGTACAAGAGCATATAACTGGAAACCATAGAAACACTTCCCCAGATGGGGAAACAATTATTATATCTCACATGGAAAGGAAAATTTTAATCCATGAAATTAGCAGTTGATGATTTTTACCTTTCCTGTAGAAGTAACTCCATACGACAATGTTTAGCGGTAGAAAAATCAGCATTATCTTTAATATCATTCTCAGCCTGCATAAAGTAATCCTGCCACTTTCTTTTTGCTTCTGTTGTAATGCTGTCCACAGAGGAAATGTGCCCAACCAAAAATGTTCTATTTCCAGTAACAGTTTCTCTAAGATCAACAAGTCTTGCATCGACCTGTTGAGTCATTCCCTCAGTACAAGATATAAAGAAAAAAAATTCATAAGGTGCCGGAAGGATAAAACAACAACAAACCAGCTCTTTTTGACGGCGGATGTGAGTGGAAACCAGTGTTGTCATGTCAACAATAAGCTTTTCTGCATCAGACCTTGATTGCTCCTACACAGAATTAAAACTAAGCATCTCACGAAACATTTCCAATTTGAGTTTTTTAGACTTTAAAATGTACCTCGTAAGCCTTTCGAAATTCAGCAATACTCTTTGTCTGAACTTCATCGATCTGAGCTGCATGTCTTTCAAGCCTTTTAGATTCTTCCATAAGTTTGTCAAGGAAACCATGAATGCACTCTGATACATTTGTCAACTCCTTGACACCAGCATTAAACCTCTGTCAATTCAAAATAAGTCAACTACAAGCAGGCTAATGCCAATAAGCATATCTTTAATTGTAATAAAAAATAAATCAGTCAAAACTGTATCCATCAACAAACAAATTAATATTAGCAATTCAACACTCAAAGTTGAAATAGTAAGTAAGATAGAGCTACCAACAAAAGGAATTGCATGCCCTTGTTATCCTAATATGCAAACCTGACGAAGTTCCCTTGCAAATTGTGCCATTTCCCCTTGGTGTGAAGATAAACTGCCCTGAAGATCGTTAAAAACTGATTTGGCTTCAACAGCTTCTGCAGCCAAGAACTATAGCCAAAAGGCCCCAAAATTTTGCGAAAACAAAGAGTTAGCCAATCAAGCAATTAAAACTTTGAAGGGACAAAAAATTTATGCTTCTTACTTCTTCAACAGAACATGCACTTGAACCAGCCAAAGCTGATATTTCATCTAAAGCAGCATTTGAGCTAGCTCCATGCAGCCGCGCAACATTTTGCACAGCCTCAAAGTGAGAGATAAACAAAGCCTTTGAAGTGCTCATTTTTTTCTTAATTTCTAGGACAGCCTATGAGCAAAATATTTTGGAAGGTTAAAAACATGAAAAACAGAGAGTGGAAATATCAGTACAGTGATGATGAGAAAATAACTGCACAGCTGACCAGTACAACATAAGAGAAAATAGTGGAGAGATTGACGAGATAAGGTAAAAGGCAGAAGAACACAAAGAGTTGTTGCAACTTGAGGTCTCAAAATACCTTATCATGTGACTCCAGAAAAGAGTGACAGAGTTTATCAATGCACTGTAAGTGATCATTTTGCTGAGATATTGAACTGGTTACTGTTTCACAAAGGGAACTAACTTGCTGTGCAAGCTCAGTCTGAAAGTTGTTCACAACCGACCGGTTGTCAGTGTTCAGTTTGTCCTCTCTAGCTACAGAAACCAAAATATAAAGTGAACAATTAGTTGTCCGAGATAAAGCATCATAAAAAACTAGCAGTAGGGAGGCTACATACCAATTTTCAAATATAAAGATGCATTGTCCTCACGAGATTTCTCCAAGTCAGCCCGCAATACACATGCTTGATGAGCAAGTGCATTTTCTGCTCATATGTTCAGAACATGATTAAGACAGTACTACAGTGACATTAAAATTGCAATCACTCACAAACTTACCGGCTTTCTTCTGTTCACTTATATAGTAATCTCGTTCCTTGATTGTATACTGGCATCTTCTCAGTTCTTCTTCAGTAGTCAACAACAGTTCGCGGGTTTGTAGCAAATCTTTCTGCAAAACCTCTCAATGATTACTTCAACACTTAGAGAAAAAAGAAAATAAAAACATAAGAGATGCAAACAAGAATAACCTGCGTAGTGTCAAGGTTGATGCTCAAGGCCGAGCATTCTTGAACTTGAGAATCATATTTGGCTTCCAGTGCCTCAAGTTGCTGTCCAATGAATTATAAAAATGCAATTATGACTATAGATAGGCTACTGATATAGAACTAAATCAAATATCTATTTGAGAAGAAGCTTGCCTTCTGATGGTTTTCTATTGTTATTCCCATTTGTTCAATTTGATCCGCCATTGCCTAACCAAGCAAAAGGTTTTGCAAGAGTTAAGTAAGCGATACACACACAAGTAATGAGGAAATTACGCACAAGATTCGAGACAGAAAATATAAATACTAGAACCAAATTCGAGCACAAACACAACTTTAAGTGCATTGATAAATTATCCAAAAGAAATGACAACAAAAATGAAATGTAAGAAAAATAATGCCAACTTAAACTAGAAGCAAACCATTACTTCTATAACAAAATGCTAAATTATAAAACTTGAAATAAATAGAAGATGAATTTACACTATTAAGAATAAAACAATGTTGTACCTTCCTCTCACTCTCTTCCTGGTAATAACGGTCTTTTGGAATGTAAACACCATTTTTCTCACGTGCAGCATAAACTTCTGCAAACGTGAAGTTTAAAAGGACAGGTTAAATAACCTCACTATAACCAAAAATAACAAACTGCCAAAGAACAAATCTAACCAGAAAAAAAAAGTCACTGCACTCAATATTTACCTGCTTTAAGCCGATCAATTTCACCATAAAGGTCCTTGATGAGAGTGGATTTCATCATTTTCTGATTAACCTAAAATGAAGCACAAGGAAATGCATAGCTCAGGCTTGTTTGTATATATCCAGTGTTCAACAAAGAGATGCACAGAGAGAAATTGGTCAAATTATTTCTAATGGGGGATTGACAAGATATAAGAGATAAATTTACTGGAAAAACAACATACCTCAGGCTTATTCTTTATATTCTTTGCCCTATGGGCATAATCCAGTGTGCTCAAGGTCTCCTCAAGACAATGAACAGCAGGTGAGACTGTGGCAATGATGCATGTTTTAGTTCTTCCTCCCAATGAATCACGAAGTAAACGTGTGAGCTTGCTGTCCCTGAACTCAGAGTTAAAATCCTCTATATATATATTAAAACTGAGAGACAACAACAACATGCAAACAATATAATTTACTTATAACCATCCAATAAACCTGTACGGGACATGACCAAGATGCTCCACAAGAGCATTGATTACTCGTCCTAGTGTAAGTAAACTTTTGTTTATCTCTCCAGCTTCT
Organism: Mitragyna speciosa; assembly: GCA_024721245.1. Lineage (NCBI taxonomy): Eukaryota > Viridiplantae > Streptophyta > Magnoliopsida > Gentianales > Rubiaceae > Mitragyna > Mitragyna speciosa. The sequence goes on along the minus strand of CM045553.1, from coordinate 3,937,113 downwards.
CTTGCACGACCCTAAAGGCAGAAATAAAAAATCTCAAGCAAAGATGAAGCTTCAAATACTTAGGACTACTTTCACTAGCTGAACAGATATAACTATACAACACCTTGGTTGAACATCTAGGAAAGCATATAGTTAATTACCTCTCTGGCACCCGACCGAGAAATGTTTTCTGAACCAGCTAAATCAACTAAATTAAGCTTGCCACATTTTATAAGTTCTTCACCTTCAGGGGTTGCTTCCTTAATGTGTATGGTTATGGAAAAAAGAGAATGTGACCGACTGAATAACAAAACAAAATTACAACAGATTGACATTAGAAAAAAGAAGTAAATTTCAGTAACTAATTGCTGATGAAATAGAAGAGCTACAACCTGGATTGTTTGTTTAATAATGTTTCTGCAGTACGACGTTTTGCAGACCCCCTTTCAAGTAAGGTAAAGATCTCACTAGCACTAGTCACTATTTCCTCTTCGAGTCCTCTCACAAGAACCCCTCCTTTTCCATCTTCCATGAGTGGCAATTGCTTTTTCTGCTTTTCCTCCAAAGCAGCTTTAGACATATCATCAGGGGCTAACAAGTCAGTAATTTCCTCATTGTACAGTTCCAGAAAAGTCACTTTGACACTGTATTCTGCATTTTGTGACTCAAGGGTATCAAATATTTGCTTTACAGCCCTTGGGATGACACCGGCCTCTGCAGGCAACTCACCGTTTGCGCCACTCTGTATTTCAGAGTTGCATGATGCATCAAAATAGCAGCAAGAAGATCAATCAAAATTCAAAAGTAAACACTTCATACACTAAAAATATACCTTGGACCTCTTACATTCACCTTCCATGGTGTAAGTTTTTCCAGTCCCAGTCTGCCCATAAGCAAAAATGGTACAGTTAAAACCCTCCAGGACCTCGTTCACAATCGGCACAACTGCTTGGTCATAAAGGTCTCTCTGCTGAGCTGACGGACCGAATACCTGAATGCAGCAAAGATATTACAGAACAACGTGCATTTCAGATTCATAACAACTCAAAAAAAGCTAAAATTCCTCTATCCAAAACCAGAAAAGTGTCCTAACTAATTTTTCTTAAGTTTCAGAGTCTCCATCTAGAATTCCTATCCTCCCGCAAATATTCAACAATAGATCCCCAAAGAATACAAAAAAAAATTCACTTCTTTCAGAATCAGTTAACTTATCCGTACACAATAAGAACCATTTCATGGTTTCTGAGAAAAAAAAAATGAACTAAATTAGAAACCAATTGGGGCAAATTACCTTGTCAAAAGTAAAAACCCTATCAAAATGCTTCCCGGCGATACTTTGCGAGACAGAAACCTCCCTTTGATACTCGTTGCAGGTCACCACCTGCGGTGCATTGTTCCTCAATTCATCCTCACTAAAAGGCCTGTCAATATCACCAACCCCATCAAAATTTGCATACAAAAGTTCAAATTTGAATTTTTTTTTACTAATAATGCTAAACAAGCAAAATAAAGCCTAACTCATTTTATACCATCTACCTACGAAGAAAACCCAGAAATTTATTAAGCTTTCTCTCATTACCTGCAACGAAGAAGGACCTGAACATTAACACCTTTTTCTTTCTCGTGTCGAATCGACATTTTCTTAGTGGCGATGAGAAAGAAAAAATTCCAGATCACTCTCTTCTCCCTCTTTTTTTGTTTTTCTTCTTTGTATCTATCTGTATCTACATCTATGGACCAATGGATGAGAAATCTGGATTGAGAGCGGGATGGAATGGGATGGGGGAACTGAACTTTTGGGAGTGAAATTTGAATTTTTGAGGGCCGCTCTCTCCCTCGGTTCTTTTGATCTCACCGTTGGTTTTCTTTGTTGAAATTTGGATCTGACAGTTCATGTTAATATGTCGGAGAATATTAGTGCTCGTATTTACAGCCATGCCCCTTCTGGGTTGTTTTAGAGGCTTTTTTGAATTCCAGGAGCTTGGGCTGCCCTTTCAAAGCCCAATACGTAGATGGGCGTTTTTGAATGTTTGAATTAGGGCCTCGGCTCTTACACAGGTCCAAGAAGAAACTGCCCAGTAATGTAAAATATCAGAACAAAACAAAATTTGTTTCTAATCAATTCTATTATTCTTTCTCGAAAGAAAATATTATTTAGGGTTAATTGCTCATTTTTGTTAAACATTTATGAAAGTTGCGGAACGCCACCTGTATTTTCTTTTTCCATTTGAGAAATTAACCATTATATTTGCAATTGGAACGTTGAATTATCCTAAACATTTAAAGAACATGCGGAGAGTATTTTATTGAATTCTTGAAGTGTAAAACAAAAGTACAAGCCATAGATAAACTGGATGTTATTTACTTTCACATATTACAATCAAAATACAAAAGCAAATGATACGTTTGATAATTGACAAAGACATGTTCTATATCTAAATTGGACATGTGCGGTGTCTTCCGGCATCTCCTTTTAGAAAGATGAAAATATGAAAATAACTATTGTCAAGCTAAAAATAATACCAATAGGGTTAAGGACTCAACAAAGGGCCTTCGTAATTGAAACGCATTTATTGTCCTATCTATAATTGTTGTTTGCACCATATTTAATTATACTGTTAACGACAACAGTCTTAAGTCATTGCTTCTAACGTTCAAATGCTCATACCATTTTGCTCATCTTAAACTTGGGGCTCAACTAATTTCTGCATGAATGACACTACGATTACCAGCTTCAATAATTTTCTAAAATTCTAGCGAAGTGAAAACGTTTGAACTCCCAAACTACTAGAGAGTAATTATTGTGGTACTATATTTTGCACAATTTGCAGCCTGCCTCTGTCCTCTGGGGCAATGCAGGGGGCTACCTATATCGGCTCAACAGTCAGCGAAGGAATTGTATCATTTTCAAGAAGCTGCTTCCGTGCAAGAAAGAAGCGCTAGTCAAGTGTTGTGGACGAACTTAATTGCAACTGGTACCAAAACAGCAACATATCACGTGCTATGCTTCGTTGAAAGCTCGATAATTTCAGCAATGAACACTGGTGAAAGGCACGGGCTGATGAGCATGAGGTCGCTACGGAAGCGATCTCTGAGGAAAAATTGAGGCGGATGATCGTCAAATCAACACTTTCATTGGTCTTGCATGTTACATGCAGCATTTGTTTTGTGTTGTACGATTATATAAATATCCAACTACCATTAAATGGACAGTGAATAAACTATGCATGCATTTCACGTCAAATTAAAGAAGGATGTACTAATTCTTTGACTTTGTTTCACCATGCAAAAATTTATGGTCTTTCGAGTCCAAGAAAAAGAAATTAAAATAAGAAGAAAAAAAAAACAGAGAGAGAGAGAGAGAGAGAGAGAGAGAGAGAGAGCGATAAGTTACTCACGTTGTCAAAAATGGGAAAAAACTACAGCTAAAGCTGATGCAAAGAAAAAGTAGATTGATCTTTGTTACGGTTCTAGTTGAACGACCACCCACTGACAATTAATGCCATTTATGTTTTACGCACCCATGTGCCTAAAATTGAACATTTGCAACTCCACCGGCAAAAATTCCCGCTCGGAGTCTCAGATGGAGACAATATTATGTTGAACAATTCATGAGTTTAGGGTTAAATATCAACTCACAAAAATAGATAATAGAAAAAAATATATAAAAGAAGAAAATTAATAAAATAAATGTACAATTATTAATATCTCATACAATACTCAATAGTAGTCTCCGTAGATTCTTTATAAACTCTTTGACTCCTTGAACTCCCGAGTCTAACAAGAGAAAAAAAAATACACTGTTTACAATCAATCAAACTTGAATGAAAAATAAATACTAAACACAATAAGTTACCAAATAAACTACTCCACTATTAAACAAAAAACTATCAAAATTACATAAGAATATTCTATACTAGATTTATTATTCCAAAGTTGTCTTCCTTAAATCAAACTTTCTATTGAATGAAGTTTAATGCCATCACAAACATAGAACTCCATTGTAAATTTTGTTGTCGTATACATGACATGTAAAACCATATAATTAACCTCCATCTTCACGCATGGCAATGGACAAACTCAGCGCTAAATTGCCCAAAAATAAAAAGTGACATACTTTGACAAAATTTTCATCACAAGATTATTCAAATATTCAATCACCGCGAATTTCAAATAATTTATCCACTCCAAAAAAATTATCTTCATTTAAATATCTTTCTTTAAATAATTTTTTGATCCGAATAAAATCCTCATTATCAAACGAACCAACAATTTCATGGATTTGAAAATCTTGAAACTTCAATAACATTTCTATTTTTAGCATTAATTTTTCTTTCATTGTTGAGAGAGTTTGGGACCAAAAAAAAAAACTTCCATTTTTACGATTTTTTCTTTTTCTTCTATTAAATTAATCACTCCCTTTCTCCCAGTGACAAAATTTTCATTCTCAATTATCCCAAATAATGTAACCAAATAAAAAATTTTAGTTTGATCAATATTACATTAATACTTTTACTAAATTTATCCTTATCAAAATTTACTTCCCACTAAAAATCAAATTTAGTTTTTTCATAAAAATTTGACAGAAGTTGACTTGTTTTAAAATAGTCTCCACATTATATGTGGTGGGATTGAGAATATACTTGATTATAAAGAAACAATTTCCTATAGATTCTCCCAGTTAATGATTTGAACATAATCTTGAAAATAGTTTCTTTTTTTTTTTCTTTACTATCTTCTGATCAACGACAGGCTGAAATTTTGTTGACAATATACCTAAATCACATTGTTTGAAATATTTTCTATTATATTTTCTTCATTACGTGCTCTCTTGACTATTTGAATAAGTGTGCAAAATTCTAAAATATTCATCTTTGTTTAAATCTCTCTATTCATTATATGATTAAAAAAAAATTTTGATTTTCTTGATAGAGAAATTATTCTTCTTTCGCTCTGTATGCTATTTGGCCTTCTTAGCCGGTAAATAAATTAAACTCTTCAATTTCGCAACTTTGTTGTAATCAATAATTTTGACAGAATCCTTCATTCGTTTCTATTCCAACAATAACAATCAATCCCAATTTATGATATGATCCTCAAGGACTAACTTTTTGGTCAAATTTGATAACTGAATATTACAGGCCAAACCTTGTGCCCTAACTTTGATAACTAAAAAACGAAAGACTAAATCCAAGACTAAACTCATAGCCTGGTAAACTAGCTTTAACAAGAAGTTCCAAGACTAGTTTTTTAGCCTAGCTTTAATACCGCACGAAAATTCAAAGGTTGAAATATCAATTCATAGAATTATATAACGGAGAGAAATTAATCACAATAAAATACATGAGAAAAAGAAAAATAAAATAAACTTATAATATTATTAATATCTCATACGATACGTCACCCTATAAACTTTTTGACTCCCTGGACTCTCTAGTCTAACCACACCAACAAATACTTTATTTATAAGCATGTTGAATAAAAAATACCAAACACAATAAGTTACCAAACAAACCATTCCACTATAAAAAATTAATAAAAAGCTACTAAAAATTAAATAAGAATTTCTTAGGCTTGATTTATTATTCCAACACATACAAGCATGATTTATCATTATTAGGATGCATTACACATTTTGATGCCTAACAGACCATTCATTGCACATCCACCAAGCGTTACTCTTTATATGGAACCCTTGGAGTAGGATACTGGCCATAACACGAACCTTTCTTTCCTAAATTACTATCCCAGATAAATTCATCTGCTAGAATTTCCAGCTGCTTCAGTTTCTAATTCCCACATTAGAGATGTCAGGGAATAACTGCAACGCCCAAAGCCTTGAACCCATTAAGCGACCAGTGGGCAACACAGAGCACAGTTGGTGCAGGGCCATTTCATATGGTACCGGCATAGCTGTGTTAACCCTTCAAGTTTCTAAACCGATCGAAGTCCCACTTCTCCAAGAAGGACTTCGCAAGCTCCAAGATGCTCACCCGATTCTCCGGTCCCAACTTCACTATAACACTTCAAAAAAAGCTTTCTCGTTCATTACTCCGGAGACACCCTACATCGAAGTTAAATCATTCAATCTCTCGTCAACCTCGGAGCTCCTCAAGAACCTTTCCGAAAAAAGCAATGGTTGTTCTCTTTCCCCTCTCCATATGATCCAAGAACACGAATTGAACAACAATGCATGGGTCAATCCATATAACTTTCCTAGCGATGGCATGGACGTGTTCTTGGCTAGTGTTTACGAACTTCCAGGCTGGAAATGGATTATGGCATTTCGGTTTCACACGGCAGTGTGCGATAGGACCACGGCCGTGGCATTGCTTAGGGAGTTGATGGAGTTTGCGGGGGAGAAAATTGAGGAAGATGAAAAGGCTGCTGAACCCCCACAAGGTGAGATAAAATACAATGAGAAAATGAAGTTGGGAATTGAGGATCTTATTCCCAGTGGGAAGGCAAAGAAGACACTTTGGGCTCATGGGTTGGACGTGTTGGAATATTCTGTGAACTCGCTTAGGTTGACGAATCTTAAGTTCCAAGATGTAAAGTGGCCGAGGTTTTCTGAGGTTGCGCGACTGCAGATGAATCGACACGAGACCAATCAGATACTCGCTGTAAGTTTCATTTTTCAGCGTAATACGCTTAGTATATAACCATTCACCATTTGTTTCAACCTTTTCTGCATGTTTTCCCTAGAAGCTGCATGTTCTCATCCTCTTGTTTATTTTGCTAAATTGTTCTCACCTCATCATGGATCTTGTTATCCAAAGACATTTCTCCCTTACTCATGGACCTACTTGTTACTGGTTGAACCATGATTTAATTTGTTGTACAAACTACAAAGTCCCGCGGGACTGGTCCTACGTCCCATGTCTATGTCTAATTAAATCTTAGATTTTGTGCTGAAATAAGTAACAAAAATTTAATAAGCTTTGGACTTTGACTCCTAATTCATCAAAAACAGAAAATGGGTTTTGGCCCCTCATTGTTCTATTATAGATGCTGTTTCGAAGATTTTGAAATTTGATTTTTATGTTTCTTTAAAAGAGAACACTTTCAAATAGAAACTTACGACAATTGGGATTTTTTCTTTTAAAACTTTTTCTTTCTTAAGATTAAATTTAACATTTAGATTCTCAATTCATCTCTACTGTTGTTAAATGGGCTAGCTCGTAATCCGCAAATTGTTTTCGTTGTCAGGAATAGAGATGAATAAAAATCATGTTATAAACCTGTTACGGAGAGTTTTTAAACAAACAATATTATGTATTACAGTTTCCTAATCAATCTGTTAGCCGTCGCACAGCTATTTTGCTTCTAAAAACCTTGAAACCTGAAGATTCTAGTTGAAGTTTTAAATTTGTTAGACTAGCTAATTGTTTTTCACTTTTTCCGCACCAAATTCAACTTTTTTCAAACTGCAAAATAAAACTGTAAAGATTTTCAAATAGTAGTAAAAGAGGATAGATCCATCAAAGTTATTCAGATCGAGTCTACTACCGCTAGCAAATCAGATGGTAACTGATTCGAGAAGTAGCATATAAGTTGTTGGTAATTTGGCATTAAAGACCTGGCTATATATACTAGTCAAGTTAATAAATAAACTCAGCTTGTTGATTTGGATGATATTCTTTTGCTCTCTAAAAAATTCTTTTAAGGTGATGCTGGGTTCAAAATTTTCTGTAGGGTTGTAAATTGAGAGGGATAAAACTCTGCGGAGCACTGGCAGCAGCTGGATTGATTGCTGCACATTCCTCCAGAACCAGCCCAGATCAGCGAAAGAAGTATGGGGTGTTGACACTCACCGACTGCCGCTCCATTCTTGACCCACCCCTCTCCCCTCATAACTTTGGTAATTACTTACATCGCTGGTTCGACCAAGGCGAATAACATCTTGTAGTTGCTACAGTTTTCCCTAATGTTGACTGTTCTCAGGATTTTATCACGCTGCAATACTCAACTCTCACACAGTCAAAGGAGGAGAGAATTTGTGGGATTTAGCGACCAGAAGCTACACGGCCTACGAGAATTCAAAGAAATGCAACAAACATTTCTCCGACATGACTGACCTCAATTTTCTGCTGTGCAAGGCCATTGAGAACCCGAGTCTGACTGCTTCATCCTCGCTCAGAACTTCATTCATTTCCGTGTTTGAGGAACCCGTAATTGACAATTCTAATCAAATTCAGAAGGGCGTTGGATTAGACGACTATTTGGGCTGCGCTTCAATTCACGGTGTTGGTCCGTCCATTGCTTTGTTTGATACCATACGAGACGGGAAGTTGGATTGTCTGTGCGTTTATCCATCGCCTTTGCATTCACGGGGCCAAATGGAGGAGCTGGTTCAGAAGATGAAGAGTGTTCTTATTGATGCTAGTTATTAGCAAATATTTACTTTCTAACGAGTTACATGGGGCCTGGCCGCCTAGCTATTATTATATTCATCTCTATTATATGCTCCTCTATTGACAATTGAAACCCTTCCTAATGATTTTTGATGTATGTTCCTCTATTGTTTTTTGGCTAATATTTGTACGAGGTGAGTGTCGAGGGCATTTATTCAAGATTTGAATCTCGACCATTCAACACAAAAGATAATGATGATAATAATAATAATTAAAAGGAGTTCAACTCAGCCTCTGTATGTCTATATAATATTTAGTGGCTGATTATTATTCTCGAATCCCGCCAACGATTAACCTGAAGAAATTGGGTTGGCCTTCTCCGGCCCATGATTTGTCCAAAAAAACATTCTCAAAGTTTGCTTAAAAGTTTTTTTGTTTTCAAAAAATTTTTATATAAACATTACTCAGTCATTTATAAGAAATCAAACTCTCGACCAATGCCAAACAAACTTCTATGTGCTAATGTGCATTTCAAATGCTAAATTTCTTTTGCCCACCTTTTTTCTTGTTTTGAAATAAAAGAAATGGATGAATGTCGTCTTAAAGTTGTGCATTGATGACGGGGAATCAGGAACAAGTTCAGATAAAATCTTTAAAGGTGAAAGTACTACATTGATTTATGATAAACTGTTTAATACAATAGAAAGGGGAGAAATGTATAATACAAAATAAACGAGTAAAACGTCTAAATAAGTCTCTAAGCGTGCTCAAAATTGGGCTTGGACCACTGCCAAGTTGAGGTTTGTTTTCGCACAAGACTAACACCACCACAGGATATGTCTTGTATGATTGTCCTATTCTTACACTTGAATTTTGGTCGTATCCAAGGCGGCTTTATTAAGTTGTGCTTTGCAATCTTTCCTTGCCCCATTTAGCTAGTCAAGTCAAATTGGGCTGCCCCAAATGTCTCCGGTATTGTTATCGATCGGTGCTAATATACGTGTCCCACTTTATGAGTGTATGCGTATAAATTTTATCTATCTATTCACACTCACACTCACACACGCACACACAAAAGAAAGTAATTTTTTGAAATTCATATTAAAAAAATATAATAATATTATGACAAAATCTGAATATTGGAAAAGTTACCAATGGCATTTATATATTCAAAAAATAAAAAGAAAGAATATTTAATAAATAATATAAAAGTTGATATTTCACTAAAGGCTTTTGTACTTTATGTATATAGTTAGGTTTCACTGTTGACCCAAAAAGAATAAAATGTTATGAGCAAAATTTTGCTCGGTTATTATAAGGAATTATATTCTCACCACAGTGTATTCATTAGTCGTCAGTTGAATGGTTTTTTTTTTTTTTTTAATACTTTCATCTTTTTTTTTTAATACTTTCATCTATAAATATTTCTTAACAAATTGAACATTTAATACTAGTACTTTATGTAATAAAGTTCCTGAAACCATATTATCCTTGGTACATAAAGTTAAAGATATACTACAGGATGAAACTTCCGAAACAGGGATAGGATTTGCAAGGCCTTCCGTGTATAGCCATGCGCTAGATTTTGGTCACAAACAAAAACCGAAACTTGCAAAACAGTGATTGGATTTTGCAGAAGAAATGGAAGTCAACCATAAAGATGAAGTTGGGCATACCACAAAACCACAATATGACAGACAGAGTGAGTTAAAAGCTTTTGATGACACCAAAGCCGGCGTTAAAGGGCTAGTCGATGCCGACATCACCGAGGTCCCTCGATTTTTCATCCAACCCCTAGAGACCTTGAATACCAGCACCCAGTTTAAGTTTCCCATAATAGATCTTCAAGGCATCGATCTTGAAGATCCAGGAAAGCGAAAGGAGATCGTTGAGAAAGTACGCGATGCTTCGGAGACATGGGGTTTCTTTCAAGTTGTCAATCATGGGATTCCTTGCAGTGTTCTGGAGGAAATGATTGATGGGGTACGCAGATTTTATGAGCAAGATACTAAGGTGAAGAAACAATGGTATACAAGAGATCCCACCAAAAGGGTTGTCTACAATAGCAACTTTGATTTGTATAGCTCACCTGCAGCCAATTGGAGGGATACTTTTTATTGCATTATAGCTCCTAATCCTCTTAGTCCTCAAGATCTGCCTTCAGTTTGCAGGTATATATTTAATTAAATTTCATCGCAAAGTCGGTTCCTTTTTCACTTGAAGAGTCGCATATAACATCAATTGTTTTTGGTGCAGTGACATTTTAATTAAGTACTCCAAGGAGATTATGAAATTGGGAACTTCATTGCTTCAATTATTGTCTGAGGCTCTTGGGCTCAATAGGAATCACCTTAAAGACATGGATTGCTCAGAGGGGCTTGCCATCCTGTGTCATTATTATCCGGCATGCCCTCAACCTGAGCTTACTTTAGGCACCAGCAAACATTCCGACAATGATTTCCTTACCGTTCTTCTCCAAGACCATATAGGAGGCCTTCAATGTCTTCATCAAAACCAGTGGGTTGAAGTTCCCCCCACCCCTGGAGCTCTAGTTGTTAATATTGGAGATCTTTTGCAGGTAAGACATTTTTTTTGTTTTTTTTTTTTTACAAATTCGGATACTTTTGTTGAGTCTAAAATCCAGTATAGCAAATTAGTCAAAAATTGAGAACTTTTAAGATTGTGTACTGTAGAGACAGAATTCATCATTAAATCGGATAATAGTAATTGAGAATTTAAAATTAATTAAATATGATTTTTAACACCGTCGACCTACTTTAACTAAATTTTTTAAACTAAAGTTTTAGTCCTCAATTTTTCTCTCTCCTCCCTCAACTGTAAATACCCCTCATGAAATCTTATAAATCCAGGTTCATATGTAAACTCTCAAATTAGTTGGGAATTTCTTTACTTATTCATGTTATAAATACTTTATTGACTTGAACATCGGAAGTACATCGGTGAAAGAGCCCCACTCCGACCTTATTATTATTTTTTTTATGTGTGCAGGTAAACAGTGTAACTATACATAAAATTGGAAAAAAGGATTTTTACATGTACCGTTAACAGTTTATTCTATCATTCTTCTGTTTCTATTCTGTTTGGTCCTAACGGAAAAAGTGAAAATTTTCAGCTCATTTCAAACGACAAGTTCAAAAGCGCAGAGCACAGAGTGCTAGCAAATCGTGAAGGTCCAAGGGTATCGGTGGCCTGTTTCTTCAGCACGAGTCTTTTGCCATCTACAAAGCTGTATGGACCTATTACGGAGTTGTTGTCACCAGAGAATCCCCCAAAGTATAAGGAGACCACGGTGAACAACTATGTTACCTATTCTCTTGGAAGGGGACTAGACGGGATTTCTCCTTTGTTGCATTTCAAGCTCTGAACTCTTTTATCACTGGAGAGACAGAGCAGTACGAGAAAGGAGGATGACTGAACATTTTAAATTTCTCTTTATCTGTTTTATTCTCTTAGACATTGTAGTGGAAAACTGAACGGTCAAAAATTACAAGTTAAGATAATCATGAATTGCTTGTTGCCTATGTGCATTGCTTACAATTGGATGAACAAATTTGATGCTTATGTACGTTGTTGACAGGAAGTCAAGAACTGCTGTAGATCCCAAACAAAACATAGATAAATAACGGTGTGAATATCAAGCCTAGCTCAGTATACTTCTTGCCAAAAACCATCTTCAGGAGAAGCAGCTTAAAATTACATGGACCGTTCCAGCTATTTTAATCAGTTCACTACCTTCTAAAAATTCTGGAAAGCCAGAAAGTGTTTGGATTAAGAAAGGGTTTAACATTCGTTCCTTGCATGCTATTTGGCCCATCCATTCTATCATTTCATTTATTTTACAGGATATGTGCATCTATACCTGTGCCTCTGTTCTCCTAGAAATTTTTTGTAAGTATAAATTTATATAACCAAATTACTCGTTCAATAGTTCAACTAAGAGAAAGCAAGCAGATTAAATTATACAAACAATAATTTAAAAATACATAAAAAATCAGGAAGTTGGTATTTTCAAGTTTTTACCCAGCTAGCTTGCAATATAGTTAGGCTGCCAGAGTTCTAAGAAATAGTGTACTCCATTCTAAAAATATTTATCCTGATGAACAGCGACCAGAAATTTATCTGTGAACCTATGAAACCATTGTGATTGAGGTCTGTATATTGCCCAGCTATCGTGATTTTCCTACTCAGAATCTCCTCTTGTATGTCCTATTCGACTCAGATTTCGTATCGGGGCTTCTTATTTCTTCATCAAGTAATAAAAACTTGTCGTTGTTTGCTTTTAATGTTTGCAAATAAAATATTTTTTTCGACGTTGATAAGTACGATTCGGGAAGCGCATTTTCCAACCATAAACAAGAGGGGGACCTCAAGAGGCCAGAATATGCGTCTCTGCGTCTGCTCAAGCATGGGCAATCACTTCGAATAAGATGCAATCACCAGACTATAGAGATTTTTTTTATTTGCTTGGTCATTTAAATTTATTGACATGAATTTGGTAGCAGAAGTGAAGAAAATTGACGCATGCATCATCAATAATATGATATATATAATGTCAACAAAAGTTGCCTTAGACTCCCAAACACAACTTGCAATATTTGTCCGTCTGAATTATTGCACAAGTGATGATTCATAATCTGATGCCCAATTTTGGAAATTCTCAACCTTCTACCAAGTAGAAGTGAACTATTTAAGGCTGCTGCTTCAATTTCCTTTTTGCTCCCAACAAAATCCGGATTTCTTTACATATACAAAATGGTAGCCTCTGCAATAGATGAAGTTCACCATGAAGAAGAATACGACCGAAAGAGTGAAATAAAAGCTTTTGATGACACCATAGCTGGTGTTAAGGGACTTGTTGATGCCGGCATCGCCAAAGTCCCTCGGCTCTTTATTGGACCTCCAGAAAACCTGAACGCGTCCACGCAGTACAAGTTTCCCATTATCGACTTACATGGCATTGACAAGGGTCCAGCCAAGCGAAACGAGATAGTTGAGAGAGTCCGTGATGCATCAGGGACGTGGGGTTTCTTCCAAGTCATCAATCATGGTATCCCTGATGATGTTCTTGAGGAGATGCTGGACGGTGCACGCAGATTCCATGAGCAAGAAACCGCAGTAAAGAAGCAATGGTACGCTAGAGAGAACGCAAAAAGAGTTGTGTACAATATCAATTTTGACTTGCAGTAACCAACTGGAGAGACACAATTTCCACCGTCATGGCTCCTAATCTTCCTAATCCTGAAGACTTGCCTTCAGTCTGTAGGTATGTCAACCCTGAAGTTTCAAATTATCAATTGAATTACCAGGATTTCAAATTACTCTCGGTTTGGTTTGTACATACAAATCGTTTCTTGCGGTTAACAACTTTATCATGTACGTTTTTTCTGCAGTGAAATTCTAATTAAGTACTCGAAAGAAGTAACGAGATTGGGATATTCCCTGTTTGAACTACTCTCAGAGGTTCTTGGACTTAATTCGAACCATCTGAAAGAAATAAATTGTGCCGAGGGGCTTACTATTTTGTGCCACTATTATCCAGCATGCCCTCAACCAGAACTAACATTAGGCGCCAGCAAACACGAAGACAATGACTTTCTCACTGTGCTTCTCCGGGACACTATAGGAGGCTTGCAAGTTCTTTATCAGAACCAGTGGGTTGATGTTCCTCCAACACCTGGAGCTCTAGTGGTCAATATTGGAGATCTTTTGCAGGCAAGTGACGTACTTGTAATCTCTGTGGCTTGGCAGAGGCCATAACAGGCGTTTCAGTTTGTACAATAAGTCATATAAATTATTCTTCATACTAATATCGTCATTCAAGTCATATAAATTAGCATAACATCGAAATGGATTTATACCTGGAATATGTTTTCGCTTATTTTAGCGGACATCAATAAATTGGTATTCATCGTTAGGGATTTATTTCTATTTATGACATTTCTAAAATGTCATTTATGCTTGTTAAGAAAAGGCATAGATTGAAGATTCTGTCACCATTTCCACGATTTTTATGAAGAAATAGAATACTCGAGACAATGAAATATTAAATAATAGCACTATACGTTACGTTCCTTTCTGATTGAATTTCTCAGCTCGTGTCCAACGACAAGTTTATCAGTGCACGGCATAGAGTACTTGCAAACATTGTTGGTCCAAGGGTATCGGTGGCATCCTTCTTTACCACACATCTGGTGGCATCCGCAAAACTGTATGGACCTATCAAGGAGTTGTTGTCAGAGAATGATTCCCCCAAGTATCGAGAAACCACAACTAAGGATTATACAACCTACTTTATCGCCAAGGGACTTAATGGAACTCCTGCTCTGCTGCATTGTAGGCTGTAATCTGCGTGGTCAATGATACAGATTAGTACAAGCAATTACAGACTTATCTATTAAGTTTACTTTCATCTGCAAAACCCCCTATAGAAGAATAAATGATTCTTGGGAATTATGCTTGTGTTAAGACAGCATAAAAACCTCACAGTTTTCTTGCATCTTTAAATTCTTGGGCTATGGCCTCCGTCTGGCTATTGTAATTATTACTACAGTAAATTGTACTTTTCTTTTTTGGGTACGTGTGATGTGAACTTCCTTCAATTAAACAAGAAGAAAGCTACAATTATGTAAGGGGTTGATGCACTGAATTATTAGTGCATTCAAAGAGCTTTTCCACTTTCCAGAATTTTCATTGCCAAGGCAGGGACTAATCTGGGAGTTACTTTTTTTTTTAGGCAATAATGCAATGATTAGTAAATGGCAATTGATTGCTTCCTTTTTCTTTTAGAAACTTGATGATGACTTTGAAACTTAGACTACAGATCTATCAATATATTTTTTTTTTAGTTTGAAAAAACAATTATTACATATTTGCAGAAGACAAAGAAGAAAATGAATGGTTACAAAATGATAACTAGTATTTGTTAATAGTTAAGAAGTGTTTGTTATCTTAAAAACAAGTGTTCGTCGACTTACCAAATCAAAGTCATCATAAACTGAACGATCTAAAGCCTTTAGTGTGGAGTTTTAGCTCTGTATTTTGCGATTGCAGCATTACTCCCGAGTTGATGACCCCTTTTTTTCAAAATCGAACAATTAAAAGAGAGAATTAGCAAGCCTGCAGGAAGTATTAAAAAAAAAAAACTCGATTTTCTTTAGAAATAATTTCATTCACAAATTACATGTGACTAGTAGGTGGAGAACAAAACTTCTATTGAAAGTGCTTCGGTAACAAGTCCGTTCGAAGGTCAAAACATTTTCTTTCAGACACAAATGGCGAAAAGGGGCAAAATTTCACGAGCTTTGGATAGAATTGTGTGCAAGTATATATATATATATATATATATATATATATATATATATTTCTTTAGGGCAAGGACAACTCTCAAATTTTATAAACATTTTGGACAGATATGCTCTAATTTTCACGGACAAAATTAAAATTTTCGTTTTTATTAAAGGAGAATTCGCTGCTATTTTAGAATTACTTCGATACCTATCTTATTCTAGCCCCGCAGACGTCAATTACGGAACGAGAAATTGAAACAGTAATTCGTACTTAATGGAGTTCAAAATTTTGCTCAGGGCTATATGTAGTCCTGCATACCAGCCACCAAGATCAAAAGTAGAGGTGACAGATGGACGGAATGTATGGAATTTGAACGGGACTTAATTAACATTGTGAGATATAGATCATATCTAAACAGTTCCATATTCGTTATGAAATCAATATGAGTGGGATTAAAAAAGGTTAGTCCCATTTGATATCCCAAATACCCAATAAATTATATTTTATTATTTTTTTAAACTATCTTGTGCTTATTAACCAATTGCTATTTTTTTAGATTACTTTTTTTTTAGTTTAACCCAAATATTTATTTTTTTATATTATTTATTTTTTTATTTATTAACCTCAATAAATTTCTAACTTTTTTGTTTTTATATTATTATTATTTAGATCTCATTTATATATACTCTTTAATCTTTCAATTATAAAGTGTAGTTTTTCAATTATTACATGTAAAAAATGATAGATTGAAGATGTGTAGAGATTTAATTTATTTGCTCCTAAAAAAATTAATTTAGATATTATCTTATTAAAACTCCTGATACTAAAATCTATTACTAAAGTAATTAAGCAAATTAAAAATTAAAATAAATCAAAATCTCATTCATTCATGGACATTACAAACTTCGATGAAGCTCATAATACGAGGACTATAAAGTTGAACTGAAATTAAGGCACTCAACATATAAAATTCACATAAGTTTTTTTAATACAAATATCAATTTAATAACACATTATTGATGTCAAGAGGTAAATTTTAACATAATATTCATAGAAGAAATAGATTAATCAAATAGGGCAAAATGAAGAACCTAAGAATGCAAAAATAAAATTACAACTTATCAATCATTGAAAAGATGGGTATTCTATTGTTATTTTAAAAAAATGTTAAAAACTAATAAAATAAATAAAGGATGAAAGATGTTTTGTTAACTTAGCTTAAAATGAATGAATCTTTCAAGAGATAGTATAGAAGAAGTGGATATGATCAAATACAAATAATTTCAAGGTTTTTTTTTTTTTTATATTTGGATATGGGAGTCCCAATCATTTCCCAACCATATACATATTTAAATGAGTACTAATGGGGTATAATCCCAAATGAATCAAATCCCATATTATTAATACTCGTTCAGTCCAAATTAAATATGGACATAGGATCCCGATAGGTATTGAGACTGATTGCTGGCATTAATAAACTTTTAGGATATTGATAAGATGATGAATCGCGGAGGAGATCAGAAGATGAGATATTTTTTAGTGATTTATGCTATGTGATGGCTGAGGCCTAATCTTGTTTAGTGATTAATGTTCAGTGATGCCAAAGGCTAGAAATTTGCTTGACGTTTATTTGTCCTGATCTATATTTATTGAACTGATTTGTCCATTTCAGAAGACAGTCTGTCTCATAGGTGGTTAATTGTCTTCTGTAGAATCAATTTTCAAAAGTCTAGCAACACAAAAACATCCTCGCTCGCTCACTCACTCGCTCACTCACTCCCTCCCTCCCTGCCTCACTCCAAGAACTAATCTAACAATCTCCTTCTATACAATTAAGTGCCTCGATGTCTGGGCAAGAAAGCCTTAGCCCACATCCGTCGGTTGAGCCCAAGAGCCGACTAGCTGGCGGAACCGAGCATAGCTGGTGCAAAGCCGTGCCGGGAGGCACAGGCATCACTGTTTTGGCTCTCCTCCTCTCAAAAACCCCAGATATTCCACTTCTCGAAACTACCCTCCACAAACTCCAAAATGCCCATCCCATCCTCAAATCAAAACTTCGCTATAACCCCACCACCAATACCTACTCCTACATCACGTCCCCCTCAACCCCTCAACTCCAAATCCAACCATTCGATCTTGCATCAACGTCTGGGATTCTCCAAGGCCTCATTGATCCCCACAACACCACCCCCTCGGTTTCCAACTTCCATCTTATCCTCGAGTATGAGCTGAATCGCAACACCTGGCACACTCCTGACCACTCCTCATCCGAAACTGACGCTGATTTATTCTTTGCCAACCTCTATACTCTGAGCGCTGACAGATGGGTGGTGGCCCTTCGGCTTCACACGTCGATATGCGACCGGACCACGGCGGTGTCATTGCTCAGGGAGCTGCTGGTGAGGCTGATGTGCGAGGAAAATGAAGAGGGGACACAAAAGGAAAATGAAAACGAGGTGGAGGTTAGATTGGGAATTGAAGATTATGTTCCCAGTGGGAAGGGTGATAAGCCATTTTGGGCTAGGGGCGTTGACATGCTTGGATATTCTTTGAATTCATTCAGGTTGTCAAATTTAGTTTTCAAGCACACTCACTCCCCAAGGTCTTCGCATGTCATAAGGTTGCAGATCAATGCTGTCGACACTCAAAAAATTCTCTCTGTAAGTAACTACACAATCCAGATCACATTTAATTTTGATTATTTCAAATTTTTTGGCTTAATCTCTATGGAGGAAATCAGAAATCATTGGCTTTTTTAGTTGTTACTCCATCAATTTAGAGTGCTCCACTTTATTGCCAGCAAAAGAAAGCCGTTACTGCAATAGTACTTAATAGATACGATCTTTTCATAAAAAGAGGACAACATCACGGAGACACGCCACGGCCAATTGGGCATAATTTCTTGCAAAACTTTTGCATTGAAGTACGTTTCAGAGAAGTTAGAAAAAGAATATTTAAAAAATAGGGTTAATTACACTTTGCCCTTAAAAGTTGGGTAACAACACTTTGCTTCCCTAAATGCAAAAAACATACACTTTTTACCGAAAATTTTGGCTTTGAATTTGAATTTTTTTTAGTACCTTCATGTTGTATGAATTACTAAAAAACTCTAAATTGACTTTATAAATACATGTCTATTGACAAATATACACATAGACATTAAAATTTATTTGTTTTTTCTACTTTATCAATGCATGTCTATTATATTTGTTTAATATGCAAATACATATAATATTTTTAGAAATATTTTTACATACACTTTAACTAACAATATAAAATATATAAAAATTTTTGTCGTATTATATTTTACGAGTAATATTTCAATTTGTACAAAATTTTAAAATTTGCATAAGATAATGACATGTTTTTCACGTTATATGCAAAACATCAAAGATTTATATCTAAACTTTTATACATGTATATATGTAAAACTAATAACATGATATAGTTTTAATTAATGTGATATCTCATACACAAAGAAAAGAGTTAAAATTGATATTAATGTAGCATAATAGATTATTAAATTCTATTATCACATTGGTTTTGTATATGTACATGTATAAAAATTTGGATATGAATCTTTATTTTTTGTATATAATGTGAAAGATATGTTATTACTATTATGTAAAATTTAAAATTTTTATAAATAAAAATATTATTCGTGAAGTATTTTAGGACAAAGATTTTTCTATAATTTGTATGGTAAGTTAAATGGGATGTACATGTATTTTTTAAAATATACATTGCTTTTTTTAAATTTATATGTATAAAAGCGTATACGATGATGATAGACATGCATAGGATACAATAGAAAAAATAAATTATTTTTAGTGTTTATAGGCATATTTGTCAATGGATATGTATTTATAAGAGCAATTTAGTGTTTTAACAATTTATATAGACTGGAGGTAATAAAAAAAATCCAAAGCCAAAATTTTCCGTGAAAAGTGCATGTTTTTTGCATTCAAGGGGGCAAAGTATTCATTACTCCCACTTTTGGGGGGGGGGGGGGGGGCAAAGTGTAATTAATCCTAAAAAAAATTTAAACTCTCGATGAAGTTAGAACTACATACAAAAAATCTGACTCGTTTTGTACTAGTAATTTAAGGTAGGAAGGAAGCCCCCCTGGGCGGCTCGGATGGTCTTGGTGGACTAGTTACGAAGTCAAGACCGGGAGTTCGAGTCCCCGGGGTGATTTTCTTTGGCAACGGTGGGGCCCGCTCTGCCAGGGGTTGGGGGATTAGTGGGGCTTTCCCCCGATACCCCCAACTGAAAAAAAAAAAAAATTTAAGGTAGGAAGGAAGCAAACAGAAAATACATTAAATTTCTTCACATGGGCTTGTAAGAACTCCATTTGGATCTACTATACTGCACGGGACTAAACTGGGTCCTACGTTCTATTATTGCTGCTTTCCCTCCTTAGCTTGGCAGTTGTCTCCCCTCAATTTCAAAATTAAATTTTTAGTTCACAAATTAGGATTAATTTTTTCATATAAACAAAAGTAGTTTAAATACTTCTTGAAGCTAATTAGGGGTGCGAAATTAAGTGATTTCCCTTAATTACTCGATTAGGTCTGTATAATAAAGGATTTCCTAAGATTAGCTGAACTTGAAGCTGTATATCGCTAGGGTAGCTGATTTGGTCTGTAACAATAAATGATTTCGCTGCCAAAGAAAATTTGCTTGTTAGGTGTGTGAGTGAAGGAAGGAAAACAAGAAAAGATAAAAATTATTTATGTCTTATTGTTTGATTTCTTGGCATAACTTAGAAAATATGCAATTAATTTTGAAACATTTACCAGTGCCTTTTAATTTCAATGAACTGTAGAAGATAATGTTTATGGTATTGCATGCAGAGCCCAAGTTCAAACTTTAAAATTGCCAAATTGTAGTTAAATTTGTATGCTTGAATAGTTTTCGAACTAATTTTACAAAGAAATCTTATCAAGCAAAAGCTCTAGTCGAATTTCAAATACCTTGGTTGGTTCTTCATGTAATACTATGAGTCTATGATTCGTATAAAAAGAAAAAAAAAAAGAAATGGAAAAATGTGAGTATATGATGTTGTGGACTTTTGAGTAATAGGCAGTGACCACCTGGACCAGCTATTCTATTGGTGTGTAATTAGGAACTAATTTTGCAGGGATGCCAAACTAGGAACATAAGATTGTGCGCTCTGTTGGCGGCCGCTGGCCTAATTGCTGCTCATTCATCGAAAAGCCTCCCCCACGATCACTGGGAAAAATATGCGGTTGTCACACTTATTGACTGCCGTCCAATTCTGGATCCGGCGCTTAATAACGACGACTACGGTCAGTTTATATAAATATTTCTCTGATTTTACTTGAACGATTAACACAACCAATTCTATTCTTCAAAAAAAAAACAACCAATTTTATTCTTTTTTTTTTTTTCTGTTTCTGCCTTTTTTTTGCCCTTACAACTATTTTTTCTGGTTCTTTTGGCTCTGTTTTTCTGAACTTTTTTTTTTAGAACATATTTTTAGAGTGTTTTACAGTCCTTTTGGATGGTTTTTTTTTCAATGTTTTTAAAAAATAATTCTATAATAGTTTTAAATATTCTTTTTGCTAAATTTGTATGGGAAAAAAATTTAGTTAAAAAATATGTTTAAAGTTTTTAAAATAAATATTTTAAAAAATTTAAACTAAACTTTATAAAACTGTTACAATAATTTTTTTAACCAAAAAAAAAAAAAAACCATCGAAATGAAACGAAGCGTTTATTTTGTTCTGCATAAAGTACTGCACGGACTGAAAATTTAATTGGCGGCCCATTCTAGTCTGGCCCACTAAGGAACAAAATCGGGGGCAACCTACGACTGAATCTGGTCCAAGTTATCTTAAATGAGCCGTCTCTGTTGTTTAGTTGGTCTGGACAACCCACATTTCTTTTAGTTTAGTTTGTTTTCACATATGCTGAGTCAAAGAAGTAATTAATGCCCAATTAAACATTTAGGTACAAATTGGATGCGGTCAAAGATTTTGAATTTTCCAAGGAGTACAGTTAAGAATTAGTAATGAGCAGCCATTATGCTGGTAGCCATTCAGAACAAATTTCATCATATTTTTCACCTCTTTCCTTACTATAGTATTCACATCATGGAATACACAAGACAGAAGGACAATTTACATTCTTTTGCACCAATTAAGAAGGGGCTGAGATGATTTTAACAAAAAACTTTTATTGAGTGCAAAACATTGTCCCACAATTTTCTAGGCCATAGATAAATTCTTCACTTTTCTTGTAGCATATTCTCATGGTTGCCATGGCCTAAATGATGGTTGCAGGGTTTTATCATTCTGCCGTCTTAAACACACACGACATAAAGGGAGGAGAAGATTTGTGGGAGCTGGCAAAAAGAACCCACACGTCCTATGCCAATGCTAAGGACAACAATAAACACTTTTCAGACATGTCCGACGTCAATTTTCTCATGTGCAAGGCCATAGAAAACCCAGGTTTGACGCCATCTTCATCCTTGAGAACAGCCCTGATATCTGTTTTTGAGGACCCCGTGAACGATCAATCCAACCCATTTCACCAAAAACTTGGATTGCAAGACTATATAGGCTGTGCCTCATCTCACGGGGTAGGCCCTTCAATCGCCATATTTGATACCATAAGAGATGGGCAACTGGACTCTGCATGTGTTTATCCTTCGCCATTGCATTCCAGAGAGCAAATGCAAAAGCTGATTGGCGAAATGAAAAGAATTCTTGTGGCGGGATGCAACGACATCGAAGGGAACTAACTACATATGCTAATTAATGTTTGATTTTGATGAAAAACAAATGTTGGTTATTTCTAAACATTTACCATTTAATGGATAAGGATATTATTTAATATCTAAATAAAACTGGCAATTGTTATTGGCGCTTTTATCCGTCCGCAAGAACGTCTTATTACAACAAAGATTCCTCTTCCGTTATAACTCCTTTTAACGACGGTTTTGTTCTTTGAAGTTCTTGTTGTGAAATGCATTTAAGATGCTGGTAGAAATGAGATTTTGTACCTTTTCTATTCAGTTTAGTTTATCTAGATTTCCCAATTCATTTTTCCGCGTGTGAACTCTTAAAAAGTTTAAGATTTTATCAAAGTATACCACCCATGTGTTTCAATGCGTTAAGTACAATATCAACTTAATTAAGGATAACCTGTTCCACAAATATTCAATCATTTGAATACTGCAAAGGTATGAAAAAAAAAAAAAATGCGACCGGCAAAACAAAATATAATCTAGTTTATTCATGGGATAGAACATATACGCATGCACATCATGTTTAGAGTAGACTTTCAATATTTTTTTCGGGATAATTTCACATACCTCCCCTGAGGTTTGTCATAATTACGCTCACCTCTCCTCATGTTTTAAAAATTACACTTACACTCCCCGTGTTTATATTTTTCATAACAAAACAAGTCCATCTTGATAACGTAACCCAAAAACACTAACCAAATACTTTAAATATGCTTAATTTCTTTTAAAAAGACATAAATATTAAAAAATTAATTAATTAGTCACATAAATGTCAAAAGTACTTATATTCTTACATTAAATTTTAAATTGCCACCAAATATTACTTTTTCAAAACTCAATCATCTGACTAATCTAAATAGAATTTAATTTATCTATTAAAATTTTACAAACAAATATATTAATAAGAAAGAGATGATCAATTTAAAAGCAATTCAAGATATTTTAAGGGATTTAATTCGTGTTTTTGGGTTACATTATTAAAATGGACTTGTTTTGTTATGAAAAATATAAACACAGAAGGTGTAAGTGTAATTTTTAAAACCTGAGAAAAGGTGAGTGTAATTATGGCAAACCTCAGGGAAGGTATATGAAATTATCCCTTTTTTTTCAGCTTGTAAGTATTCACTAGTTAAAAATTAATAAGTATGAGTTAAACATATTATTAAAAGAGATGATATAACAAACATGGCCCAACCAATTCTTGCCGAGTCACTAAGCAAGGTTGTGAATTGTATTCATCGATTAGATCCGGATTGGCTGCCAAGAAAGAAAAAGAAAAAAAAAAGATTAGGACTAGTTTGATCTGCATTAAGGCGGTTCGATAGCTGTTTATTTTTTATTTTTTAATGTTTTCGTATAACAGTATCTTTTAGGATCAAGAGATTTGTCTTTGGATGTGCAGCCAAATTTTCTATTTTATCGTTCAATTAAATTTTTTTTTTAAGGCAGAGTCCAAATCATTTGGTCTAAAACAAAATACAATGTAAGACCACGAGGTGGCAGAGTAAAGAAAATGTATGAACCTTTCCAGTTATTTACGAGATCATAATTCATTTATTTCCATCATGTACTTATGATAATAAGACCACACCGTTCTGAAATTACCATTGTGTTGATTAATGAAAACAATATCCGGAGTTATCATCAACTTATCATTCAAGAACAACTTCTTGGGTTTTTTCATTTTGTCTTTTTAGCTGATTAACCACAACCAGGTCACGGTCTGGAGGCTGTGGCGAGTAGTGATTGTCAACGTTTTCTTCTCGTGGAATTTCGTCAATCTCAGCAAAGTGAAAACATTGGCCTAGGTTTATATTCACATGGTTTTGAACTTCTGATGATTGAATAGCCCCAAAATATTCCGCCACGATCCTTCACGCCCAATTCCCAACCCAATCTTTATATCAAACCATCAACTTTGAAGTCTGAACTCATCAAGTTTAGACTCCGCAAGGTGCAACTTTGAAGTTTCCACACTCCGGCGGCGGTTAAGCTCTCGAGGGCAATATCCATTTTCACAATGCACAAGTCGATTATAAGATTGCAAAACTCACGTCATGTACTCATTTCTCCCACTTCACGTTAATCAAGCCAGCATAGTGGGTGAGAGATGTGTGTTTCAAAGTTCAACTCGGCCAAAATTACAACCGTAACGAGTTCATAGAAGCAGGAAAATTGATAATTATATATATAAAAGAAAAAAATAAAGGATAATTACATGCGCTACAACTTTGATCCTGTCTAAATTAACCTGCACAAATCTACTGTAGTCACCCCAAAAAAGAAAACCCTAAATGAAAAGCTACACATTTATATGAACTCTTGCACCAAATCGCCAAAATCAAACTTGCCATTGCAGCATTCTACGGCACATACCACTTCTTGAAATGTGGTGACACTACATGGTACTGCAAGACCATTTCTTTGATCAAAACCGAACTCATCGTATGCCTTTTCTAACAACATCTTGAATAGGGGGTGGGAGAGATAGCCCGTTGGTATCACGAATCGTTGTCGTTCCTCTCCTACATAAATTGCAAATTTTCCGATCGGTGTGGTGTTAGGGGATGATCCTGCAGCTTCAATATTGTCCCTAAGCAGATATTCCTGCTGTGGTTGTTCACGTTTAGTATTCTTGAAGGACGCAGCCCTTTTGGCTAACTTCTTTACTGATCCAATCTTCTTTCCCCACATTCCTTGGCACTTAGAAAGAGGGCTGGGGTTGAATGAATAAGATTGATTTGAGATCGATGATGATAAAGGAAGATAAATCTCTTGACTGGAAACTTGCATTGAAGCAGGTGAGTTTGGAGTGGTTTGGTAATGTGTCAAGACTACTTATAGGAGGCAATGTTATGTCCAAACTGTGTCTGGTCAGTCTTTAGACTTTTAAAATGCAAAGTAAGTCTTTAGACTTTTATTCAAAAAAAAAAAAGGGGGGGGGGGGGGGGGGGGGGTTAGACTTTTAAAATGAAAGTATAAAATTGAATGCATGCACGAGAGCCTATCATTTTGGTGGTTTTAGTTTTGCGTTTCCTTTTTGAATTTTCTTTAAATGTACTTTGACTTGTCAATAGTTAACCTTCACCAATTTGATAGCCCATAATTAATCAAGACCACTTGCATAATGTCCCGATTATAAGCTTGAATATTTAATTAATGGATATTTTGAGAGAAGAGGGGAAGATTATGCACCAAATGTACCCACTGGGACAAAAGTGGCTTATCAATTAATGGACGGTCGAGATGCATGGTTGTCTTGTCCTAATTATTAATTGGATTCAAAAATCCGAAAGTGATTGAAGACAAGGGGATTCCTTCACTTTGTTAATACGTACTAAAAACTTTAAGACAAGCTAGCTTCCTCAAAAAAAAAAAAAAGGATAGCTTCTTTCAATGATTTCAGTCCATTAAATAAGAAACTTTTAGAGCTAGTTTGAGAGTTTAGTATATAAAGGAAAAGAAAATAAAGGTTGGGTGAGAAGAGAAAAGAAAGGGAGAAAGAGAAAAATAAGCTTTCCTTTCATTTCAGCCCAAAAAGGAGAGGAAAAAATTTCCATCTATTTCAATCCAAAACTTCCTTTCCATTCTTTTCTTTTCTTTCACACCCATCGACTCCCAAACAAGAAATTAAAAATCATTCCTCTTTCCTTTCCTTTCTGTCTGTTTTTGAGCTCCCTAACGGACTGTTAGTTTCTACTTTCTTATTAACCATTTCAATAGCATCTAATATTAACCAAATGACACAATATAGTCCCTTCTCTAGTTTTAGTTTCTTAAAACGAATTGGGAATATAATTGCAATCATTCTTGAGTTTAAAAGAAGAACAGAATCCGATTAGTGAGATGATCATTCTATAATTCATTGGAGGACCATGTTAGTAAGCTTTTGATAACAGATGGTGTAATACCCCATTGAAAAATTAAGTAACTTAGATCAATGTATAAGTTGAGTCTGATCACTCAAGTCTAACTATATTTATTTTGGGCTAGCGAAAAGGGAGCCCAAAAGTTAGACTTGACTGCTCAGACTCTGGTCGCACACTGGGCCTACGAGCCTGGGGCGTGACAGATGGTTCCTTCGAGATTAGACAATGAGAGAATCCATATATCCTTTTTGAGTCTTAATTGTCTCCTATTTTCAGAGGGACAGAAAGATGCGTCCGGCCAAGGACTAATTAAAATTGTCTTGAGCAATTTGATTTTTTTTTGGGTGATAAGAAATTGGTCAACTTCCAAACGTTTTTGGTTTGATACCATTAACAAATTTGCAAGCTGAATTTGAAAGAGTGGAGTCCCACAGAAGATAATCTTTTACCAAAAGAGTACTAAATATATACTAGTAAGAAGAAGATGTCTTTTACCTAGGCTGCCAGTTTAGATTAGAATCTTAAAACCACACGCCCATAAATATAACTAGTGGGATTTTTTTAACATATAGTGGGTTGATATATAGCATATTTATATGGATTGTTGACTAATGATCCTATTGAGTTTTTATGCTCAGTTAAAAGTAGGGAGGAAATCTATTAAAAAAAAAAAAGTAGGGAGGAAATAATATTAACTGTTACATCCATTGTTTTAAGTCCAATTACACAATCTGACATGGTGGAATCATTACTTGTATTATTCTCTTAGAAGTATAATTGAAGTCTCTCTCAATACAGAGGGGCTACTACGTAAATGATATTTTCCATAAAAATTCAAGTTAACCACGAAAAAGGGGTCGAAAAAATTATTGTACCAAGCCTTTGAGAGGAAAAATGATTGATAACTTCTTAGAAAAATTGAGGTTATGATTTAAATCGGATCACGTAAGCCAGCCACAACGAAGAAAATCATTCCTTTTGAAAGTGGCATATGGGATATGCTATATTTCTATATATTTGGTGCGGAATGATTGACTCAAGAATGCCTGCATTCACATGAGGTCATGTCACGGTCTAAAGGTGCTGGTCTTAGCCATAGGTTTCAGTCTACAGAGATGAAAACATTCTGTTAGTATTTACTTGACTTTTGACGAATGATGATGACAGCGACTCTTTTTTTTATCTAAATGTTAGACTAGCCAAATTCTATCGTGTACAAAAAACAAAAAAGTGTCAAAAAAAACATTGCACCTGATTTACTGATAAGTTTCTACGAAACTTTAATGGAATGATAAGTAGAAGCATAGATTCCATGTGTTGTGTCAGTCTTCTTCAAAAATTTCTGCTGCTTAAGACCAAATTAATTGCAACTCTGTTTTAGGTACATGGAGATCTTAATTAATTCATTGCCAGGTTACTTCCTCGGCTTTACGTTGACTTGTATTGCATGTGCATTTTCTTTTTGATTATACGAAAACTTGGCTTCCCCGTCACCCTAGTGGACGGCGCGGACTCGATCTTCTTCCACACTGTAATTTGCAATCAAAAATAGAAGTAGTGATTAATATTTCCACATCTCCTCTAAACATGATACATACCTTCAACAATCTTAAATCCAACAATCAAAAATAAAACTATGAGTTAAGTTAAGATATATGTAAAACAGGTTAATATTTTTGAATTTAGGGTCAGTTTAATTAGATTGAGCATATTTTCCTAAAAAAATTTTTAGTATTTTCTTTGATTGCCGAACATCGGAAAATATTTTTCTGTATAAAATATTTTTCAATTTTCTTCCCTTGCCGAAAACAACTTACAGATTTAATAAGTGTAAGTTATTTTTTGGAGAGTTCATGAATAACATTAAACTTTAAACACCTACTTTTCTAATTTCATTTACCATATTAATTTTTGTTTTTAACTATTATTCACTCATTTTCTCTTCATTTTGGGTCTCACAATAATATATCTATACTTGTACATACTTTACTATTATTTTATTATAGATTAATTATAAAAAAATATCTGCTTTATTCTAATTACTTGTTGAGCACAAATTGAATTGTTATTAATCTTTTAACTCATATTAACAATATTAAAAATTAAAAAAAAACTCTATTTTAAAAATTTTTTATATTGTCATTCAAACATCGAAAGATTGGATCATAAATGACTTTTTTTCATATAAAATGTATTCTCCTACGAAAATAATTTTCTAAAAAAAAATATTTTATGTCCAACCAAATAGATTATTAATAGTAAATAATTGTGGAATTGGCTGATTAAATTCTCGAAGACCTTAGACTGGAGAGCAGCTTTTGAATAGCTAAAAACTCTTTACAATATCCAAATCACGGTCGGCGATTAAGAACCCAAAAATAGAAACTTCTTTATAGTTTTTTTTTTTTAAAGAACTTCTTTATAGTTTATGGTGCTACAATTTGTTGAGCTTTTGATACTTCCACACGTGCTTAATTTTAACTAAAATTAAAGGGGTTATATAAGTATTTCAATAAATACTAAAGAGAAGAAAGGCATTCCATTTTCCAACATTTGACCATATAAAACTCTCTCTGACAGGTCCTTGTAACTTTTTTTTTTTAATAATATCTTACCCTCAATAACGTTAGTCATTAAGATTCGTTCAACACAAAGAGTTTTTCAAAATGTTAATTGACCGTGCATATTGATATTTCAAGAAAACTTTAGCCAACAATCATTAAATTTTTCCTCCCAACATTTTTTTTTTTTTTTTTGAGTTGGTATGAAAGATCATTCCATTTATTTAGAGCAACTTCCATCTCACCAAAACAAGAAAGACCATTAATAGGAACAAAAATCTTTGGTCAAACTGTTAGCATTGCACCAACTTATATTAGCAATGGCTCCTTTTGATCGAAGCATCTTTCAAATAATTATTTTGGAATATTTTCTACGTACATTTTTCAACTACATTTTTTATATTTTTAATTTTCTTTTTTTATCTTACATACATCACATTCTAAAAAACAGTTATAGTATCATTCTTCCAATAATATTCTTTTTTCGAAAACAACACATTTCTAATAGATTAAAAAGTTATAGAATAATTTTTGTTACCCAATTTTAGGGATTTTCTCCAGTCTCCACCTTTGGATTTTACCTTCTTACAAAAAATTTTCACCTCATAATTAAATTATACTAATTGGTATAGCGAGGACAGCCCAATCTAACAGGGAAATTATTGGGCCAACCCAAACTTTTGATAGGACCCCAAAGATCAAGAAACCCGCCGGCCTATTATCTTGGGGCAACTTCAACTTTGGTTAGTAGGCCCTTTAATCAATCATTAAACCCCAATCTTCGGATATGGTTTGCCGCCTCCAAAACCCATTTGGCTCTGCTCTCTCTCTCTCTCTCTCTCTCTCTCTCACGCACACACGCACACTCTCACTCTCTCTCTAGGGTTTCGCCATGAGCCGATCGGGCCAACCTCCGGATCTCAAAAAGTAAGTATTTTTTTCTCCTCGTTGCTAATTTTTGAATTCTGGCTGAATTTATTTATTGGCGTAATAATGCCGTGGAATTAAATTTTTGTTTTATTTTTATGGCAGATACATGGACAAGAAGCTGCAAAGTAAGTTCTCGGCTATGCTTTGTGCTTCGTTTTGTCTCATATTTCTTTTATTATTTTTTTTAATTTTTGCAGTAAAAATGCTAAAATTAGAATCAGAATATCACGTGAGAAAAAATGCTTAAAAGTTCCTCAAAATTTGTCTCATTAGGTTTTGTGTAGGTGAAAATTCATAATCTTAATATAATGTTAACATTGACCTATGCATGAGAGAATTACAGGGAAAAAAAATTAAGAATTTGCCTACTATTTTTATTTCAATTTTTTTTTTTTTTACTACTTACTGGGTTCTTGTACCTTGTTCTTTTTTTCCTTTTAGATGCTTATAATAACCTCACGAGAATTTGTGTGAACATCATCTTATTGGGCTGAGTATAATTTGGAGTACTTATAACTAAGTAGTTGCACTAATTCGTTTGGGCTTTGCTTCTTGTTTAGTGTGACTACTGCTTTGTTGGTAATTTTCATGTTAATATGTCGTCATGCTTTAATTAATTTTCAAATGGATGTGCTGAGATGCCTTTGACTTCCAATGTATGTTGATGGCCCGTTTGATGGTTTGGTCTTTCGTCAAGTGCATGAAGAACTTGTTTATGAGATGCGAATTTTTTTCGTTTGGGCTTTAAACCGTTTAGGGCGTCTTATAACATCCAACTTTTTGTTAAACTGAACTTCCTTGCAAATTTGATTTGACTGTGGAATGTTTTTGGTTCATTTGAATTGGCCTGACTACATTGAGGCTAAATGGTCTAGCCCTTCTAATGATCAAATACAGTTTTGCAAATTCTGTAATTTTTCATATTCATTTGTTATTTTTTATTTTATTTTTGTTCTTAGCTCTATGAATGATGGAGTACAAAATATCTAGCAACTACTTCTTTTGTAATGCATACTAGCTGGTAAAATACCTGTTAACCATGCATAGGAATTTCCCATGCTAACTATATTTAGTTTCCAAATACATTGTTTCATGTAGTTCCAACAAAATTTGATGATTATCATTGCATCCATTTTGGGAGGGTGGTGGCCTGTTTGCTTTTGTAGTTGTTGAATTTATTTATTTATTTATTTTATCTTACTTATGTGGTTGTAAATGTGTTCTGAAATTTGTATGGGTGTATCTGTGTGCAGTCAAGTTGAATGCTAATCGCATGGTGGTTGGAACACTTCGCGGTTTTGATCAGTTCATGAACTTGGTGGTGGACAACACAGTGGAAGTAAATGGCAATGAGAAGACTGAAATAGGAATGGTGGTAAGTCTAGTTAATAATCTTTGGCATTTATTTTATGATTATGTTTTATCTTATTACCTTCATTTGCCTTTCTTTCTAATTTTCCCTCTGTCGTCCCCTTGTAGGTCATCCGAGGAAATAGTGTAGTCACTGTTGAAGCACTCGAACCAGTTGGTAGAACGCAGTGATTGTATATGTCTAGGGAATGGAGAGTTAAGCAAGTAGTTATGTAATCCGAAGTTCATTCAAAAGTTTCATTGATTTGTGACATCATTTGTGTGTACTATTACTCCGTTCCTGAGATGATGAACCCTGACATCTAGCTTTATCAAGAATTTCTATTCAAAATTATGGATATCAATATATGATATGTTTGCTTTTAGCAGGGGGAGTAAAATTATGACACGTTGACTCTAGTGTATGTTTTTAGGAAAATTAATCGCGTTTTCTTTAAGTATCACATTTGTGCTCCGACTGTTGAACTTGTGAAATTTAATAGGCATCATATGTGGTGCTCTTGACTGTTGAACTTGTGAATTTTACTAGGCCTAAAGTAAGCTTTTACTGTCATCGACAGTAGATCAGTTGTTTTATTTTCTGAAGCTCTTAGCAATCTTCCCATGCAATTGCGTTTTGGTACGTAAATCATACAGTAATTTTAGAACCGTATTATCTTCTGGCACTCCACTGACGCATGATGCTGAGAAGAGTACACTAATACAACGTATAGGCCAGTGGATTTTACCAGAGCAGCTGATTTTAGCTGTGCTTGTGCCAACATCAGAATAATGATCATTAAGGCTTGCATGAGGAGAAGGGAAAACAGAGCAGTAATTAAAAAGTTCAAGCCTTCTGGCCACGTTTTAATCTTATTTGTTAATTGTCAGATCAACTTTTTGAAATCTGATTGACATGCCATGCGCATAATCCCAGTTTATCTACAGCATTGTTAATACGGTTGACCTGCCATACGCATAATTCTAGTTTCTCTGCATCATTTAATCCCAGTTTATCTAATAAGGTTGATGCGGGTGAGTGTCATATGTCATAACCCACGTTTTCAGGCTCCGAAAACACACGACCGGATGTTTTTTAGTAATACATCAAAGGCACTTACACTCATTCTTGAATCCAATCTCTAATTCTAGCAGCTTGGACACAGGTTCTTGTGTATGTCACATCATCATTAAAATATTATTCTAAGCATATAAAATAAAATATGTCTACACGGACCTAATTATAAATTTTGCTTTAACCAAAACAATCTCACGGGGTCTATTATATATTTGAAAGTTATGATAGTTTGCCATTATCTTTTCTCTTGTAAACTAAGCTTAAATGTGTCCGTTATATTAACATAGGATGGTACTTATGTTCTTTTCAAGGGGAGAAAATAAAAAAATAAAAAAAGGGGCGAATAGTGTTCACTAGATACTGAGTTGAAAACTTTTTTTTATTTATTTATTTTTTACAATGTAATTTTTGCTTTGTTTTGAAGTATTTAATACTTCAAAAATTCGCAAATATGCAAGCAACGCTCAAGCAAGTAATATGAGTGTCCCGCGATGTTTAATTCAAATTTTGAAACAGTGAGAGATTCGATGGAGTGTCACAACGGGCAGCTGCCGTAGAAAAGCTTTATACAAGTTTCTTAACAACACGTTCTCCCACTTCCTCTGGCTTTCGTATGAAGCTCGGTCGCTACTTTTTCACTTTTGCTTTTATCCCTATGCATTGAGCTGTCCAAAGAGACAATTCCCCTAAATGCTGCTAGAGAGAGAGGGAGAATCAGCATTTGTTGTTATCGACTCAATTCTCACAACAAATTAATGCTCTTAAATTCTCTTGTTTGTTTGGAAAATGGCCATTGAATTTTCCTTGTTTGTTTGGAAAGTAGGCAAAAGAATTTGCTTTGGCATATTGGTCCAGTTTTTCGACTAATAAAATTGGTTTCCTTGTGGTCCTAGACCAGCATTAAGAGACTAAAATGGCTATCACTTTTGATCGTTGGTACTTAGTAGTACTTTGTTAATGGGCAAAAGAAAGTTGCATCATTTAAAGACTTCACACGATGCCTTTGCGTACTCCCAAATCCACGACATAGCACACTCCAACTGAGGTATGGAGACGTGACATACATCTTTATATTTCTTTCAAGATTTAGAAAGACAAGGTTTTAGAAAATCGAACTGAAATATTCATAAAAACATGGTTCATTTTTCAGAACCATAATGTAATTGCATAGCAGCTTAATCACTGTTTCACCAGTTTCCGCCTGTCTTATTTATACTTGGTGATGTTTTCATTCTTGTCCTCTGTCGTTGAACATGGAGATTATGCTGCTTATGTTGGAACCATAGCATGGCCACCTGCCCGGAAATGGGGCTATTATATTAGACACACTACTGTTTATGACTTCTAAGCTTTGGAAACTTAAAAAGTGGTTATACCCCTTGTCATGTCATGGACATCTTGCACATAAGTATACAATATACATGGAGGGAGTCAAGCAAGCATATGGACCAACACATTTTATTATATGCAATCAAGAGTATCGCATGGTTTTTAAGCTCATAAAAGTTATCAACTTAAATGCCATGTTAATAATTAACACATTTATCATTTACTATGCACATGTTTTTGACAGACCTTGGGCATTACTCTTTGCCTACTATAGTAACTAAAATTGCAATCCTTTTCGTTGAGTCTCAAATTGAGTTCCCAATCTTCTAGGTCTGAGTGGCCCTTTCATAATTACGACACTTGTCCTGACTCTTGACCAACAACAAAAATACAATCAAACAAATTCTACTGCATAGCAGTACTGGAGAAACAAACCCTTTATTTTAGGTGGATAGATGATATGATTATGACACATTAGTTTTACTCGGTTTCACATTCAAATACCCAACTACTTAAAGTTAAAGATTCGAAAAAAAAAAAAAATTGCAACTACTGCAACAAGCAATATCAAAAAGAAAAAGTAGCTTGAAACTGTAACGGGCTGCTAGTTATACCTTATCTGGAGGAATAGGTTTGGAAATCCCTTTCGTAAATTGAATTTTCCTCTTCGCAACAGCATAAAATTGAAATGCAGACTGAAGTCTTGAAGTTTGTACATAATGGTTTCGTGGTTTAGACGTAATTAAATTAAAAGTTGAGATAATTTTACTTGATTGAATGACAGAGCATTTTAGCACTGACCACCATCATTGGCAGTTAATTAGCTGCAAACGGTTTCAACGAACGTGCAGAATGGAAGCGCACGAGCACAACATATATTCACGGTTTTTCGTGATTTGACATGTCCACCCAAAGTCATTAGGACCTCCTATTTACAACATAATAAAACAAAAATAGCAAGTCATTAGGACCTCCAATTTATAACATAATAAAACAAAAATAACCTTTCTTTCAAGTATGTGATTGCGTATTTACATAGGCCAACATATATATGCTACTTCTTAACAACGGGAAAATTGGAGGTTGTCTAGTATTTTGGTTCAATTCACGGCAAATTTGTTGAAATATTGCCCCAAAAAAAGAAAATTCGGCATTTATAGGTGTCAGAAAAAAAATTTGGGCATTTAAAGGCGCCGCGTTTAAGAAACGCAGCACTGAAATTTTTTTTTTTAATTTGTCATGCGCCGCGTTTCCCAAACGCGGCGCATGAATAGTAGTCGCGTTTGGGAAACACGGCAGTACTGTTCACGTACTTTTTTACTGTTCACTTTTTTTTTTTTTTAATTACAGAATAGGTAAGTGTTTAAGGTTTTTTGTATTATTGTTTAGGTAGATTTATAAGATTTAAGTAAAAGTAATCGAGGTAGTTCAATATTTGAATTGAAGAATTTTAGATTTAAAAATAATAAAGCTATAAATACCAAATTTTGATATACCACTAAATTTTCTAATATCTTGTGGGTCATTTTTTATTTTTCGAATGCGAAATCTAGTTTTTAGAGAAAGTGTGCAAAAGTCTTCTGGTAAAATTGTAATTTCAGCACGTAAATACCTTTTTGGTCAATTTTTTATTTTTAAATTCATATTTTATACCCTTGTACAAATTTCTAAATTTTGTAATTTTTTTAGATGAACTACTATTTTTTTGTGTACCACGTCAATTCAAGGGCAAAATAGTTATTTTCAATTTTTTTTAGAATCTTAAATTCATATTTCATAATTTTAAGCACAATTTATATTTGTGATAATTTTTCAGGTACAAAAAAAATAACGATTTTGCCTCAGGTATGTATGCATTATAGAAAAAATAGTTTTTGAACCCGAAAAATTATCACAAATTTAGAATATATGTAAAAGTATGAAATATGAGTTTGGGATTCAAAAATAGCCAAAAAAAGGTATTCAAAAATTGAAATGATTATTTTGTCCTTGAACTGACGTAATACCTAGAAAAATAGTGATTCATCTAGAAAAATTTCAAAATTTAGAAATTTGTACGATGGTATAAATATGAATTTAAAAATAAAAAATTGACAAAAAATATATTTACGTGCTGAAATTACAATTTTCCGGAAAGACTTTTGCACACTTTCTCTAAAAACCAAATTTCACATTCTGAAAAATAAAAATGGCTCACAAGATATTAGAAAATTTAGTGGTATATCAAAATTTGGTGTTTATAGCTTTATTATTTTTAAATCTAAAATTTTTCAATTCAAATATTGAATTACCTTGATTACTTTTACTTAAATCCTATAAATCTATCTAAATAATAATACAAAAAATCTTAAACACTTACCTATTCTGTAAAAAAAAAAAAGAAAAAAAAAAGTGAACAGTAAAAAAAGTATGTGAACAGTAACCGCCGCGTTTCCCAAACCCGACTATTGTTCATGCGCCGCGTTTGGGAAACGCGGAGCATGACAAATTAAAAAAAAAAATTCAACACCGCGTTTCCCAAACGCGACGCCTTTAGATGCAAAAAATTTTTTTCTGACACCTATAAATGCCGAATTTTCTTTTTTTGGGGCAATATTTCAACAAATTTGCCTCAATTCACTAATGAAAAGAAAACTTTGTGAAGATGAATTGAACCCTTAAAAATCTTGATCCAAATCCATGGATTAAGGTAACCTTAGGACTAGCTTTGGGACCATTTTTCTACCTATGAATTTAGAGCTGTTTGTTGTCTTCGTCTTCCCTTCTAATAGTTCATCTCCTCGTCCTTGGATCTGTAACTGTCAAAGCTAGGTGTCATTAAAGTTGAAGCAAAGCTAATCTGTCATTACTTAAATAGAATAACTAGTGACTATTCCTTGACATTCCAAATTACTAAACAAATCCTTCAAATATTGTAAATTCAGATGCAATCTACACTAAAGGAAGAACTAATAGGAGTCTTAAGACGACTTAAATATTGTCGTATTGTCATCAACCAAAGTTGTTGCAGAAAGTTGATTACTCACTGGGACCCTTCCATTAACTAGTGCTGATCAAATGGTGTAATTATATTGTTATCTAAATCAAGTAACAAGAAGTTTTATTCCAGAGGAGCCTAGGCTTTGTAGTTTAGTTTGCTTATAAGACAGGAATAGTTTGGATTCCAATTCTAAAATAGCTAGAAAAAGCACTGCACCGAGCACTCATCTTCCTCTACAGTCTGCCCATTATCTGTGAGATTTTTCCTTTTTCTCATTGCTGCGCTCTTCCTTGATTCTTTACAAAGAATTAACACATGTACAAGCTGCAATATATACACATAAAAGCACGAAAAGAGAAGTAAATGATGATGCTTAAATCTCACCTTCCAAAACCTTTACTTCAATCCAACTCTACTGAAAAATCTGAAGATTTCTTTCTTTCATACTCCCATTGCTTTCCCCACTAGCTTTCTTCCTCTCTGTAATCTACTAATCTACCAAACTATCATAAACAATCCATTGAAAAGATAAAAACCTCACCAAACTCTTTCATTTTCCCTCCATCAAGAACCCATAAAAATTCAATCTTTAAATCTATTCACACATAGAAAAATGACAGAAATACTTCAATCCCCACCACATTTGCCTTCATCTTCAAGCTCCACTACATTTTTATCATCACCTAGAGATAATGATGGGTTACACCAACATACACATCTCAACAATGACACCCTTATTAACGGTCCTATCATTTCTTCTCCTGTAGCAATATACAGAGAAGATACACAAATACAAGAAGTAGAAGAGGAGGAAGAAGAGGAGTACCAAGAGGTTGGTGGTGGTAGTGGGAAATTTGGGTTCGGAAGAGAGAGAAAAAAGAGGGAGAGAGAAGAGGGAGATCAGCTGTCTCTATTGGCAGTGTTGGTTACCGTGTTTAGGAAATCTTTGGTTGCTTGTAGGAGTGAGGAGTGTGGAGTTGAAGAGCAGTTCTCTTCTTCTGCTATGGAGATTAGTTGGCCTACAAATGTGAGACATGTTGCTCATGTCACCTTTGACCGTTTCGATGGGTTTCTTGGTCTTCCTGTTGAGTTTGAACCCGAGGTTCCCAGGAGGCCTCCTAGTGCCAGGTTGGTTTTTTTTCTAAAATCTTTTCCTCTTCCGTTTCAGATGAACAAGTTCAGTTGATGGATTGATGGTTATTTTCCCACTTCTGTTAAACGGGTCCAGTTTTGTCTTCCCTGTCTCTGATATTTCTTTTTTTTTTTTTTTTTAATTTCCTATAAACTTATTGGTTGTCTGGATCAATAAGAATTTATGGGTCTTATTTCAATTTTTAACTTCTAAAGAAAATCTCAGAAGTAAAGGTTGGAAATTTTGTAGATATTCAGTCATTAACCGTTTGCATTTCTGTTGCAGCCATTAGACGTCAATTGCAAGGGGAAGAAAAACACTTTTCCAAAATCTTTTCCCACTGATAAAGTCACGAATTCGGAAGTTTAATTTTGTTAGGCTTGTAAACTATATCCATGTGCCAACCATGATCTTTAGATATTATTGGAAGGCTCAAGGTTGACTGAAGAACTACCATTTTGAGGAAATTTTTAGCTTTTGAAACCTTCTAATTCTGAAATTCGACTAAGTATCAAAAGTTAAAAACATCTCAATTTACTTTAATTTTTTATATGCTTTGCTGGAAAAGAGTGCTTGAAATGCAGAAAGTTTGATTGATAATTATTCTGTGTTGTGATTGTTCTATCTTCTATTGTTAAAGATACGGCAATTTTGAGGAATCTGCATT
Organism: Mitragyna speciosa; assembly: GCA_024721245.1. NCBI lineage: Eukaryota > Viridiplantae > Streptophyta > Magnoliopsida > Gentianales > Rubiaceae > Mitragyna > Mitragyna speciosa. The sequence goes on along the minus strand of CM045553.1, from coordinate 3,898,798 downwards.
GTTCACGAAGTAGTCATCACTTAAATAGTGGTTTAATTGAGCGGCCCAATTTTCTGAAGCTACTAGCTAAAAGATCGGCTGTTGTTGTTAGACTTACGTACCTAAATTCAGGATGAAAAAGACTTTCATATCTTACCACTGGACTTCATCTTATAATCAGGTTTCAACTATGATATTAACCCTATAATTATTATATCTAATGGAAATTTTGATCGTCGTATGGCCCCCTAATGATGTTCTTTCATTTGCTGATGTCCATGCTTCTTTCCTTTTATACTCACAAGTTGGCTTACTTACTATAAAAGGTCAAAATGAAATTAAAACACAATTATACCCTAGAATCCCTAAATTAAGAACCTTTTAGCTTACTTTCTCTTTAGGTACTTATAATGTATGATTTGTGAAGAAAAAGTATGCATGTGATACTTGCACTCCCTCATTATCATGCTGCCGTGTTACCTATGTCACAAGATGTTTGAGGCTCCTACAAGTCTGATGGTTTAGTGTACCTTGTGAATAATTGTTCACATATACGATCAGCATGATTCACTAGCTGATGTGCCTGGCTATCCATTGTAATATTGGTCTTCTATATTATGCTCCCACAGCACAAGAGTTTTTGGAGTTTCAACCGAGTCTATGCAGCTTTCGTTTGACTCCAGAGGAAACAGCGTACCTACAATACTTCTGATGATGCAAAGGCGGCTGTACACCCATGGTGGACTGCAGGTAAATTAAGAATGCTTGATTATGCTCTTCAAAGGCAGTGGCTGCCATTTATTTTACTTTTGTTCTTTGGGTCTCAACAATTGTACTGCTCTACTCTTGAATTACACCAAAATTTTAATTCTTGTTTCATCTTCTAGGCAGAAGGAATCTTCAGAATCAATGCAGAGAATGGCCAAGAAGAGTATGTTAGGGAGCAATTAAACAGGGGAGTAGTGCCAGACGATGTTGATGTCCATTGTTTAGCAGGTCTCATCAAGGTACTGATCTGCAATAAGAATTAAAACAAATATATATTTTGTTTACATAATTTTGCTGTCCGAGGATTATGAGAGAGCTTCCCAGTTGCCAAAGCTCTCAACACACTGGATAACCGATGTCTGTGGTAATGGAATTAATTCCTCTTACAGTATTAAGTATGATCAAGCCTGCACTAAAGTTACCTTCAGTGGAGTTGGAACTTCTTTTTCAAGAAAATTTAGTGTTTAGAAGTTATTCTCCCGTCTGAGAGGCCAAAAATTGCAATGTTTTGCTAATCAGCTGCAATGAGGCAGAGCAATATTGCTCAATAGTACAACTTGTTCTTTCTAAGACCCAGCTGTGCTGGGGATTCTTAGGTAGCATACTTACATACACATAAGTATCATATTTTCTGAGAGTATTTTGCACCATTCCTGTGCTTCCTAGTTTTGGTTTAGAGATTGTTTCAAATATTTCATCTGATACCATATTGCAGTAGTCTGAAGTTCTGGTGCTGTTGTAGGCTTGGTTTAGAGAACTTCCAATGGGGTTGTTGGATTCTCTCCCACCGGAACAGGTCATGCAGGCTCAATCAGAAGAAGAGTGTTCGCGACTTGCAAGTGCTCTTCCTGCTACAGAAGCAGCTCTATTAGACTGGGCCATAAATTTGATGACTGACGTTGCTCAATTGGAACATCTAAACAAAATGAATGCGCGCAATATTGCTATGGTATTTGCACCAAACATGACTCAGGTGAGCGTAGCATTATTCATATGGTTTTAAGATTCTCCAACTTGCAAACTATCCTCTTGCAAATGGCTAATGCACTGAGTGGCTAAAGGAACAGCAAGGAATTTCCGTTTCCGTTTCACTTTCTTTTTTTCTTTATTTCCCCACTTGATATAAGAATATTATAATTGCAGTATAATTTTTCTCCATGTGACACAAACTATTTCAAAAACCTCTGCATCGCAAAAGAAACTTTAGTACTGATTTTCTGCTTTAGATTTTGGACCAAGTTTGATGCTTGACATAATAGATGCTTTTCTAAATTTTCGGGTTACAGATGGCAGATCCTTTGACAGCATTGATGTTTGCAGTGCAAGTGATGAATTTTCTGAAGACTCTAATAGTCAAGACCATGAGGGAAAGGGAAGACTCTATTGTGGAAGCTGTTCATGCGCCTCAATTGGAGCCATCTGATGAAAATGGACATCATGGTGCCTCACAACCAGTTTCTCGACAAGAAGATGAGGTGAATCATGAGGACCAAGACCTAGTAGCCAACAAACCTCTCTCGAACACCATAGATCATCCTGCTGAGGGTGACTTAAAAAACTCCAATGAAACAGAGAGGTTTACAAATAGTGTCTCTGCCGATGAAAAGGAAAACATTGTCAAATGTTATTCTGGTGAAATTCCAAAACGTGGTAGCATGGTGAAGAATGGAAATGAAGGTAATAACAGTGCAGTTGCAGGTGGGAGATTTCAATCAAAAAGTAGGAGGACGAAAACTGGCCAGTCAAGTAATTCTTGCCCCAAGAAGGCATCAAAAAAACTCGTGGAGCGGCCAGTCATTCACATTACTGGCAGTACAGAAAAGAGCAAGGAGCTTAGCATCATTAGCCGCATAAACTCACAGACAGAACGAGTGGAAGCCTGGCGCTGAACTTCAGTTGCTTGTGTTTATGGAGAGATGAAGAGGCAAAAAGGAGGTGCTTTTGACTTTGGTGCATTTTCATTTGCACTTGGGATTATTGTGTAGCATTCATTCGTGTATGGTCTATTTCGTTGTTGGTGGAGTTTTTGTGCCTTTTTCTTCTCTTGAAAGACACTTCTGCTTCAGTAGCTCACTCATGAGTCTAAAAGACATCAACTCGCTTCACTTAATGCTACTGTACTGAATATATGGCCTCAGTGTAATAAACCATAGCTCCTCTAGGTTAGAGTTTTTATGGTTATGTAACTTATTTTCCCATTTTCTTCGCATTGTAAGTATTGTGTGTGATCAATTCCAGTTTGCATTTACTCTCTCCTTTATTATTATATTTTGTAACCGAGTGAATTGAAAAATTGGCCTACACTCCAGAAGATAGATAGTTAAGATTTTGCATCCTGTAATAACTTCAACCCCAGTAATGTGAAAAATGAATATATTTTCATAAACAAGTAAGCAGCAAATTTCGTTTTCCACGTTTATTTTTGGCTTTTTTTTTTTTTTTTTTTTAGGTGGAATACCTTTCATAACAGATTCGAGCCCTAACGGCGCAAGAACCCGTACAGTAAAAACTTAGATTTCCTAATGTATTATTTTAGAATTATTATATATAAAATTACAGATTTTTCCTTGCATCAAACTTTAAAACTGAAAAGGAGAGAGAGTGAGAGAGAGAGAGAGAGAGAGAGAGAGAGAGAGAGAGAGAGAGAGAGAGAGAGAGAGAATTTTGAAATATAGTGAACGCTGGCAATGGCCTAAGTCCTGCAATCAGAATAACTTCTGTGCCTCTGGCTAATATATAATTATTAGCCGTTTCTCTAGCTGGTGATTAGGAAGCACAATTTCCTTTGACAAAAACATTAAATTAAAAATTTGAGCCCAAAAAAAAATGAGGAGGGATGCATTAATAGTTTACACTACCACGTGTTTAACGGAGGCCCATTGCCATTTTCGTTGGAAATAAATGGTCTGGTCAGTCAGTTACAAGGCCCACATGTTACAGGCCATCAGCCACGTTAACATTTTCTAAAATTTTTATCCGCTTGACACTTTATTTTTTAGTACAGTATTCAAAACATTCATTCAACATTTTTGCCTCTAGATGTCCCTTCTAGTTTTATCACACACAATATGGGGTGAGTATTCCAATGTTACTTATACTAACAAACACATTACCTAATTTAACAAACTCGACCCTGTTAAATTTGCCAATATCAGGGTTTAAATTTCGAATCTTGGTGACGGAGAACAAGTTAAGGGTGTTCTCTTGACTAATGGCGCTAGCTCAATTAGTTTCCAGCTGACATTGGAATTTGGAAGCTAAAGGTTTAGAAAAATTTTCCAGTTAAAGAGAAAGCCATATAAATATATATATATATATATATATATATATATTGTAGTGCGCTAAGTATTGATAATGAGCCTGATAATTGTGACTTTCTGGAAATGCATTAACTTTTTATGTATATACTTGCCAGATGAGAAGCTCAAGATTTTAGTTTCATCACTTTCATGGACAACTAACTATCTTCCGTATTACGCACGCACACTGATATATTTTTTACTTAAATGGTATGATGCATTATGTCTACATTTGAATAGAAAGACAAATAGTGAGGTAAAAGAAATAGAAGATGAAGTTGATTTGGTCATTGGACGTCCAAGGTTGATTAGCAGCAACTGTTTTTGCGGGCAATTGAGAGCACGAATGGAGTAGTAGTAGTTGAGATCCTTTTTCATGGTAGCATTTGTAGGGATAGTGACAAGTGTTTGGTCAATTTTAATCTGCTCTTAAATCTGAAAAAAAAAAAAAAAACAAGTGCTACCAATCTAGCTTTTTTCCTTTATTCCCTTTTCCTTCTCAATAACAATCAAGACACGCAATATAGAGTGAGATACTGAAATTAAAACAAAGAGTATTTAACTTTTTTTCTGACTCGAGAATATTTGTAATTCAGATACATAATGGAAAGCCCAGAAGATACATTTCCGGCTGCTGATGCCGAAAAGGAGTTGAACCCAGGCCGGAACAAGGATTTTGAGGTTGATCCTGTTTCCTCAGAAGTAGCTACTTCGTTGCAGATTAAGGTAATGATTCCAAAACCAGAACAGCCAAAAAAATTTAAGCTAAAAGCTAGAATGGCAGTAACATTTTGAGAGAGTAAATGCAACAGTTTTTTTTTTTTTTTTTTACAGCAGTTTTCTTTCTTCCGTTCTCTTAAGTTAATCTCCACGTTATTTTATTTTCATCGTTCTTCCTTGTGCATGAAATTGAATGCACGAATCATCCTCTTAGCTTAAGAATCACACAATTTCATATCGAAGTATAGTTTTGAATTTTACAGCTCAAACGATTATTTTTAGAATATTTATGATTATATATTCACACTTCTCAATTTACAATAAGTTGATTTTATCAAAGCTAGCAGTTTAGATATGTGACAAGAAAAGCGAATAAAATTAAACCACAAATTCTATTGCATCAATAATATGTTAACTGTTGCTGTTAGATTCTACTGATAATGCTGCAACTTATTTAGGAACAAATTGAAGCAGCTGAGAAAAAGGAAAAGGAGAAGAAAGAAGCATTGGACACACTTAAATCAGCTATCATTGTTTCAGGAATTATTGTGGCTGTGGCTGGAGCTGTTTTTGCCATCGTCAAGAAGTTAAAAGAGAAGTGATACTAACAACCATGTCTTTTTAGTTTCTTACTCCTTTTGTTTTGATATTTTAGTTTGGATTTTCCCTTTTTTGGCTTGCTTTTTGTAACATTAAGCAATTTCATTTACTTTATTGTATTCTTCGGTGGAGCCATATTTCACCAGGGGTCGATTTGGATCAAACCATATGATGTCATAAATACATCATAATACACACGTATATGCACATATTAATTTTTCTTTTTTTAAATTTTAATTATTAGTCAATAGTGAAAAAGGTCAACGAGTTTAAAAAAATCATAACTAATCAAAAATATTAAAAAATTTAATTTTTTTTGTGGTCAAACTTGATTTTTTATCGGTCAAACGCAATTTTTAACTTAGTTTGACCGATTTTTTAACCTGACTCATATTGAATTCCTAGCGATTCTTAGTCCGACTAATTCGACCTACCAATCCGGTTCGAGTCTAAGAACTCAGCATATATGGCAAGTGATTATTTAACACTTGCTAGCAATATATGACTTCAAGGAAATAACAATTTATACTTTATATCTTTGTGTTTAGATTCCCAAAAATTAACAAATGATTGAACGTTTACTTGCATTTAGCAGAAGTGTACAGCCCGTAAAATCTCTAACTACAGTTCTAAAAATAAAAGATGCAACTTATGTCTACAATAATTATAAGGAAGAAATCCTATATATATGCATATTTTTTCGATTTTCATTTTGTCTTTGGTACATGATCTATATGTTTAAGTCTTCAGTCTAATGTTCTAATGTCTAATTGTATCTAATGCAAAAATATATCCTATCATTTAGTGATAACGATTGTTTCGTATCGTTTGACATAAGTTCACATTAGACGCAATTAGACATTAAAAATAATTAAATAGAGGATTTGGAGTGACGATCCATGATCCAGCAGACTCTCGTGAAAAGCATGTATCCGTTTGATTGAGATCGTCATTACAATCAAACTAAGCACTTCCTTTTTAAAATCTTTTTAGCAGAAATTTTATTAAGTGCAACTTTTGTATCTAATTTTATAAATAAAACAAAATTTGACTATATCTCTGAACATAATAAGTTACGAAATACTTTTTTTTGGGTGTAAAGTTATTTCTACGTGATCTAACAAAGGAAGTTTACAGTTTAATATACTATTGTAATCGGAAGGTCTTCATTAGTAATATTCGCGACTAAAAATTAGGGTCAATTTTATTGAAATTATAGACAAGATTATACCTTACTCTCAAATGAGAAAAAAAAAAAGGAAAAGAATAGGATATTGTAATTGGACTAAACAACTATGGATTGACAATACGAATAATAATAATTTATGGGATTGAAATCTTCTTTGTTATCCGGCAATTACAGGATCCTAATCCCAAACAAGGTCTAAAAGATTTTCCCAAACAATACAAAAGGGCTAAAAAAGTTTCCGAAGAAATGGGACTTCACAAAACGTCGACGTTTGCATCTGCCGACTACGTAGACTATATAACTCCGCGAACGCGAACTGCTCAAACTATATGGCGCTAATTCAACTAGTCCCGCCAGGTCGTTATTCCAAGTGCTCCCCTTCCCTCCCTTACCTCCACCACCTTAAAATCAGTCACCTCCTCCCAAAACGACGCCGCTGCTTTATTCCCACTAGTCTCAAATCTTCTACTCCGGACGCCGGCATCTCCCGCTCCAACCGAGGTCTCTTCCCACAGCTCACAGTTGCCTCTCCTCTGTACTCCCTTAAACCCTACCTTCAATCGCAATGGCAACCGATCCTCTGCGGCTGGCTCTGCAGCGCCATGTCGGTCTATTCTCTCTCCCAAATCGTGCCCAAGGTGGGAAAATTACCTACTGTCATAACCACGTTAGATGCCGCGACGCTTCGAAACCAGGGTTTGAGTTTGGGGGTTCTCGTTTTGGTTCGAATTATTGCCAGTTACTTACAGCAGGCGTTTCTTTGGGATGCTGCCATGAATTGTGTGTACAGAATTAGGGTTTTTGTTTATCGTAGGGTTTTGCAGAGAGATTTAGGGTTTTTTGAGGGCAAAAATGGAGTTTCTGCTGGAGATATTGCTTATCGAATCACCGCTGAGGCCTCTGATGTAGCCGATACTGTTTACTCCGTCTTGAATGTGAGTTTCTTTCTTTCTTTTTTTTCTTGTTCTTGGAAATTTAATTTTTGAATAGATTAATTGACTTAATTAGGCCATGATTGAATTGCTAAGTTGCACCAAATTAGCGTAAAATTTTTCGAATATTATCAAGATTCTGCATCTTATCTTGTCAGACAATTGTGCCCAGCACATTGCAGTTATTAGCAATGGGTACTCAGATGCTGGTCATTAGCCCTGTACTCTCCTTGATTTCCGCTTTGGTGAGGAAAGGATATATAGATTATTGAATTTTGTCGGCTTAAGTTATGGTTGATTGAGTAATTTCCTCAGTTAAATTTCTATGGCATTCTTAAATTACAGGTGATTCCAGCTGTGGCTCTTGTAGTTGGATATCTTGGTGAAAGACTTCGGGAGATAGCTAACAGAGCACATCTTAGCGTGGCTGCTCTCTCAGCCTATTTGAATGAGGTATTTTATAGCTTTCGTTTTTTTAACTTGTGCAAATGTTGATGACTTTATTGATGCTTATGTGTTGTAAATTTTTGAATCCATTATGCATGTCTATAATAATTACCCTCTAAGTCCACCTGTTCACTTGTGGTAAATCAACCATATTTTTTCTATGCAAGCAGATAAGGAGTGTTTAAGTTGTAAACTAATATATACAGAACGAATGAGAATACTTCTTATAGTATTTCAGAATTGATTATCATAATCAGGCTTATAATTTTTTTTTTTCTTTTTGCTTACTTCATGCATCACTTTTTTGGATTGCCATCAATGATGCATACTGGTTTCCTGCATAACTAGTCTGGAGATTTTGTAGTCCAGTTACGTTTTCAATGGATCAATTTGTCCTCCTGTCCCTCTTATCTCCCCCCCGGGCCGGGGGCCCGAGGGGGGGCACCTTTCTCTCTCTCGTGGCCGTTACAAAGATGACCTCGAGGAGTGGAAGTTTCTCTCAGACTCTGTCACTCTATTTTTGACAGGCTATTTAATTTTCAACCAGGAAAATTATTGTATAATTGTTTTTTTTTTTTTTTTGTTCCAAATAGGTTCTTCCATCAATTCTTTTTGTGAAGGCAAATAATGCAGAACTCTGTGAAAATATCAGGTTTCAGTTGCTTGCTTCCGCTGATCTATCTGCATCTTTGAAAAAGAAGAAAATGAAGGCATTAGTTCCTCAGATAGTACAAATCTCTTATTTTGGGCTATTGTTTACTGTTTGTGCTGGCTCAGTGGTAGCTTCAAGGGGTTCATTTGATTGTTCCGCAATGGTTTCTTTCATAACATCATTGTACCTATTGATTGAGCCAATTCAGGTAATGCTTCTGTGTGAAGTGGATTCTTCTCACTGCTGAGTATAAAACTGCTGTTCCTTACTAGCTATTTATCTGCTTTCAAGTCATCTCTGGTACATGAAAATTTTGTGCAACTGTTCCTTTATTAGTTTCATATTTGTTGCCAATAAATTATATGGATGCTTAAGGAATTATGCAGGCAATGGGAAAAGCATACAATGAGTTAAAGCAAGGAGAGCCAGCTGTAGAACGCTTGTTTGCTTTGACAAGTTTCACACCTCAGGTTTTAAATAGTGAACTAATTTTTAGTTCTTTTGGATTTTCCTTTTTTCAGGCCTAGAGAAGTGTGGGTGGGCTGGGAAGAGATTTAAGCTGCCTGCCATCCTTTTGTGCCAACTAGACTCTCTTTATTTTTGCAAACAGGTTATTGAGCAGCAAGATTCGGTTGAGTTAGACCATGTTTGTGGAGAAGTTAGATTTTCTGCTGTGTCTTTTAAATATGAGGACAGTGCACAATTTGTGTTGAACGATGTGGATCTTCATATTAAAGCTGGAGAGACTGTTGCTCTGGTTGGGCCATCAGGAGGAGGAAAATCTACGGTTGCAAAACTTCTCCTTCGCCTATATGATCCTCTTCGTGGTATGCAGTCTTGTCTTTTTCAAAATTCAGGGTCTCAAATTTTCAATTGGTTTTTGAGCCTTGGCTGTGATCAGTGATCACCACGCCCATCTTTCCATTTGTGCGGGACTGAAGTTTACTTCCTTTATGTTGACAGGTTTAATAATGATAGATGGCCATGATATTCGATCTATACGACTGGAAAATTTAAGAAGACATGTTGGTCTCGTCTCTCAAGATACTGTGAGTGCAAGATACCAGTTAAAATTTGTTCATTCTGCTTATATAATGTAATTTTGCTTTCGTTACAGGTCTATAGCTTCTTGCTGCTTGGGCTCGCATGCAATTAGAATTTAATGTCAGGTTGCTTTTGTTTTAATTAATCATTGTGGAAGTGTTTTATGCTGGTGATGTTTTAAGTAAGGATCCGTTAATTACACACCGTTTCTTCTGTTAAAAAACATTAACCGTGCTTTTGTTTGTTAAGTCGTATAGAATGGTTGGAGCAAATAACGATGTCTACAAGGATAATGAATATTGAGTTCTGGGAATCGATTATATGTTAGTATTGCTGCAGTACATGAGGGAGCTATCCAAAGTTGGGGGATGCAAAGAAGTTATACTGAACATTAATGATCAATCTATTCTTCACTTTTCCCCAGACAGGTCCCTTGGCTGGTTTCAATCATAGAAAATACTGGTTTAATTGGGAGAAAAGAAACTGAGGTGGCCTCACAATTTCGAAATCAGTAATTGGAATTGGTGGGTAAGCTGAAATGCTTGCATGGTGACTCAAGCTTCCATATGTTCCTATAAATAGTTAGGGTACATTTGGTTGAAGATCAGAGAGATGTGGGTGATATTCATATTCTTCACCCTCAGAAAGACCATACGAATTTGTGTAACAACCATGTATAGTGATTGCAGAATTATTTTCATGGGGTTGATACTGCTTCAGTGGCTAGACTGTCTATCTGATTTTCTTCTATATGTCATCAGACACTCTTTTCAGGGACTATTGCTGAAAATATTGGGTACAGCGATCTAATGGCTGTAATTGACATGGAGAGGGTTGAATTTGCAGCTAGGACAGCAAATGCAGATGAATTTATTGAAACATTTCCGGATCGATATCATACCAATATTGGACCTAGGGGCTCAATTTTAAGTGGAGGCCAAAAGCAAAGGTGGCAAGATTACCCCATGTTTCCTTGAGTTTCTTCTTCTGTTTATAGTATAGAGGGTCATCCTTGGTTTATTTAGATTCCTCAGCTATTTTAGTTGGTTTCGTCAAATTAAGTGGGTACTTGATGTCTTCCGTACCAGACTAGCAATCGCAAGGGCACTTTATCAGAACCCTTCCATTTTGATCTTGGATGAAGCTACTTCTGGTTTAGACAGCAGGTCTGAGCTTCAAGTTAGGCAAGCTCTGGAACGTCTGATGCAAAATCGTACTGTAAGTCCTTATATGTTTCATAGTGAGTGTGTGTGTGTGTTGAATACGAAGTGCTTTTTTGTTCCTTCCTGCCCGTTATAGGTTTGATATATACACTTTGCAGGTGGTGGTCATTGCACATCATCTGGAAACAGTTCTTATGGCCCAAAAAATTCTGCAGTTAGATGATGGTAAGCTGCAGGAGCTAAGTCGTGCATCAGTTTTGGATGCTCAACATACATCGCAGGGCTCAAAGGCTCTTGTAATATGATATTTTGAGCGGGAATTAGAAATATAACCTCCCTCCTTCCTCTCTCGTTTCTACCAAAGGAAAAAGAGAAACACCTAGCCGCCATTGCCAAATAACCTCAGCAATTGTACACGGCCTTTTTCTTTCTGCTCATTTGCATGCTTTGCACGAGGAATTTGCTGTTCATGAGTATACAATTATGTTTTATTAACATCTTTGGCTCTGGCAATAATATAGCCGGAGATTGTGCACTCTGTCAGCATCTTTTAGTAAAGAATTAGGTACTTTGGCTGGCTTTGATCTGAGAGTTTTTATCGAATCTAGGACTTGTTGGCTCTGCGCAATTAATTGATAATAAATTTGACGGTAACTCTTTATTGAACGGTACTTCTCTTAATCATATTCACAAAAGTTTACTCTTTCCCCCTTGTTTTTAATGGTCGCTAAATTCTCCATGAAATGACAGTTACCACAAATATCAAGTAGACAGTTTTCGTTGAGTAAAAAAAAAGAAGAATAGAGAAAAAAGAGGAGCAATTGAAAGTCGATCGATTGACTTCCCAAGTTGTGAAATGAAAGCGTCATAGGGAAAGCAAAACATTAATGAGCGCTGCAATGCTGTCCTGCTTTTCTTGTGTTGTTCCGAATCATGTCCAAGTGCTATGTAGTTGTGCGTCTCTATCTGGAACATCGTATAAATATCCTTAAACTAATCTAAATTGAGATTTGATGCGTTATTGGTTACTAATTCTGTTTCAGTCGTTGGGTGTTTGTGCGGCCCGGTATCTTTTCTTTTCCTCATTTATTTTTGGGAGGCGCTGAGCGGGAATTTTTACCGCCACTTCCCACCCATTTTCCCTCCCTCCCTCCCTCCCTCTCTTATCATTCATCAGTCCTCACAACAAAAACAACAATAAAACACAAATCCCAGCAGGAAAGGAGATTAGGAGTTTTAAAATAAGTACCTAAAAAGTCAAATCAAGTCAAGAAGGTATCATCTGAAATCCCTAGTTTTCCAATATATTACTCTTGATTGATTTATGCATCTTCGTCTGATAAAATTGGATGCAGGGCTTATTTATGGATACATCAAACCCTGCGGTATTGGTGAACGCGGAGCTACTGAGGATGCATATGGGGAAGCGGGTAAGAGCAGTGATTCAAGTTCTACGGTCCGATGCCGGCACCGTCACTGGAAAATCAACAGATGAGCAGCAAATTTTTGTCAAAGGTCATCCTCCTGCTCCCCTTTCCACTTTTGTTGAAGTCATTGGGATTGCTGATACTCATCAATCTATCCGTCCCGAAATCTGGACCAATTTTGGCGATGTTTTTGGTATGCTTTTCTATTTCTTTTTATTCGCTTTTCTATTCCATCTCTCTTGTTTTACTTTGGGAAGTTGATTGAATTTGTATACTTTTAGTCGTAGATCTGTTGGACTGAAGTAGCTGTCTGATGTTTCATTGCTGGTTTTTGTTCTTGTTTGAAATGGGCTTTGCTTGGATTTTGTTTTATTTTGGGGGTTGAGAATTATTGTGTGGAGAAATTACTGCCACTATATTATTGGCTTTGTCAATTGGTGTATTTTGTTAGTACAGAAGTCATCAAATATAATAGGCTTTATTACCCGCAGCAGAGGTTCTGCTTGTAATTGAAACCTAAACAGGGTTACTTACCCGGAAAATGTTTTTATTATAAACTCCTCCTACGTGAAACCCGAAGGCGCAATTTGTTTTTAGAGAGAGAGAGAGAGAGAGAGCAAAACATGGTTTGTGTATAAAAGATTTGATCATTTGCTAGATGTAGTTGTTCATTTACCAATATTCGTATCTTTGGTTGCCATGTTGAGACGGAATTTATCTTTTACTGAGAACTCGTCTAGCACTTCTTTCCTATGAGGAGTATATACTGAATTTGATTTTTACCACGCGTGTCTATACAATGATGCACAATACATCTGAGATGATCGCTTGGCTTATTTGTGAGTAGACATTACTTGTCACTGGTGCTTGCCTGGACTTCTGCATGATCACCGGTTGACAATGTTGAGTAGGTCACTTGGATTGAAGTCTTGCCTGTGAAATTATATTTGTGGTGTGACAAGACTGTTTGCTCATTTTTTCCAACACTTCAACTCATGGTATCTTATTATCTTTTGGGTACAGAAAAGGGCTTAAATCCCTGTAATATATCTATTCGTATTTTTTTTGTTACACAGATCTAACATGAAGTTATTTTGGCTCAAAAGGGGGTGATAACATAGACAAATCTGGTAGAGCAATTGGTGTTAGCCGGTTCATGATTGTAAAGCTCATGGCAACAGAAATTACTAAAGAAGTGCTGGTTAAAAGTTTGCTATAAAGGTCAAACAGAGGAAAACTTGAATATTTTTTATGTAGTGGCAGTTCTAAAATCAGACCCCAGATTGTGGTGAATATTCCCAAATTCATTTTTTGTCAAAAGGGACTGCAGATTATATACAGCCCTTGAAGAAACCTTTTTATGAACCTAAGGAAGTTCAACATCCAGTTGAATTTTATTCTCATGATAATGAAAATACTGATGAACAGAAAAATAGTGGAATTGCGTTCTCTTCTAAAGAAAAATTTTGCTTTAAGGCCCACATGTTTTCACAAGCCAACATGGTGAATATTGCCAAGTGCATGTAATGATGTTTTGCAGATTATTTAACAGTTACATTTTTCTTATAGTATAAGCTTTGCTTAGTGTGCGTGGAGTTGCCTCATGATTTCAAATGGAGCTCTGCCTTTTTGTTTCTGATTTGCTTGTTCTTCGGTTTCTGCAGATGTACAAGGCTACAACCAAATTTGTCTGCATGCAAATGGGGGGTTTAAACACTTGTTTATTTGAGATCTCATAATGAGTTCGGATTTGAGAACATCCTTTAGTTACCTTTACCTTTTTGACATTGTATGTGAATGGATGTTTGGTTTTGGATAATCCTTGTGCATCCTGCTGATAATATGATAGGTTTCCTTTCTCTAAATTCTCAATACTACAATCAGGACAGTTAATTGTCGTTTTTGTCCTGCATTCATGGCTCGTTAAGATTCTGCTGTGGTGATTTTCCTAATGGAGCACATGTGGAACTGGCACTCCAGTTCGGCCCTCTCCGAGTGTTCCTGGTGCGACTGCGCTTCAAATCTCTATTGTTTTTGGGTTCAATAGTACTTCGGGTTTGATCCAAAAGGTGCAACAATAGGGTAACCAGTGGGTGTTAAAGCTCTGAAGCTGTCAGTGAACCTAAAGAAAATTACTACAGTCAATATCTATTTTAGAGCAAAAGATGAAATCTCAACAAGCAGCATTCTTCGAAGCAGTAATAAATAATACAGCTATGAATACTGAAGTACAACTTTCTAAAAAAAAAAAAGAATCTGGTTGGTGTTTTACCTCAAAAAAAAAAAAAAAAAAAAAAAGAATGTGGTTGGTGTTGAATGAAACTCGTGTTCTTGCTTGAGTACTGTTCTCCAAAGCTGCTTAGATCGAGATCATTGTTTAAAAAAATTGTTTAGATAACTATTTTTTTAAGTGTGCGTGTTTCTGTTAAAGGTTTTGAGAAGTTAAAAGTTTCTTTAAGAAATGCAATTCAGGGGTTGTTTTTTTCCCCTTTTTATTCAGTTTAAAATAGGCTAATTAGAAACAAGCGAGAGTACCTTTAATGCGTTTCACCTCAAGGGTTGATACCATGATGTTGCTTAAAGTTTCATTATTTTTACAATAATTAAAAATAGTTTATTTGAACAATTCAGGTTAAGGAAAATCATAGCATAATAGAAAATAAAAATCTTTATTTATATCAATAACTACTTTCCATTGCATAAATCGGAAGAATACAATAAACTCTCCCCTTTATTTCCCTTGGCTTTATATAACTTTACTAAGATGTTAAAGATCCAGAAACATGTACAACTTACATGCACTAGGAGCACCAAGGAAAGCAGGCTTTGAGGTAGTTAAACAGGCTCAGATAGGAAAACGGGATCAAACCCAAAACACACTAAATGAACTACAGCCTATCCCATTGGCGTTTCTAAACAAAGCTTGAGGGATTGTCAGGTGGTTCAATCCAGATGCTTCCAAAAGGATCTTCCTGTTGCCAATCGTAGTACTGCTTTCTAGGGTAATATCTATTATCATCAAGGGAATATGATATGCAACGCTTGCCATAAAAACGGACTTTAGAAAAGTAAACACTATTTCTCATTGTCCCAAGTAGATCTGTTCTTGCATGGGACGATAACAAACTTGCAAAGATGGTCAGACCTCCCAAACTTTTTGTCTCCACCCATTCTTTAACAGTTGGGTGTAACTTATATATCACTGGGTTAACTTCAGAAGAAGTGTATACAACAATAATTTCTCCATTGTGCTCAGCCATAAATTTGCTCTTCCTCCAATTTCTGATGAAAAAATTCTCAGGGCATTTGGGAGGGGGCAGTACATGAACAACCCAAGTACTTTTTTCTGGATCATAAACCCCCAACCAACCAGTAAAGCTCAGACAATAAAACTTGCCACCACAAAAGGCCAACTTATTCCAAATGCTACTAACAAATGGCAAGCGGTTTCGGTAATTGATAGTACTCCATTCAGTTGCTCCAGGACGGCAGGTGCTAATTGCAATTATTGTGGGGCCGACATGCTTAATTGTGAAGACAATACAGGAAGAAGTTGTTGGAGCAGAAGAGAATGCAACTATTTGGTATGTCAGTTCTAATTTTGGCAACTTAATCAGTTCCCTCGTATAGGGATTAACAAACATTATACGGTGAGTTCTAGGCTTGTATACAAGCAACCAACCATCCTTGGAATAACACACCCTGGAGCCACATAGTTCAGGCAACTGAAGTGAATAAAATTCACGCTGCAAAGGATCATAGAACACAACCAAGTCCCCGGATTTCGGGAAGAACATTAACCAAGGAGGTTTGTTCACCTTGCGCACTGAGATGGCAACAGCAAGCCACTGTTTGCAAACGACAGAAGCACGGATATTTTCCCTCAAGGTCAACTGTGAAATAATAAGTTCCAAGACATCTGTAGGAAGTTTAAGCCAACTCTGCGGCTCATCTGGCTTATTGTCTTGATCAGTTGGAACTTTACTTTTATCCGTACTTGCTCCAGATAATCTAGAAAAATATGGAGGTGAGGAAAGTACAAGAAGTAATTTCTGAACCAGAATCTCAAAGATAGTAATGGATAAGTAAATCAAACAAACAAGAAGAAACAATTAATTTGGAAGATGGCCAGGAAAGACAAAAAGACAGCAAGATCACGAGGATGGACTCAACTTAGAAATGGCATATGTCCTATTCAAAAATTCAAACATACCCCCATACGACCTATGTGATCTCGCCCAATGTTTGCCTTTTTTGGGGGAAAGAGCCTTAAGATTTCCTCATTACCCAGTAATTTGGAACGAAAAATCATACTGAAAAATCAGGCATGTCACTCACTCTCCTATTTGTTCCAAGTGGGAAAAAGTCAACCGGAGTAGGATAATCATGGATATTGTGTCAATGGTACGTGTTAATGTTAGGGTTGTTGATCTGTATTTCACTCATAATTAGCAAGCCAAACTAAGAGTTCTTCCTCCAACCTTTTGATGGTTGCGATAAAGTGGCACACATGGCTAATAGTTCATGGGAGAAGGGTAATTAACCGAAAATTGAACATGATGCCATTCTAACATCTAAACATCTCAAATTTCAATAACATTAGGAAGCTCGTTCAGATCTTCTAATACCAAAACTGAAAGTTTGCATCATGTAATCTTCAATATCCTAAGAGAACTAAAGGGTCTCAGGAAATAACACAAGAAATACAGTATTGAAATTAAAATTAAACATTTGAATGTTCTAAAATTTTCCCAATCAACAGCAATGAGATACCAATTGCTTGAATTAAGAAGATCACAACTTGATCCACCGGATTACACTGTTACACAACAAAACCCCACTAAAGATCCCAATTTCTCTAACGTAGTGAAATTAAGCGGAGTGAAAAGCAATCAAGAAAATGATTGAGATACAGGTAAATTAACAAATCCTAGCCTTCAAGGTAATCACGTGCCCCAAAAACAATAGCCAAATAACCTCCCCCCCCCCCCCCCCCCCCCCGGCCAAAAAAAAAAAAACAAAACTCTCCCATTGCTCAAGGTTGGGGGGGCAAAAAAGAAGAATCACTGTGCATGAGAACATATCAATTGAAAACAATTAAATTCTCCTGAAGAGGTAAAAAAATAGTCAAAGGATTTAGGGAAAACTCACTTTTTTAACCTCCTCCTTTTTCTTCCAGCCATAACGGGGGAGAGGAAGCAAGATATGTACTCCTGGGTGGGTGGCTACTGGCGAGAGCTGGGGACTATATACAATACAAGTGCTTGGGTTTGGGGAAAGAAGATATTTGTCAGCAAATCATATGACTTACTGACGTGTGACCTATCCACGTGTAGTTTTAACTCATTCTTTGTTGTTTCACCGTAATACGTACTGTTCTGCTAGAATTCTAGTAGCGTTACATGTCATTTTCTAGGTGATTTGAGAGTTGTAGATTTGTATGTAAATTCTAATTGTTACTTTGGAAGATTTTGGAAGGCCACACGAAAAAATGATTATTCTTAAGTTGTGAAGTGTAAGGATGGATAACAATTAGGGCTTTAAATTTTCTATCTCTAAAAGTCCTATGTCCCTCATGTCAAGTGTATAAATGATGATACTTTTTAAAAAATTTACAGAGTTATTTTGTTAAATGCTCATGCAAATTAATATAGGTGGAGTGGGAGACAAAGGATGTGAAATTGTAGGAAGGATGAGATTAGTAAAAAGTAAAGTAATTTAGTCATATGAGAAATGTCTAAAACTTTCCGTATTTACTTGTTGTTTCACTGTGTATACTTGGATTATCTTTCTAAGCCATTCAACGTACGTTATGAGAATATAGAAATAATGAAGATTATGTTATGGTAAGGACAATGGCAAATTCAGAAAATCATCCAAATTTTTTTTTCTTTAGTACAGTTTACACCAATTGTCATGCCCATGGCTAAATGCACGATAGACAGCGAGATATTGTATCCTTGACAAACGACAACTCCTATGAAATCACCAAAGCCCTTTGCAAGTGGCTCTGGACTGGTCTTAGCCCAAACTTTGTACTGTCTCTATCTAAGTCCCACACAAACAAAAGTACAGAGTGGACCAAAAGTTGGAAAGCCTGCAATTTGGTTTTCCGGACTGCTATTGTAAAACAAGCCATAAAAATTCATTGCCACCTTGTACACAGTTGGCTCTTCCTCCAGATTACAAAACCAAGACCAAATTTCATATTAGGATCAAGTCCCAAAGGACATACGCTTTTAAGAGTCCCCAACTAATCATGTAGGAGTTCGAGAGGTATTTCCATGTCCAAGAATTTAAACCTCGGTTTCTACAACGAAAAGACCATAATTAGCACACATCTGAAAAGCAATCTAATTTAGAATTAGCACTATTTTAAGTTAAGAGCAGAAGGGGCATTGCATTAACCCAAGAAGCGGCATTGCATTAACCCATTCTCATTGCACTCATTGCAATTAACTGTCTTGTTTCCATTCTCATCCAACACATTACAGCTGCCATTGCAATCCACACACATCATAAGCCTGGCTCCTGGGCACCCATCGCAGACAGCAACTGCCTCTGGAATCCCACTGAACAAAATATCTAATTTACCATCTTCGTCCAACTTCATCGTCTCATCTGCCTCACCAATCAACCTTGCCTTTAACAGAAAACAAGTGGAATTTTCACTCCTTTTGGGCCCATTGTTCCTCTCAAAATATCCTTGAATCCAGAATGCATCAATATATCGCGCTCCAACATCTGAACAGATGGGATCCAATGATTGATCTGGCTGTGTTGCAAACCTCAGATGTCTTCCTTGTACCCTTCAGAGTAGTGGTATACAGGACCACAGCATTTTCACCACCCCATGGACATGTTTCGACAAATTGTTCGAGAAGGGCTGCTGAATCTTCCAAATTCATGTTCTTTAGCGTTAGTAGAGGTCCCAGGAAACCATTTTCTTGATATGTTCTTTTTCTTCGGACACTCTTTCTTGAACGATGCCACGAGTTCTGGATTAAAAAGTGGCTAAACTCCTTCACCTCCGCGACAAAACCACCCCAGAATCATCACTGGAGTGGCACATTTTGCATCAATTGGACTCTTTCTTCTGAAATTTCTCAACAATGGAGACGTTTTTCGTGAACTCCCTTGCAAATTACAAGCTCTCAACACACTTTTGGGAATAGTAAAGTCCTCTTCACTTTTCTCGGAGAAGCCATCTGATTCAACAAAGGGGCTTCTAGCATCTATATCCCTGAACCCACGTAGAAAATGTCTGGATCCTGGGCTTCTCTTGTCCAGATTAAAACAGGCGCTCTTGGTCGAGATCTTTATATAAAAGTTTGGAAGATGCACACCCTATTGATGTGGGAATGCTACTACGGTTCAGAACTTGTCTTGGGAGGTTTTATTTTTTCTGAAAGCCAATGTTGAAAGGGAAAAGTGGAATATTAGCGTTTATTATATTTCCAACGGCTACAACAGTCTGAAATTCGAACGAGACCTGTCTCAGTGTCAGTCAGTTTCTCATGTCCTTTTCATTATTTATACTGTTGTTTTTCTTTTATTTTCTTTTTCCCCAATTAAACTATGGCCTGGCGTTTTACTCATAGTGTCTAGTGTGAGGCCTTGGTTCTTTCCCTTTTCCTGGTTAAGGTAAAATAGTTTGACTGTAATTTATAAATTACTGCTGAATACGTGAATTATTCTGCAAAATTCATGCACCTATTCAGTCCACTTCTTGTCCGAGCATGAGATACTAGCAATGTACTACTAGTGAGAATGATACCCAAAGTTGTCATTCTTGTAAAATGTCATTAGTCTTCACTATAATCTGCCATGCACCATTTACTGTTACCTTCGACCTTTGAGAGTTGAGACTAAAGAATCAACACCATCAATGAAGAATAATTTTTTTTTTCAGAATAAGATATGTAGTTAAATAGAGAACTCTAAATTGCATTAGTAAGCATCGGTCCTTTTAAATGTGCTCAAATTTGTACTAATTAGTAGTGCGTAAATCTTTCTAATTGTACCTTTTGTCTTTTCCAAAGCTAATCATGAAAGCACCCCCAATGTGCACCGTAAAACATTAAAACATAAAAGTTTAGTTACAATAGATGTTATTTTAAGTATCTACATTTGTGTTTGATCAAACTGATTATATGTTATTTCAAAAGGATCTTAAAAAGGAATTGCCGCAAAGACAAAAATATGGACACCAGACCAGAGATTCAGACCTTATCTGCGCCATCAATTGGTGTCACTTCAATTTTGTACTGACTAATGGGTAAGTGTTTCATTCAGGGCTTCTTCTCTTTTGGGCTGCTCCTCAAACGATCCTTCTTGGGCTCTGCTCGAGTCAGTATAGAAAACAAATTCATACTTAAATGATTTTTTTTTTACCTGTACTTAAATGATTTAGATTATGCTGCATTGCAGCTATCGCCTATTATACAATTTCTATTTAGTATTGAAACATTATTGTTTATCTAGTCTAATTTTATTTTAGTCCAATTAAAGCAAGGTCAATTTTCACTATTCAAATGAAAGTTAACTTTTGATGATACAATACTAACAATAAGCGTAGATGCGATTGATAAATTGTGTGAAATGAATAATAATGTTTATTATAAATAATAATAAGTTATGTTGTATAGAAACAACATCTAGATCTCTAACAATTTCACAACCATTTCTCAAAAAAAAAAAAAAAAAAAAAGTTCACAACCACAACAACTAACCACGGAAAAACAAAGTTCAATCGTTCAATTAAGAAAGCCAAGAGCTGTGGGTGGGTCCTCTTTATAAGTTTCTGGAATTCCCAATCATAAAAGGCGGCAGTGGTTGGGTGGGTGGTTACCGGCAGGCGGTTGAATCTTGTGATCGTCAGGGCTCATGTTTTGACCTTTTTGGTGGCTGCACTTTTAGTCTTGACGGCGGCACCATGAACGTGTTTCCACCTGTACAAAACCGCTGGAATGGTCGCCTTTACGTACTATTACCAGCCAATCAAACTCCTTAATATAATTCACCGTCATCCAATCAATTTAGCTAAGGATTTAATTAATGGGAAGATCGACAGGCATGGTATAAATGATGCATTTGATTGTGGTGTATGTCAGAGGATTTATAATTGATCACGAATTATTCTCCTTAAACATTATTTATGCAAGATTAATTGCAGTTATAAAAAAAAAAAATGGATGAAGTTGAAAAATGAACTCATCAGTATGGGAAAAAAAAGATGTGAATTGACGCGGGACGTATAAGATTTCAACCTAATCATTCAACTAATCTTGTCCTCCTTTTCAAGGAGAAATATATTTTTGAATAATGTTTTAATAGAACTTGTTCTAGTGATCTCATTTTCTTTCACCATCAAGACAAAAGAAAAATTTTCTTTCCGAAACTTTTTCATGATCATAGAGGGGGGGAAAACCTAGATGATCCCAGTATGTTGAAAACTGGATTAATTAGTTTAGCAAGTGAAAACGACGGAGATTAACTTACTTAGCGAAATTGGAATTGAAAGAAAAAATTATTAAATACATGATTGCAATCTTGATTAAGTTAGGTGTTAGGAGGACGGAGTTGGTCTAATAGTCCATCAATGAACTCTTCTTGACTATATCTAGTCAAAAGCAGCACTATGATTACACCGAATGAATACCGCTTGTAGCAAACCTGGGCTTTCTCCATGGAGAAACAATTAACCATATCTTTTTAAGCGTTTATCATGGTTTAATTTTTTTTTAAAAATACATGTTTTAAAATTTTCAAACACGTTTTCTATAAAACTCTTTATTACACGTGTATGTATCAGCAAAAATATTTAAAATTATTACATTAATATTTTTTAAAATATTTTTTTAAAAAAATAACTATTCAAACGAAATCTATTATTTTTCTATTAGACTACCAGGTCCCCATCATATCATCTAACCACATACCCGCACTGAAGGGCAAATCAAAGTTATGGCTGGACAGGACCAAGAAAGTTCTCCCGTTACTGTCATTGTCACCAACAGTAGTGATTGCCACAGGATATTCAAGAACGCATACCCTTGGATTGTTGGGTCATCGTTAGGTAACACAGTGGCGCCCTTGTGTCAAGTCATTTCAGGAAAACAATTTCATATACACAGCAAAATTACTAGTGTAAAATCAGAGCCATGCAATAATTTGAAAAATATTTAGGTGGATCAAATTTACAAATGAGACCATGAATCCTTTAGTGATCTGAACCAAAAGGCTCACAGGCAAGCTTAAGGGTGGGTGATGTGTCTGCATGTGCCCACCTGTGGATCCAAATTCACTTAAATATTTTCTTAATAATTTGGCTTGCACAAGTATAGCACGTTAGCTTACAAAAGTAATATTCAAGTGCACTTTTAAAATATTCAAGGTATAAATCGTTAAAAAAAATTTCACGTTTGTCATTCTTCTAAGTATGCACTATAATCTAGAGACATGTTTAGGTCTTCGTCTGGGAAAATGCAAATGGATTTGCATATATTTTACAGGCAACAGTAATATTTGGTTAGATGTAAAATATTTTTCTTAAAAAATTATTTTCTTAGAAAAATATTTTACAAGGAAAGAGTCATTTTTAATTATAATTTTTTGATGTTTGGATGACATGTGAAAATTTTTTAAATATTTTTATTTTTAATATTGTTAATTTGATTTAAAAAGATAAATAGAAATTCAATTCATGCTTGACAAATAATTTGAGTCAAGTAATGATTATTTTGTTTAAAATTAATCTATAAAATAATGCAAAATTAAAGTACGTGTAACTATTGATATATTACTATGGAACTCAAAATGAGTAGATAAAAATAAAAATAAAAAATAATTTGGTAAATGAAAGTAGAAAAATAGATGCTTAAGATTTAATGTCATTTTTGAGCTCTTTAAAAAATAACTTACGTTTATTAAGTCCGTATGTTGTTTTCAACCATAAGAAAAAAAAAATACTTTACATAAGAAAAGTGTTTGGCATAAAAAAAAATTTTAAAAATATTTTATAAAAAAATATTTTCAGTCTAACCAAACACAAAATGTCTTGTACATCATGAATCTATTATTGAGTTCCGTGATGCATTAATATGAAACCTATTCTAATTATAATACCGACAAACACACGTTATATGTCTCATTATTTAATCATAATAAAAGATATGGTTTTAAATGAAATTAAAAAGAATAATTAATCGAAAAGTAAATAAAGAGGATTGTCAGTGTATCACACATAACAATGAACATGCGTAATTCAGATCAATGAATGGATCCCAAAACCCAATTAACTAAGTATATAAGTTTAATATTCCTCCAGGGCTCCAATAGGATTTATGCAGTCTTGATTCTAATTAAGACTTTCTAGCTACTCCTTTTGTCCCATAAATATAAGTTTATTTCCTTCTTTACATAGATTAAAAAATTTAGCTAATGTAGTTACAATAATAATTTTTTATTCATATTTTTTTCAAATACTCCTTATTAATGTTAAATCATTAATTCAAAATGAAAGGCACATATTATTATTTGTTCTTAAAACTTATAGCATTCTAGTTTTTTAATGTGTATTAAATATGGATATGTTAGTAAAATAACAAGTCAAGTAATATTTAAAAATAAAAATATATTTATAATTTGAGACAGACACAAAATAAAAGTAAAAGTGAACCTATATTTATAAAACTGAGGTAATAATTCATTAGTAATAAAACCAATGATTTGTTGGTAGGACCGAAGCTTTGAATTTTGCAGTAAAATAAATTGCAAAACAATTTAAACAGGTGATTGTTCCGTGACAGACAAATAACATTGTACACAGGGGTTGTTGTAAGGACCAAGGACTAAGGATCAGGCTTGTGCATTTACTCGCTGTCTGCTTGTCCTTCCTTTTTATTATTTCTTTTGATGTTATCCATATTTATTTTCTTTAATAGATGCATGCTGGTGGAACCACTAATAATTCCTTAATACGTATTGAATTGAACTATTGCTTCAAAAACTTGAAAATGAAAACGAAATACTTGCAAATTTTTATACATAATACTTCTAAAATTACAGTTCAACAGCAAAATGAATGTTCTTTACACTAATAAAATTCTCTGTTAGGTATATTATGTGATGGTGATTACGTTTGTGTAACACCAAAAAAAAAAAGACTTTTACACAACTGATGAACAAAATATTTCAAGTGTAACTTGTTGATACGATGAGTATCTCTATTTATAAAAAAGTAATTTATAAGCATGAAAATTTTCATACGAGCATGGGTTTTTTTTTTGTATTTGTTGGCTACAACAAAACCTGAATTGCGCTGTATACATTGTTATTTCATTATCTATATGGTTCAAAATTTGAAGCATGAACAAGTAAAACTCAACTCAAAATTTGTACTCAAGATAACGTTTTGAAGAAAGTAGTTATAAATCTTAGATCCAGGTTCTAAGACTCAATAAGTATAATCGAAATTTGCTGCACTGTACTAGTATGCCACAGAAAAAAAGAATAATAAATAAAATAAACAAATAAACATTTTTTTTGGAGAAGAAAGTAATAGTATAATATCAATCTTTTTTTTTTTTTTATAAAATGGTTTAAAATAAATTTCTTTTCTGGCTTAGACTTGCTTCGCTTTAAAATACTTCCTTACGCACCACCAAGGCACCAACCCTCTCTCTCAAGAACACACACACACACACACACACACACTCTCTCTCTCTACCTGTAGCAGATATTCTCGTTCGGTTATTGTATAGAATGCCTCAGGTTGATTTGGAAACCTTAGTTTCTGCATGCGCAGGCGGAGGCAGCGACCGGAAAATCACATGCGAAACACTCGCCGACGATGAAGACTTTCCGGAGAAAGAGGATGTTCCCGATGCTGATGTCCTTCCGGATTTTCCACCCGAGTCGTTCTGGCTTTCAAAGGATGCCGAACTTGACTGGTTTGACCGGAACGCTTTCCTTGAGCGCAAAAATTCCACCAAAGGCATATCTACTTCCCCCAACTTCAACTCGAACCCGAACACGAATATCAGCTCCAGGTCGCAGCGGCTTTCGGTGAAAAAGAAGTCCAAGACTTCTTTGTTCAGGCTGCCCAAGACTCAGAAGGCTAACTACATTGATACTACTAAACGACGGACCAATAAACCGGCGAATGTACAGCTATTCCCCAAACGTTCTTCATCCGTCGGAAAAACTCCGGTTGCGGGGGCTGAACCGTCTTCGCCGAAGGTTTCTTGCATGGGAAGAGTTCGATCGAAGCGCGGTCGCCGGAGATCAAGTGACCTTTCGAATTATAAGAGAGAAAACTCGGTTCAAAAGAGGTCAAGATCGGTCGGCGAGAAGAGAAAGAAGAAAGGGTTTTATTCTCGAGTTTTCTCAGTGTTTAAATGCGGCCGAGATGACCGAAAACCGGTTGTATTGGAGATGGAGAAAATGGCGGCGGAGGAGGAGGCGCCAAGGAAGAGCGTGACCGTAAGAATGCGTGAAATTCCGGTTAGTGTTGAACCGGTGGCTGAACCACCCGGGTTGGGGGGGCTGAAGAAGTTTGCATCCGGTCGGAAGTCCGGGTCATGGACCACGAACGATTTCGACGTGGCACTTTCTAATTCGATGGAGATAGATGGTCCCACAAGATGAAGTTGATTCATTAGAGGTCGTGAGAAAAAAATTCTACGTGAATGTTGAAATTTTGGTGGTGTCGTGATGACGTGGCAGTTGAACAGCCGCCTTCCTCGTTGACTTGGATGTAAATCAAGGCAGTTCCTCACATTTATTCCTTTTCTTTCTTTCTTTCTTTTTTTCTTTTTGTCTTGTTTTAATTTTCAGTATGCAAAGTTTTCCCGTCTTGACCATCAAAATGGTAGTTATGTAAATACATGTGATTTTGGACTACAAGCTAATATATAGTCGAAAGACTGTGAATGTATGTGTTTGCTCCTTGTTTTTTTCCTTTTTGGGTGAATATATTTTTGAAGATATATTGATTAGATATTATTTTTCTGGTTTCCGATCCAATTCTTTATCATTGCATAGGGTTCAGTTTTTGATTTTTTGAATGGTAAACGAGGCAAACATTTTCCTTTAATAGTAGTTTCTAAGTTAATTTGGTATTCTCTGATACAACTGCAAGTATTAGTGCAATAATCAAATTCTTTTTTTTTTTTTTGGGAAAGTGTAATAATGTTGTATTATTAAGACCATTTGGCTGTAGAAGTGTCCACTCTGTCATGACAACATCAAACACATGTAATGCTTCCACGTCTGGCGCTGTAGTTTAATATATAGATCTCGCCCTGATTGATTGAAGGAAATTTGGCAGGTAGTTTCGATCAAGGATCAATTAGTTCATCAACTTTGCAAGGTTCTACCATCTTTGTCCCCTATGGAGAAAATAATCACTTTGGAAAAGGTAAAGAAACACAAGAATTCTGGTTCTTTTGGGCAAGTTAAGTAAACAAAAAATTGACTAATAAATGGGCAAATTTGTAAGAATAAGAGTAGTTAAATTGATAGAAAGAGAAAAAGTTGACTCAAATTTGAAAACATCACAGAGTGGTTGTCTTTTTTACCTTTTTTCTCGTTTGTTACTTTGTTAAGAGGTCATTCAGTGGGCTCCTCAATTAGACAAGTTCCCGCAAGGCGTCAAACGCTTGATTTTACAACTCGTGAATTGTGATATGATCGTCTTTGATGTTTGTCACATTTGCATTTGGTCCCCGCTCTCTTTTTCTTTTTTGGTTTTCAAACGTATTTGGTTTTGATGTGGGGGAAGAATGAAGATTCTCTTAATCACAACTTTTCCTGATTATCACCATTAATTTGACTAAAAAAATACCATTACATGACTAAGAAGTTCTGTTCTGCTCATGTTATCGACCTTATGGCTCCTCTTCATCGGATTTTTCTTGTTATTTCCAGAGCTCCACTCGATTTCATTGTAGGGTTGTGGCTTTGAGATTTGTTTCTCACAGAATAAGCCAGGGAAGTCTTGTTTTGCTTTGGGACTCGAACACCAACATTGACTCTAATGCTGGATTATATGCTAGAAAAAGAGCAAACTGAACTTTGGTTCGTGTTCTTAAACCTAATCAGATTGAATATCAACTTGGAGTTATCTATGGATGAAAATGGCTTTCCTCCTGCTCGCACTTTAGATTTGTAAAGGCATCACATATCTTCCAGGAAAATAGAACATATAATAGCACTAGTTTTAGTTATTAGCTTGACATGATCAAACACAGACAGAATGGTCCTCTTGGTTCATATCCGTGACATGGTCTTCTATCAAATAAATAAGCTAGTGTCCTTTCAATTTCTTCATATAACAAAGCACAATTTGTTTCCAAGTGACCGACCCATTCCATACGCCGCTCGAGGTCAGTGTGCTGGGTAGGTAAAAGGAACAGAGATAGATTATCCTGGAGTCTAGACCACGGGGGACTTATTGCTAGAATAAGATAATTGTTTTAGTCTATTTATTTTATACCTCAAAAAAATATATTTTTAAAGCTAAGTTATCGTTGGTTCATCATTTGCATTCATAAGAGAATAATTAGTTACTTGAAAAATTCATTTCTTGAAAAAAGATGATTATTTGAATTTTTGACCGCTAGAGTTAAAAGCAAAAGAAAGAGGAAAATAATGCTCAGGGAAAGGATTATCGGTCTTCAATACCTCACGGTAGCTGAGCTTGGCTAGGCAAATCAAGCTCCCGGGGCAAACAACCGGCAATTGGTCGATTCATGCAAATCATACTTGGTTAGAACCAAATCCATATTGAGACCTTTTTTTTTTTTTTGTAAGTATTAATCTTGATTTTGGCTAAACTTTGCATTTCTATATGTATTCCTATAGGTTAAAAAATAATAATAATAAAAAAGGAGATATTAATATATATTACCATATTATAGGTATATATCATTAATCAGAGCCATGTGATTGAAATCACAAATCGCAACGGATGTGGGTCCGTCTAGACTCCAATCATCGACAGGTCCAGTTCACCTCTGCATAACTAGTCGTCCATTGAGTGATTGCACTGGCCTTGAATTGTTCTTGCAGTTCCAACGTAATGGGGCTTTTAGAGCTTGAATTTGTTTTCGTGATATTGATCTCACCTGTTTAGTAGGATGACGAAATACAATAAGATTTTGTACGATTTATGGAAGGTGTAAAGGCATTATCTTTAGTCCTAAATAAGTATGATCTAGATCCTACCCACCTTGCGAAGGATGTGCCAGACTACGGGCTCGGTGCATGGAGGGGTGGTGAGAGAACCACAATATCGATAATACTTGCGAGAATTTTTCTTCAGTTGCTTCAAGCTAATTTCACCAAGCGCAACTTCACTTCTCTTGTGAACTCCACACTTCTGCTCAGCCAGTTCGCACAATTTTTTCTGTATCTGTGGAAATGATATGCATTTTTTTCCCTTTCAAATTTTGGGTATGTAACAATTATGCTTCTTGGCTGAACAAATGTCAGAATTAATTATCTACTAGTTGAAAGACAGCGAAATACATGTGGATACGCATATATATTGTACACAACATCTGCATACCTTAGTAATTAGCCGATCAGCACGTCCAAGACGATAAAGTACGCCTATGACCGCAATGCTGCCATCATCAGAGATGTGAACAAGGTGAAGTTCAGCGGCGTATCTGTCATGATCAAATCCATTTGTAAAGTTATTCTTGAAATTGGAACAGTTAATTAGAAAAGGAAAGAGAGGAAACGCAAGTACTCATTCCTTAAATCTGTCCTGATCGTTTTTCTCGTAATCGAGTAATGTAAAAAAGGATAACATGTAACTTAAAGGACATGCTATATCATTCTGAGCAGAAAATTGTGTTGTTCCAAATTTATTTGATATGCCGTATTTCAAACTAACGGGAATTCTAGTTTAATGAAAATGGTTCTTCAATTTACATTTAAAGATTCTGCGACTTTTCTCATCTTGGTTTCTTCTGTGCACTCGAGTGTGTGAGAGAGGAGAGACACTGAGAAAGAGATGCATACTGAATCCCATCAATTCTGTGCTCAGAAGGAGAATGCCAGTGCATTTCCTTGAATTTGTAAGTCTTGCCATCCGATTTCAGTAGTCCTGAATTTTTACCACATTGCATCTGAAGACAATTCACTGCATTAGGGACACCACAATAATCCAAGGCAACTACTTAGGTAGACTTTAGTCTAGCAGCAAGTTTACACTTTGGGGGGAAACGAAAGAAAAATATCAAGGCAGTCGGTCGAGCACATTAAGAGATAAACAAATACTGCTAGTATTAGTAAGTTATTTGTTTAACATCCTATAAGACAAAATAAAGTTTATTTATATTAAAAACATAAAATCAAAACCCGAATATCTTAAATTTTTTAGAATAGCTAACCGACCTCAATGTTGAACCCATTGTTGATTAAGGTAGCATTAACTGATTTGTATCGTCTCGCCAAGGGTTTCAACTTCTTGTTCCGAACAACCTTGTCCCGCACAACGTCAATTGGCGACTGTAATTTACCATCAGAGCACGCTGAGAATTCCGGTGTCAAGGTTCCCCACTTATCAGGGCCCGTGGCACCCAAATAACTGAATGGGATCGTTACGCTACCCGCTGTACAGGATATTATAAAGAATCTGATTAATCTGATTCATGCCCTTCAAAAAAGATCATGATTTTTCCATACTAATTACTTTCATAAGGAGTATAACTACTAATTAAAAGAAGCAGATGTCTATAATTGTATACTAGATAGAGCAACAACCAAATGCTAGCGGATATCTGTAGTTTTCTGGGTAACTTTTTCATAGTTTGCAGATGGACATAGAATAATAATAATACTCACTAAAATAGAATGCTTGGATAGACAAATAGCATTAATTATTTTACTCTACCATATTGAGCAGAATAAATGGATTCGATCGTCAGCTAAAAAGAAACACGTTGACAACAGATTACTCCATCTACATCACTAAACATGTGGTTCTGAGCGTGCAAAAGAGAGAGGGAAGATCATATGCACCTTCCAGGAGCGCAGGGGAAGCGTTGATAATCAGAAATGTGGTTACAACTACAAGAATGGCAAAATGAACAGGCATTGCTGCCTGTACCATTTTTGAGAAAATTATTTTACTCGCTGTATATAAACCCACTGATGAAAATTGGAACAATTATTAATTTGGCAAACTGATTAATCTTTCTAAGCTTGGTGATTGGAAGTCAGAAACCCGCAAGGGAGCCGACTAGAAGTTCCTTAGGTGAGAGAGCCGGGCTATATTCCGACGCTTAAGTTAGTTCAGATATATAACGAAGTAAGGCCAAGTCCACACGGGTATATTGCATAACGGCTCATTAAAGATACGCGAATACAAAACGGCGTCCATGTGGTGATGAATTTCTTCACTGCTGTTTTTTTTTTTTTTTTTAAATTTTCGAATCTCAGTTTAAAATTCAATCAGTTTTAATTTTCAATACTCTAGATATAGTTGATTTCTTTCCTTTTTAAGGTAACCTAATCTATCTTCTTATCCAAAATTCTCTCTCTATATCACACATTTTAATAGAAAATGATTTGTTTTATCAATAATTTATGCAATTTCTAATTTCTTAAAAGATAACACGGATCTCCTTTCTAATTTATTTACTTCTTAAATTAAATAATTCCCTTATATTGCACATGTAAAATCTAGTGCATAGAAAGTTTTTATAATGTTCTATTTACGATTGGTCATGATTATTAATATGCCACCAACAACGTGTGTCTATTTAGGATTTTTCTAAAGCAGGCGAAGCCTAATCTTTCCTTAACAGTGACACATAAATATGAAATCTTATTTATAACAGTGTCTATTTGCTTTTTGTGGTATAGGTATCTCCAGACCGACCAATGCTAATTTCTAACACCTAGCTTGATTCTTTCAAATTGTTAGTGTATTGCTATCTTTTGGCAAAATTAATCACCCATTATTCTCTCTGTAACACACGGTATAAAACTTCGTTACCTTTGGCCATGCCACCCTTATCGTGTAAATGAGGCACACAAGTCGCACCGCCCAATTTCATCTGAATCCAATAGACTTTATTTGTAGTAGCCACATTTCTATACAGAAGTAAACCATCCCGCTTCCACATGCAGGCTTGTGCTGGATATATGTAAGGTAGTAGTCGAGATATAAACATAAAACATAAATAAGCACAAAAACATCAATACATTTATACCAGATGCAAAACAACTAGATCCAAATCACAGTAATTGGATCTAGACAGGGACTCCAACTTGAGCCATCGATAGGTCTAGTTCACCTCTTCATATAGCTCAATTTCTCGTCCATTGAGTGGCTGCGTGGGCCTTGAATTATTCTTGAATGCCCAACCTAGTGGAGCTTTGAGAGCTTGAAGTTGTTCTGGTGATATTGACCTTACCTGTTTATTTTAGCATGATTGAAATACCAGTAATTAGTTACACTGGGTACTATGATCTATGTAAGTACAATTCTGAGTGAAATGAATTTGTTTCCCATAACATACCTTGCCGAGGATGTACCATGCTACAATCTCAGAGCACGGAGGAGTGGTGATTGAACCAGAGTATCTGTAATACTTGCGGGTATTTTTCTTGAGTTGATGCATGCTAAATGTCCCAATTGCAACTTGACCTCCGTTATGATGAGCAGTTAACTCTTCCTTAGCCAGTTGATACAATTTCCTCTGTATCTGTGACCATGATGTGCAGTTTCAATGTTGTTAGTTCGATTTGAAGTCTATTAGGTATTTACCAAAGAATCTAATTAATCCATTTCAGCTTTAATCATTACTGCCACAACACTAAATGTTTTCCACTTGAAATGAAACAATACGTGACTGGCTGGTCATTGTCGTAATTTCAGAGAGAAATAAACCACCAAGAACAACATGTTTCCCTAAACACCCATAAACCATATTATTAGCCTTTTTTATAAGGCTGGCGTTGTCAAATACTAGTGGAGGATCGTAAAATTCACAACTAATTTCTGGTCTGCAAACATATAACTAGGGAATTATCCTTCTTGGCTGAACAGGAGATTAAGTATAAAATATGTTGTGTCTAGATGCACGTATCATGCGCATACCTTAGCGATTAGCGGATCAGGATGTCCGAGATGGTAAAGGATACCTATGACCGCAAGGCTGCCATCATCAGCGATGTGAACAATATGAATTTCAGCGTCATATCTGTGATGTCAAAGTATATTTGTGAAGTTTTACTTGGAACAATTCACTTGATAAGAAAAATAAAATAAATTAAGCATGAAATATCGAAGGAGAACTAGAAACATTCCTAAAACCTTTCATTTCTTACCTAGGAATGTGGAAGATAATAAAATGCATACAAAAAAACGGACTTGCTATATGATTTTTGAGCAGAAAATTGTGTTGTCTTTGATCCTTCAAAGTTTTATGTGACAGAAGTTCCAGCTTGACATGCCAAGATTGATTGAACATGACGATTTTTTTTTTTATCCTTTTTTCATTCCATTATAGTTACTCATCTCAGATTCTTGACTCTGTGTGTGTATTCTCTTTTTCTAAAGTGGGGGTGTGGTTGAGACTCTGAGAGAGAGAGAGAGCTCTTACTGTACTCCATCAATTGTGTGCTCAGAAGGAGTATGCCAGTGCATTTGCTTGAATTTGTAAGTCTTGCCATTCGCAACCAATCGTCCTGAACTTTCACCACACCGTAGCTGCAAGAAGGTAGGGCCACCAATATGTAACCCGCTTTTAGATTTGTTTACAAGCAAAAAAAGAGACGCACACAATAAGGCAGACCAACCAATGCTGCTAGTAATTTATTGGTAACCATACAAATAAGCAAAGGAAAAAGATACGTAGAGTACATAAAAAGAACCCACGTACTCCATATTCCATAGTACCGAGAAAAAATGTTGCGAAGAAACACACTAACCCCAATGTTGAAACCATAGTTAACTAAGGTAGCATTGATGGAGCTGTACTGCCTGGTCAAAGGCTTCAGGTTCGTGTCCAGAACAATCTTTCCCCTAGCAATATCAATTGGCGACTGTGATTTACCATTAGAGCACGCTGAGAATGCCGGATCCAAGCTTCCCCACTTGGCAGGGCCATTGGCGCCCACGTAACTGAAGTGAACCGGTACAATAGCATCTGCATAGAATTTTAGCACAAATCTCATTATTCTGTTCTCATGCAAAGTTCAAAAATTGAAGAGAAAGACATACTAAGATCAAACATACCTGCGCCAAACGTAGGAGAAATGTGGATAATCATAAATGTAGTTGCAAGTACGAAAAGGAAGTATTGAGTAGTAGGCATGGCTGCCGGTGCCATATTCGAAACAAATACTTTCCTTGTTATATAGATAAATTTTTTGCAAACCCAACACTTTACGATTTAGTGGACAAGAAAACTCAGTTAAAGGAGCTACTGAAAATAAATAAACTTTCTAAGGAATCTTAATTTGCTAGGGAATTCTAACTAACAAACTAATTCTAAATCTTCGAAAATTGTAATAGAAACAATTATGAAAAATCCTACCAAAAAAAATGATCATCTAATGTAATTTCCTCTTCATTTAGTATTTCTCAGTCTCTTTTGACTGCATCAGTATGGTTCGGGTGCCTCTGCCAAAACCATCCAGTTATTGTCCAAACTTTTGGGTGCACCTTGAACCTTTATTACGTTATGTCTCTTATATTTAAAAGCATTACAACGTAGTACTATGATTTTATTCTATATGCTTTCCGTGTGGTTTATGTATGATCTTCGTACATCGTAACTAATCTCAACACCTATTAGCATCACTAGTACATTCCTTTCTTTTGGCAAAAGGTGAAGTAATATAAGCAACGAATAAAATCAGTGAAGTTGGAGAATGACGGATTCTGACGAGGATTCCAAATCGAGGTCGTCTTTCCATCTGTCCATGAGGAGGTTGTTCTTTTAGCGACAATTTGTCAAAGTTCGTTAATCTTTTCACATGGGCTCTTTTCTTAGTTACACAAGTATGGAGTCTTACAGACCACACGATGAGAGAGAATCATAGATAGATTTCAGGAATTCTTGAATTACCGTTCATGTAATTTCCGTTTTGTCGATGACAGCGTACATCTCGTACCGTTAATAGTTTGGCCTAGGCTATATCTAACAACTTTTTTTTTTCCCTCTCATTTTGATTGGTCCAGGTTATATCTAACATTTTTATCGTCAGTAACATACCTTAACCTGATTGAACATAATTTTTGGCAATAGGACTATCATTGACTATTGGGTCATCGTATATATTGATCTCGCTACTAACATAGATCCATTCAAATTAATCTCGCTAATGGCCCAGTGTTTAAGGGGGTCTCTCCTGCTGTAGGTCCTGAGATACAGTAGTTAGAGAGTTTTTGAGAAGGGAAGAATTTAAGTAATTTTGGAAAGCCATATCCTCAAATTGTGTATGGCAAACAATTTGAGACTTCACCCAACACATCATTGGGAGTCTCACCTCACTTGTATGAAACAACAAACATGTAATACTACAGTGATTGATCAAAAAACATAGATCCATTCAAAATATGTATCAGAGAACTAATGAATTAAATTACATGAACCTATCTTGTCGAGCTTCTTTTGAGGTTTTTATTGCACGATAAAAGGCTTAATTAGTTGCTGCAATATATGTTAGCCTGACAGAATTAAAGGGGATAACAGGTTGGGGTATGAGATTCCAGAGAGTGATTACCATTTACACGTTGCAAAATCCAATTTGCACACATGCTAACAACATATAAGTTGCATACAAAGGGCTCTGATCTAGCATGTTGCTCAATTGCCACTACTGTAGCTTTATCAGAGTTTCGGCGTTCCCATAATATGGATCTATCTAATCTATTGCCTTCTTATGTTTACATCATAGACCCAAAAGAAAAAAATATACAAATAAACTTCAGAAAAACAATAGCGTACATATGAGATATATATACAGCATCAATAGGAAAAGCCTCGAAGGAAGCCTGAAATATGTGTTCCAGTGTTCAGATCTGCCAATGCTGCATTTCTCCAATCATAAATCAGCCGTATAAGAAGACAAAGTATTTCAGGATTTAAGATATTCAGAGAAGCATCAGAGAACAAAAACCTCAATAGCAGTTAGCATTCTCTGCATCTCAACGTGCATAAGTTGCCTTCAGGTATTCCACAATTTCAGCACTCTCAAACATTTGCACCTCAGTATTTGGATCTTCCAGGTAAGGAGCCTGCAAAATATGCAGCGTAATAATCATGTTACTGTGCAATCTGATAGACTCAACTGAGGTATGTTTGCCCGCATAAAATATGGTAACCTGAAAATGTCCTGCTTTCTCATACAATATCTGTCGTTTTGGGCTTCCTCGGGCACAACTGCAGCACAAAACTTACGAATGAAGTTTAGCAGGCCATGGTTCTGTGTCAGCAATCGAGAAGGAAGTATCATGTTCTATTTATTAAAAACTTGTGCCAGAGAGAATCTTACTCCAAATCACAGAAATGATTTAAACAATCTCGACTTCAAACGGCAAGAAATACTTCACATTCATATATTAATGCCTTGATATGTTGAGAGAAAATTAATGGTCCTTGAAGCTACCCCTTGTGCATCACAATTGGCTTACTTTGGGCTTTTTGGAACATATATGTCAGTGAATATGCAAGCTATTGATCTACACATACAAAAAAGGAGACTATGTGAGATGAACACACAACAGGGAAATCAGGTGTGTTGAGGCTCTCCATCATACTTGATTTCAATCAAACAAAAAGACAAACACAAACGTTCTTCGAGCATTTCCCACCCAAAACTCACACGTGGAAGTGTGTCAAACTAACAGCACAACAGTAGCACTTGGAACCTTCATGAAAACCACATCTGGAATTTACCTGCGAAGTATGTGAGGGAGCTCTAGCTCCACAAGTGCTTCTCGTACACCTTTACAAAATGGAGAAGCCTGCAATAAAAAATTGATAAATTAATAAATTATACACTGAAGCACGGAAAAAGACTACTTCATCAGAGTTCACTAAACTAGATATTTGCCTTATCCTCTATAAGAGCATCATCATATATATTTCGAGTCAGCAAAATCTCACCTCGTATGCCCATATCTCAAGAGGCTTGGGTGGCAATTTGGATGGAGTATAAGAAGAACCCTGCAAAAATTACAAGAGAATCCTCTAGCAGAGTCAATGAGACATTTCTTTTCTTCCCCTTTGTTAAGCAGGGGAATCCATCAGTTCAAAAATCTTAATTGGTACCATATCTAGAAACAGCATAAACCAAACAACATGGGACGAATGACCTTTTTTAAGATTCTGTAATGTGGGGGCATGCTTTTGCGCCACGCACACGCACACACTACAGCATCGTAAAGAACAAGTAGCGTACCATACCTTACCCATGCGACCAATCATGGCAAAACCTTCAGTTAGCGTCTACAAAAGAAACAGTCAGCAAACAACACATTCATTTGCATACGCTGCAGCATAGCGTAACTGAATTTAACAATTGCTTACTGTTAATAGACCAAGGGATAACATCAACGGGACAGTTCCATCACCTGCAATGAACAATGTAAATACCGAGACAATTTTGTAGAATACTTTCAAGGAGAATAAAAACAAGAACGGGTAGAAGGGATATCAGGCTAAAATCATCACTGTCTCGTAAAGATCCAAACTCATTAGACTAAATATGGCAACAACAGAACAAAATCAACTTTGAACCTATGTTACATGGACTCTCCATTTACCCCAGCCGTACCCGTGTCGACACGACATGACACCGACAAGGGTATGGGATATGTGTCGGATATGGTCAAAAGAAATTGGGTGTGTTGCCCATATGTGGCTAAAGCCTAAAAGAGGAAGAGAAAAAGAAGTAGATGGATGGATACTTGATAAGATGATATACTTATAAATGAAGATGAAAAGATTTTTTGGGAACAGATAAGGACTTGAGTTTCAATATAATAGTTGGACTCAAGATGCGAAGGTATCAAAATAAAATCTATTACTATTTAATTATTAAATATAATTTAGTATTTTGTTAAGTACATGACGGATATCATTATCAGGTTTGACCATGATAAGTTTGCTACTAAACCCTTGTATCTAACCTGTATTTCTTTTTTAGTAGTTAAGTTAATCTCTTTATAATTTTGCCCTCTTGTAATATTAATTTAGCCACCCATACTTAAAAGATTAACTATTTTGACTAAGCTTATGTTTCTTTTCAACCTAACTGCACATTAAACTGAACTTTTGTTCTGCTTATAAAAAATAGAGTTATATCTTTTGTGGAGTACATTTTTTCAGATTAGTTATCCTAAAAACTAAAAAGTATAAAATACAAAACCGCATCCCCGTACCCGTATTCGACTCTTTGGCGGTGTCGCCTGTATCTAATTTTAAGAAATTAATGAGTCCGACACTTGGACACGCACCCGTACCCAATTCTCGTATCAGAGTCCATGTAACTTAGCTTTGAACGATATCAGTCTAGCTGGGGAACTCTTTCCAGCTTCTAAAAATAGACATATGCAAAGAATTTAAGTGTTTTTAGAACAAAAGGAAATATAACAGCATCATTATCTTTTATCAAAGTAAAATAACAATTTAAAAAAAGAGAAAGAACTGAAGAAGAAACTGACATTCAAGCATTCGGTGATGACATACCATACTTCCCAACAAGATACTTAATTATTTCATCTGACTCATACATAGCAACTCCTGTATTTGGATCAACCTGCAGCGTGGATGAACCTCTTAAGCAATTCTTCATCCCAAAGAATTAGCTATAATTGCTTAAATTATTAAAGCAAGTAATATTCTGAGGATTGCATCCTCTTCACAATTCATCGGATAAAGAGAAAGAAAAGCAAAATGGGGAAAAAAATCTACCATGTAGGGAAACTGTCGCTTTCCACCCATCTCAACTACCTTGGGACGAAAATTTGGACCATTTTTTGGACAGGGATAATACAGCACATCAAGATCCAGAATTGAAACAATTTCCCGTACCTGTCATTTTTTTTTTTTGGAAGCATAACTAACATGTGTGGATAAACAAATGCCAAAATGGTATGTAATGCCTATGGAGTTGCTTATATGCTACAGTACATTATTGTTCAAGATCTTACAGAAAAATAATAGACATGTTCATACTGAAGTATCATTAGGTCATTAAGCAGCATGATATAGAAACACTATCTATAAAAAAATGAAACCTGTGGCACCAGATTTAAAACTTAAAAAATGAAACACCACTAGGATCAGCAAAATGCTAATGTCCAAAATATGTTACAATATACATAGTTCAAAGAGAATTATTCTTTTCTTTGATTTTTTTTTTTTTGGGGACCAAAAAGATTTTCAGTCAACAGAGATCCATAATGTATTACTACTGTTTGACTTAAAAAAAAAAAAAAAAAGATGTATACACAGATGCAGTTACCTTTCTACAAAAGGGGCAGCTGGAAGAAATTTCCATGCAGTCCGTTGTCACGCACATTAGAAGGAGGGAAAAAAAATGCATTACAGCCTTGAAATATTTGTTATAGGAGAGTTGAAAAAAAAAAAAAACAGTAATTATCTTCAGCAATAAACAATTGCATGCCCGTTAACAATAAAATAGCCAGAAAAAAAGAGCGAGCGTGTGAATGTATATATGCATGTCTTTGAAATTAGAATTACCTTTCAAATTCATAGATCTCAATGGGCTTCTCAGGGCGTGGGCCTAATTTTGAAGTCTCTTTCACCTTGAAACCTGTTCAAACAGTGTTCACTCTAAGGCTTTTATTTTGGAAGTCAGTAGAAAGTCATAAAACCTTCCCACCCTTTTGTTTCTTGACTTCATAGACACAAAGTATAAGAGAAAAGAATATCTCTTTTTCTTTCTAATCACTGGATTATCGGAAAAATTGCACATAAATTTAAGCAAGATGACATACTGATAACCAAAGAATTTGGTAAGTACCAGCAATTTCAAGAGCATATTGATCAGAAGAAATCTCATTCTTTGGCACAAGAGATGCTGAATACCTGTCATTAAACATGAGCAAAACAAATAAGAGCCCTCAGATAGTTCAAATACATCGAGAGACCCTAAGATAGTTCCAAATACATTTGCAATCAAAGGGTATAAAGAATACAGTCAATATTGGGGATAAGCAAATCGTAGGAAAACCTTGCGACTGGTCTGTCCAATATGATAGGAATACGGTAGAGTAAACTAAAAACAGATATTTAAGTCATGGAATTTCTTCGTAGAGTCATCCAGTCAACCCATTTGAACTGACAAGCAAATTATATAAGTAGGCCATAAATCAACTTAAATCATCCTTATTTTTTTTTTTAATTTTTTCCATAATGCTTCAATATTTTCCTTAATAAAGTTCCTCGAAACAGTTATAACTAGCAATTCTGAAATCAGGTGTAGTATCATGCAGTGCCCTTGATTAATTATATAATAATTGCCATCTGCGTGCTGGTTATGACCTATTTACCAATTTTGTTGTGTTTTCACTTGACCCATTTCTGACACTTGCAAGTAGGACTTCAGAATTGGAGCTTAGTTTGAGACAGAAGACTTTTTTTTCTTTATTTTTAATGGTGAAACAAGGATATCAACATCTTGAAATTTTCCATTCTCGGTTTATCTCATGTCAGTAAACTAGGCAAATGTTATCTGGGCTTCAACTCATAGGTCCGTAAATTCGAGCTCTATACGCTGACGGAGGGGGGAAAAAAATGCAAACAATAAAAATTTTAACTTTATACATTCTTCTGCATAGAAATACACACAAGAATATTAAAATCAAGAAGGAATTGAAAAGATGTAAACTTTAATTCTTACCCAGAAACAAAAGCACCGGTACCAAGGCGAAATATCAAGGCAAGAGACCCCGCTAATATGTCCCAAAACTTATCGGGTCTCACTGAAAAGGGCTTAGGTTGGGGAGGCTTGAAATTGGAGGGCGGCGAGAATGAAGGCCCTGAACTTTTGGGTTCTTCTTTGGTGCTGACAGAAGTGGAAGCAAGAGGGGTTTCTGAAGATTGAGCTGATATTTTTAGATAAGAAGCTCTCCTGTTTGATGCTTTTTGGGTCAAGA
This sequence comes from Mitragyna speciosa, assembly GCA_024721245.1. Classification (NCBI taxonomy): domain Eukaryota; kingdom Viridiplantae; phylum Streptophyta; class Magnoliopsida; order Gentianales; family Rubiaceae; genus Mitragyna; species Mitragyna speciosa. The sequence continues at coordinate 3,858,419 of CM045553.1, read as the reverse complement.
ATGGCCGGAAAATTGGAGTTACCGTAGAGTTCATAACGCTGGCCATTACTTTCCAGAGAGAAGGTAGAAGCTAGCCGTGTACGTAGCGGGAACGTGGCTGTGACTGTTGCTTCTTAATGATATCTCGTATTTTTATGGAATGTGGCCAAGAACTGCCGGACAGGTAATATGGTTGAAGGCGCGAAATGTTACTGCGAAAAAGGACGTGTAAAATGAAGTCGTGTTCTCATGATGGGTGACAAAAATAAAATAAATTATGCATGAACTATCGAAGGAGAACTAGAAATATTCCTAGAACCTTTTCATTTCTCACCTAGGAATGTGGAAGATAATAAAATGCATAAAAAAAAAGGACTTGCTATATGATTGTTGAGCGTAAAATTGTGTTTTCTTTGATCCTTCTAAGTTTTACGTGACGGAAGTTCCTGCTTGACATGCCAAGATTGATTGAACATGACGATTTTTTTTTTTTTTTTTTACCTTTTTCATTCCATGACAGTTTCTCATCTCGGATTCTGGACTCTGTGTGCGTGTTGTCTTTTTCTGAGGTGGGGGTTGGTTGGGACTCTGAGAGAGAGAGAGAGAGAGAAACTCTTACTGTACTCCATCAGTTGTGTGCTCAGAAGGAGTATGCCAGTGCATTCGCTTGAATTTGTAAGTCTTGCCATTCGCAACCAATCGTCCATGATCTTCGTCCATCCTAACTAATCTCATCACCTATTAGCATCACTAGTACATTCCTTTCTTTTGGCAAAAGGTGAAGTAAAATAAGCAACGAATAAAATCAGTGAAGTTGGAGAATGACGGATTCTGACGAGGATTCCAAATCGAGGTCGTCTTTCCATCTGTCCATGAGGAGGTTGTTCTTTTAGCGACAATTTGTCAAGTTCGTTAATCTTTTCACATGGGCTCTTTTCTTAATTACACAAGCATGGAGTCTTACAGACCACATTATGAGAGAGAATCATAGATAGATTTCGGGAATTCTTGAATTACCGTTCATGTAATTTCCGTTTTGTCGATGACAGTGTACATCTCGTACCGTTAATACTTTGGCCTAAGTTGTATCTAAGAACCTTTTTTTTTTCTTCATTTTGATTGGTCCAGGTTATACCGTAACCTGATCGAACATAATTTTTGGCAATAGGACTATCATCGACTATTGGATCATCGTATATATTAATCTCGCTACTAACATAGATCCATTCAAAATATGTATCAGAGAACTAATGAATTAAGTTACACGAACCTATCTTTTCTAGCTTCTTTTGAGGTTTTTATTGCACGATAAAAGGCTTAATTAGTTGCTGCAATATATGTTAGCCTGACAGGATTAAAGGGGAAAACAGGTTGGGGTATGAGATTCCAGAGTGTGATTACCGTTTAAACGTTGCAAAATCCAATTTACACAGACGCTAACAACATATTAGTTACATAAAAAGGGCTCGTGAACTATCATGTTGCACAGTTGCCTCTACTGTAGCTTTATCAGAGTTTCGACTTTCGTATAACATGGATCTATCTAATCTATTGCCTTCTTACGTTTACATCATAGACCCCAAAAAAAAAAAAAATTCAGAAAAACAATAACGTACACATGAGATCTATATACAGCATCAATAGGAAAAGCGTCGAAGGAAGCCTGAAATGTGTGTTCCAGCGTTCAGATCCGCCAATACTGCATTTCTCCAATCATAAATCAGCCGTATAAGAAGACAAATGGTATTTCAGGATTTAAGATATTCAGAGAAGCATCAGAGAACAAAAACCTCAATAGCAGTTGGCATTCTCTGCATCTCAACGTGCATAAGTTGCCTTCAGGTATTCCACAATTTCAGCACTCTCAAACATTTGCACCTCAGTATTTGGATCTTCCAGGTAAGGAGCCTGCAAAATATGCAGCGTCATAATCATGTTACTGTGCAATTTGATAGACTCAACTGAGGTATGTTTGCCCGCATAAAATATGGTAACCTGAAAATGTCCTGCTTTCTCATACAACATCTGTCGTTTTGGGCTTCCACGGGCACAACTGCGGCACAAAACTTACGAATGAAGTTTAGCAGGACATGGTTCTGTGTCAGCAATCGAGAAGGAAGTATCATGTTCTATTTATTAAAAACTTGTGCCAGAGAGAATCTTACTCCAAATCACAGAAATGATTTAAACAATCTCAACTTCAAACGGCAAGACATACTTCACATTCATATATTAGTGCCTTGATATAATGAGGGAAAATTAATGGTAATTGAAGCTGCACGTTGTGCATCACAATTGGCTTACTTCAGGCTTTTTGGAACCTATGTTGGTGGATATGCATGCTATTGATCTACACATCCAATAAAGAGGACCATGTGCGATGTACACAAAACAGGGCAATCAGGTGTGTTGAGGCTCTCCATCATACTCATGTCAAAATATATAACACAATCACCAAATCACTCAATTTAAGTTAACTATTTTAAGAACGACAATGCCTCATTTCTAAATGAACTATGTGATCAACACTAAAGCCATTCACAATAGTTGATATTTTGTGGATTCTATTTCAGGGGAAACTTTGGTTTTATTTTTCAAGGCTATTTACATTCAGGAACCATGCAGGTTTGCCACACCCTTCCCTCATCCCCCAGCAAAAGAATAATGATAACTTGATCTCAATCAAATAAAAAGACAAACACAAACGTTCTTTGAGCATTTTCCACCCTAAACTCACATGTCGAAGTGTGTCAAACTAGCAGCACAAATTACAGTGGCACTTGGAACGTTCATGAAAACCACATCTGGAATTTACCTGCGAAGTATGTGAGGGAGCTCTAGCTCCACAAGTGTTTCTCGTACAACTTTACAAAATGGAGAAGCCTGCATTAAAAAAATGATAAATTAATAAATTATACGCTGATGCATGTAAAAAGACCCTACTTCATCAGAGTTCACTAAACTAGATATTTGCCTTATCCGCTATAAGAGAATCATCATATATATTTCGAGTCAGCAAAATCTCACCTCGAATGCCCATATCTCAAGAGGCTTGGGCGGCAATTTGGATGCAGTATAAGAAGAACCCTGCAAAAATTACAAAAGAATCCTCTAGCAGAGTCAATGAGACGTTTCTTTTCTTCCCCTTTGTTAAGCAGGAGAATCCATCAGTTCAAAAATTTTAATCGGTACCAAATCTAGAATTAGCATAAACCAAACAACATGGGATGAATGACCCTTTTTAAGATTCTGTAATGTGGGCGCATGCTTTTGTGTCACGCACACGCACACACTATAGCATCTTAAAGAACAAGTAGCATACCATACCTTACCCATGCGACCAATCATGGCAAAACCTTCAGTTAGCGTCTACAAAAGAAACAGTCAGCAAGCAACACAATCACGTGCATACGCTGCAGAATAGTGTAACTGGGTTCAACAATTGCTTACTGTTAATAGACCAAGAGATAACATCAACGGGACAGTTCCATCACCTGCAATGAAAAATGTAAATACCGAGACAACTTTGTAGAATACTTTTAAGGAGAATAAAAACAAGAAAGGGTAGAAGGGATGTCAGGCCAAAATCATCATTGTCTCATAAAGATCCACACTCATTAGACTACATATGGTAACGACAGAACAAAATCAACTTTGAACAATATCAGTCTGGCTGGGGAACCATCTCCAGCTTCTAAAAATACACATATGCAAAGAATTTAAGTGTTTTTAGAACAAAAGGAAATATAGCAGCATCATTATCTTTTATGAAACCAAAATAACAATTTAAAAAAAGAGGAAGAACTGAAGAAGAAACTGACATTCAAGCATACTGGGATGACATACCATACTTCCCAACAAGATACTTAATTATTTCATCTGACTCATACATAGCAACTCCTGTATTTGGATCAACCTGCAGTGTAGAAGAAATCAAAGAACATTAACCTCTTAAGCAACTCTTCATCCAAAGAATTAGCTATAATTGCTTAAATTAATAAAGCCAGTAATATTCTGAGGACAGCATCCTCCTCACAATTGATTGGATAAAGAGAAAGAAAAGCAAAAAGGGTAAAAAAAATCTACCATGTAGGGAAACTGTCGCTTTCCACCCATCTCAACTACCCTGGGACGAAAATTTGGACCATTTTTTGGACAGGGATAGTATAGCACATCAAGATCCAGAATTGAAACAATTTCCCGTACCTGTTATATATATATATATATATATATATATATATATATATATATATATTGATATATTGAAAGCATAAACTAACATGTGTGGATAAACAAATGCCAAAATGATATGTAATGCCTATGGAGTTGCTTATATGCTACAGTATATTATTGTTCAAGATCTTACAGAAAAAATAATAGACAAGTTCATACTGAATTATCATTAGGTCATTAAGCAGACTGATATAGAAATACTACCTATAACAAAATGAAACCTGTGGCACCAGATTTGAAACTTAAAAAATGAAACACCACTAGGATCAGCAAAATGCTAATGTCCGAAATATGTTACAGTATACATAGTTCAAAGAGAATTATTCTTTTCTTTGTTTTTTTTTTTTTTTTTGGGGGGGACCAAAAAGATTTTCAGTCAACAAAGATCCGTAACATATTACTATTCTTTGGCTTAAAAAAAAAAGAAAAGAAATATACACAGATGCAGTTACCTTTCTACAAAAGGGGCAGCTGGAAGAAATTTCCATGCAGTCCATTGTCATGCACGTTGGAAGGAGGGAAAAAATGCATTACAACCTTGAAATATTTGGTTATAGGAGAGTTGAAAAAAAAATACAGTAATTATCTTCAGCAATAAACAATTGCATGCCCGTTAACAATAAAATAGCTAGAAAAAAGAGCGAGCGTGTGAATGTATATATGCATGTCTTTGAAATTAGAATTACCTTTCAAATTCATAGATCTCAATGGGCTTCTCAGGGCGTGGTCCTAATTTTGAAGTCTCTTTCACCTTGAAACCTGTTCAAACAGTGTTCACCCTAAGGCTTTTATTTTGGAAGTCAGTAGAAAGTGATAAAACCCTCCCACCCTTTTGCTTCTTGACTTCATAGACACAAAGTATAAGAGAAAGGAACATCTCCTTTTCTTTCTAATCACTGGATTATAGAAAAAATTGCACATGAATTTAAGCAAGACCACATACTGACAACCAAAGAATTTGGTAAGTACCAGCAATTTCAAAAGCACATTGATCAGAAGAAATCTCATTCTTTGGCACAAGAGATGCTGAATACCTGTCATTAAACATGAACAAAACAAATAAGAGCTCTCAGATAGTTCAAATACATCAAGCCCCAAGATAGTTCCAAATATGTTTGCAATCAAAGGGTATAAAAAATACTGTCAATATTGGGGACAAGCAAATGGTAGGAAAACCTTGGGACTTGGCTGTCGAATATAATAGGAATACGGTAAAGTAAAACTAAAAACAGATATGTAAGTTATGGAATTTCTTCGTAGAGTCATCAAGTCAACCCATTTTATATAAGTAGGCCATAAATCAACTTAAATCATCCTTATCTCTTTTATTTTTTATAATTTTTCCGTACTGCTTCAATAGTTTCCTTAATAAAGGTCTTCGGTACATTTATCACCAATGTTTTCAGAACCGGACCGGTAATTGAACCGAAAGAGCTACCGGTTCGCGGTCGGACCGGTCAGACCGTGGTTCAACTCCTTTTTTCTTTTTTAATATCCTTAATTTTTCCTTTGATTGTGTAAGTGTCAAACAAATGACAAATTGAGAAAAGATACAGCCTGTACCAAAATATAAACGTTAGATTTCAAGACTATAGAATTATATAATTAGGCTTGCAAATTACTACTCAAAAAACAAATAATGATACATAATCTATTTTCTAGTTAAAATTTTCATCTATGGAAAACTTTTAGCAAAAAGTTCATAGACATCATAGGCATATATTTTAGAGTAATAAAATTTCTAGTCTTTTTTGGAAACATAAAGGACAATGACTAAGGGCTGGATTACATTAATTACGGATGGCAAACACCAAAGAAAACAAATAGGATTCCATTTGAATGGAAGATACCATTACTCAAATGTAGCCTCTAGTATTCTGAACTTAAAACATGCTAACAAATGGGCTCCTTTTGCATGTGCAAATGCACACTACAATCGAAGAACATCACAGTAATCCAGACACTATACATACGAAAGAGAGTAATCTCAATGTAGTCAACATCTTAAACATGGTAAAAATAAAAAGACGCATTACAATCAAGCTAAGTAATATGGAATCTATAATGATCTGGAATTGTGTCAACCAAAATAATATAAGAAGCACCAATCGGCATTGGGATAAATTTTCTCACACAAGTAATTAGTATGCAAAAAATAACATAATGGCTTGATGGAAATGTCATGGCAGCTTCCACCACTATTAAAAGCACTACCTAAAGGATTACCAATAAACTTTAATAACATAGTGCTTCTCAATACGCATCAACAAGCTAATTTGCAGCATTGATTTTGACAAAGTCTTTGCATCATATCTCACTTTATTTAACGTCAATGCATGTCCAATATCTCACTTTATTTTAGTACCAGTAGGAATTAAAATTTTTTTACCAGAAAACTTATATAGATTGTACAAACTAATAAAATAAATTATCAATGAGCAGAAAGTAGAGGGCATCCCGGAACTATAGAAAAGGATTATACTCATGACATGATTATAAACAGATGATGCAAGATCAAAAAAGTTGGGTTGGATTTATTTATTTATTTTTGGCACAATCCTAAATACAGAACAAAAACATCAAATGACAGAATCAAATCAATTCCGCACACAAATATGAATAGGTCGTATGTTTTATTTTTAAATATTACAATACAAAATATTCTTTTGAATTTATCATGTAGTTATCTTTTTCATTTTTCGAAATCTTCATATTTACAAGACAAACGAGTTTAAGAGATTTCATGGGGAAAAAGATTCCAAAACAAACAAAATTTTTTCCATCCCTAAATTTCCAGGTTGAATGACCAAAGGCATAGCGAATTTGTCAAAAGCGACAGTTAGACATTGGCTAGGAAGTAGAGTTCATTGCACAAATGCTTCAAATTGACCAAGTACAAAAGTGAATTTACAAGGTACGAAAATACTTGGCCAAGGACGAAAGTCTGAAAGACAATGCTAAATCCTGAAAGACATTAAATATGCATTGACAATGAAGACCCAAAAGGGAAAATAAGAATCAGAGGTCTCTGATCTTCACCTACTCTCCACAGTTAAATAAGTAAACCAAGAATCACATAACCAGTAGCTGATGAAGCCACCACAAGGTAAACAAAAGGCCAAGAAATTCTGAAAAATAGAAAAATTATTTCAAAGGGAAATAGAAAATTACCTTGTTCTTCCATTCCAGATTCAAGACAAGGGAGTTCTGAGTTTAGGATAACAAAAAGCAAAAAGAACGGAACGGTACTGATGAAAGATGATTGAAATTAGGGGAGCCCCAAAGGACTTGTGAAATGACCAAAATAACCAGAAAAATTATCACTAGGAATTCTGAAATCAGGTGTAGTATCATGCTGTGCCCTTGATTAACTATATAATAATTGCCATCTGCGCGCTTGTTATGACCTACTTACCAATTTATTGTGTTTGCACTTGACCCATTTGTAACACTTGCAAGTAGGACTTCAGAATTGGAGCTTAGTTTGAGACAGATGACTTTTTTCCTTTATTTTAATGGTCAAACAAGGTTATCAACATCTTGAAATTTTCCATTCTTGGTTTATCTCATGCCAGAGACTAGGCAAATGTTATCTGGGCTTAAACTCATAAGTCCGTAAATTCGAGCTCTACATGCTGACGGAGCGGGGGAAGAACAAACAATAAAAATTTTAACTTTATACATTCTCCTGCATAGAAATACAGGCAAGAATATTAAAATCAAGAAGGAATTGAAAAGATGTAAACTTTAATTCTTACCCAGAAACAAAAACACCAGTACCAAGGCGAAAAATCAGGGCAAGGGAACCCCCTAAAATGTCCAAATTCTTATCGGGTCTCACTGAAAAGGGCTTAGGTTGGGGAGGCTTGAAATTGGGGGGCGGCGAGAATGAAGGCCCTGAACTTGTGGGTTCTTCTTTGGTGCTGACAGAAGTGGAAGCAAGAGGGGTTTCTGAAGATTGAGCTGATATTTTTAGATAAGAAGCTCTCCTGTTTGATGCTTTTTGGGTCAAGAATGGCCGGAAAATCGGAGTTACCAAAGAGTTAATAACGCCGGCCATTAGTTTCCAGAGAGAAGGTAGAAGCTGGCCGTGTACGGAGCGGGAACGTGATTGTGACTGTTGCTTCCGAATGATATCTCGTATTTTTATGGGATGTGGCCAAGAACTGCTGGACGGGTAAATATGGTTGAAGGCGCGAAAAGGATGTGTAAGATGAAGTCGTGTTCTCACTATGGGTAAAAATCTCCACGCCGAGGAACGATGGATTGGGCCTATAGCTAGCAAGAGGATAAATGGAATGATGGTGTCATTGTAATAGCCCAACCCATCAATGACGCACTTATGATGTGGGTTGGGCCATCACAATGGAATAAGCAAATATTTCGCATTTATTTTAAAATATTATTGAAAAATAAATAAATTGTAGTACTTTTTAAGATGTGATATATGCAAGGTAAAATAGTAACTGAAAATCATGTTTCGAGAGCATTGCAGAATAATTTTTGGAAAAACAAGTTTGTCCAAACGGAGCACGTAGCTTTTTCCCCAGCAAAAGTAAAATGAAAAAATAATTCTTAATTTGTGTTTTGATGTATGTGTGCTAGTTTTATTCTTTGCGGGTTAAGATGTTATTCGTGCTAGTTGGACCTTCATTTGTCAATCAACATCCTCGCATTACAGGATAATCTCCATTAGCATGTCATTAGCAGAGAAAGATTGTGTTTTTAAATGGAATAGATACTTCCAAGGTTCTCTCAACATCTATATTTCTCTTAAGAATTTTTCCCTTTTTTGTGGAGAAAATTTTCTTGATTAGAATAACAAAACCTGCACATGTCAAGACACTAATCAACATATATCTTAACTGTAGCTTATAACTGACATTTCAGCAAGATTTTCATATGAAACATTTTATAATTGAAGCATCCACCTAAAAATCTCTGATCCAGAAATATTGCACCCTGCCCACTTGTAGATTTAAACATTAATTGATCAAAACGATTCCAGTAGTGTGCAATTAATCTCGGCAAAGCACAAATTAAGCATCAAGAATCGGAGATATTTGACAAAAACGACAGTACTTACCAGGACAAAATAAAGATTATGCCTATTGAAAAGCATCTTAACTCTATTAAGATATGGGATAAAGAGTTGCGTTGGGAACCCATTTTTGGTGGCCTCAAGAGGAAAAGAATAACAAAATTCTTGACTTGGGAAACGGCCCATTGGCTTTAGTTTGAGTTGTGATTCCCAAATTGTATTCCTTTAGAATCTTAACTTCTGTATTCCCCTCTCTCTATTTTTTCCCAGGGAATAACATTCCGTGGTCATTTCTGTCACTTTCACAAAATTTTTTAGCCAATGTTATCACCTTTGGTCAATTGATAGACCACAACTGGGTGAAATCATTGTCAAGTGTTTATTAATGATTCACTAGTTCACGAAATTGATTCTCAAATCCCATGCTGTGTGTTCAGAACTTCATCTCATCCTTTGGAGTTAACTGCTATTAATTTTGAGAGCCCAGAAAAAGCAAGGCAAAGTACATCAAGAGCCAATATTCCCCTCTACCCTACCCACCAAATAAAAATATTCTTCTTCACTTCTTCTAAAGTGGAGAATATTATGTTCTTATATCTTTGTGCAGTTGGGTTGCAGTTGTAAAAAGCTAATAAAATGTTCTTCCAACCGTACACAAAATAGCACACACAATTACGCACAAAACAGGGACATGGCTTTATGGCCACATCAAGGAAAGGCAACTTAACTACTTAAGTACTTTACATGTACATTAGCGCAAAGATGATTGGGTCCTGCACAACGACATGATAACATGATATGAAAGTTACATCCATTTTTTATTCTATTTACGGTTGATTTAAGTCCACAAAAAACATCATGTAATATTTTTTACATCACTGATTAAAAGAATGTGGTGTGTCTCAAAAGTACAAAAAAGGGCAAGCAAGGAATTTATCCTCAATCACAACCATCATCGGTCTGCGCAGCCAGACTGCACAGCCCACTGACATCAGTTAGTTATAGTTGAAACATGAACAGGATGAATATAATGGTACTTTTTCTGTAATCACTTTGTTTCTACTCAACCAAATGAAAGACTGAGAAAAGCTATTATTCCCACCAATAAAATAGACGCAAAAACAAACACATTCTAAAAGCCAGATTTCAGAGAGAAAGGCATGATCAAATGATGAAGAGTAATCCTTTCAACTTGCCTGTTGCTGCTACCCAACAATTCTAGCATCCATTTAACGTTGGGACTAAAATTTTGTTTTGCAAATTGTAGACACCAAATTTTGACACACATTTTATAAAAGCATGCGTATTACTTTATTTAGGGGTTATTGTGATTTTCAGGGGCCAATTATAATTTTTGTGTATATTACGTCTAATTTGTCACATCAGGGGCAAAATGGTAATTTTACCATGTAAATATTAGTTTATTTTATTTTATTTCTTAAATACATTAATTTTACTATTTTTATCATTATTTATGATTTTAATGATTTTTAGGAGCCATTCATCATTTATTTAAAATTTTAGTATTTTTTTTATTTAATGGCACGTTTCCCAATGCAGTCTCTTTTATGAGAATTTTTAAGTAAAAAATTTCATATATGTATTTTGTATGTTCATAAATTTTCTGTAAAAATCTCATAATTTTTAGAGGTCATTTAGTACTTATTTAATTTTTATCCTTTTAAAGGCACGTTTCCCAAGAATGCGTTAATTTTTAAATTTTTGAGTGAAAATTATACTATATGTGCTTTATGTGATAATATATGTTGTGTAAGATTTTTATGATGTCATTTATTAATTTTCATAAATTTTATAATTTTGCCATATTTAGGTCATGTTTTCCAATGCATTTTTTTTATTTATTTATTTCATTTTTTTCTTCTTCTTATAATATTGTATTTCAGTTTTTTTTAATATATAATGTACAAAAAAAAAAAGGTTCAAATAGTTTTATTTCTATTTTATTTTCATTCTTCATTTTTCTTTGTTTTCTTCTTTTTCTAAAAAAAAAAAAAAAAAAAAAGAAGAATTGAACAGCAGCAGCAACGCTGCTGCTGTTGCATCTGCAAATGGCTATTTAGCAGCCCAAACACTATCATTTTGATAGCCAACCTACATCACCAACTTCACCTAATTTCAGCAGATTGTCAAAGATTTTACTCAATTTTGTTTTTCACCATTTTCACACTCCACCCTCTGCATCTCAATCACCATTCTCTCCTCTTCACTCACTGCACACACTTCCACCTTCCCTCACCAGAACAGACACACAACACACACTCACATACTCCCTCACTCTCTCGGCCATACCCACAGACACACAACACTCACACAGCTACAACACACACTAACACACACTTCACCTGCACGCACTCTGGCCTCCCCTTCCCCTGCAATTTCACACACAACACATAGACACACTTTACACATTCTGCTCAAGTTCAATATCAGGCATTTATACACACATACTCACATCACACAGATACACTCACATCACACAGATACACAGACACCAAGCACACACCTCTCCCTTCTTCCCTCTCTCGGTCTCCCTCACTCTCACTGGCACACACTTCCCCTGCACTCTCAATTCCCCACCTGCAGACAATTTGCAGACACAACCTCACTCTCACTTGCACACCATAAACACACACATTACACACTCACACACCCCTGCACAATTGCAGCACTAAAACACACACCTGCATACACCAGTCCAAACATTGCACTCAAGCTTCACCCGACCAAAACACACACTTTGCACTTCACTCTCACTCACAAACAGACCTCCCTCTCATCCCCTTCCCCTCCAAACTCACAGCTCACACCAGGCACACACTCATTCACGCACAACACACACACCTGGATATTCATCTACCTCTCTGCCCTCACCATTTTCTTTCACAGACTTCACAGAACACACACTCCTCTTCCTCTTCACAGACACACACCAGTCCACACCTGCACTCTCCATCTCCCAGCTCCAAAACATACATTCAAGAACACACGAGACACACAGAACACACATTCAAACCCACACCTGCACTCTCACTCACATTCACTCTCAGATACAAAAACTCACTCACAACACACACTTCGGCCTCCCCTTCCCTCCACCAGACACACACACAGGCACACCACCAGACATACACACTGGCACGCACACAACTCACACACAATTCTCTTCCCTCTCGTTTTTTTTTCCTTTGCACAAGCAAGCACCACAAACACAGGCCTGCAAACACACACATCACACACAATCAGTTCACTCACGCACCATAACACACCTCGCACACACTCACAGAAACAAAAACATCAAACTCACACAACACACGCATCACACCACAGGCACAAACACACCTGCACATTTACACACTCCATCACACCACATCACACACACACACCAATTCACCAGTAGCACAAACACACTAGCCACCCACACCCTGCAAACCATCCACAGAAACACACACAAAAACCTGCAAAATACAAAAAAAAAAAAAAAAAAGGGGGGGGCACAACAACAACAACGGCAACAACAGTCAACACCAGGGACGCCACCGGAAACCACCATCCTCACCATTTCTCTCCCCCGAAATCAGGTAAAGCTCTTGACTATTCCTTTAATTTGGTCCTATAAATTGTCTAATGTGTGAAAATTTTGGGTGCCCTCGGTAGATATAGGATGATTTGAACATAGAAGGGTGGGAATTTGGATTGTTTAATAGTGTTAAAAAAAAAAAAAAAGGGGAAATCGAAAACAGAGAAAGAAATAGAGAGTGAGAGTAAAAAAAAAAAAGGGGACCGAGAGAAGAGAGCTCCGGCGAGGGAAGAGAGACCAGTGAGAGAGAGAGAGGACCGGAAGAGAGAATCGGAGAGGGAAGGAGACGGACCAGGGGGGGAGAAGAACACAATCGGGAAGAAAGAAGAGAGAAAGAAGGAGAAAAGAAGAAGAGAAAGAAGAAAGAAAGAAAAAGAAAAGAGGAAAAGAGAAATCAGGAAGAGAGAAAAGAAAAAGAAAAAAGAAAAAAAAAAAAAAAAAGAAAACGAAAATCGGTTTAAAAAAAAAAAAAATTGTTAAGCAAAACTACGTCGTTTCGGCATGAAACGACGTAGTTTTGACTAGTTGCTTTTATTTATTTATTTTTTATTATTATTTTAGCAGATCATGTATTTGCGTTTTGCCCCCTTAAGTTTTAATTATTTGATTATTCCTGTTAATACTTTTAGTTTATTTCAATTAAGTCCTTATTTATTTAAGTTAACCCCCTAGAATTTGTAGTTCCTTTCAATTATGTCCAGAATAATTGCAATTTAGTTTTAAACTTGCTGGAAATTATATTTTTTCCCTTTAGCTTGTCAGAAATTGCGATTTTAGTCCCTCATGCCTGCTGAAATTACATTTTTATCCCTGAATGTTGCTGGAAACTATGATTTAGTCACTTATGTTTGCTGGAATTGTATTTTAGCCCCTAGATGTTGCTGAAAATTATAAATTTGGCCCCTCTTGTTGCTGAAACTTGTATTTTTGCCCCCAAACCTTGCTGGAATTTCATTTTTGCCATTATATTTTGCTGGAATTACTTTGTTGCCCTCCAATATTGCTGGAATTTATAGTTTTGCTCCCTCAAGTAGCTAGAACTTGAATTTTAGCCTTGAATGTTGCTGGAATTGTATTCTTTACTCTCCAAGTTTGCTGGAATTATATTTTTAGCTTTAAGTATTGCTGGAATTTTTGTTTTTGGGTATTATAGTTGCTGAAAATTATGTTTTAGCTTTAAATTCGTTGTAAACTATGCCATTACCGTAAGTAGGGTTTAAAATTATAATTTTACCTTTTTATTTGTTGCAAATTACATTTTTCACTTTAGAATATTGCTTAAATTTTTACTTTTAATCCAAATCTTATAATATTTTATTTTTGCCAAAAAGGTATTAATTAAAATTAGTTAAGTCCTCAAAGCTTTAAATTATTTCTTTTTACATTTTCTTTATTTATTTTTATCAAACTTATAATTAATATTCTAAAATTGGGTCTTGTTAGTCTAATTAATGTTCAAATTAGTTTCTCTATTTTTCTTTTAGTTATTTTAATAATTCTTATTTGAGGTGTTAAAATTTCAATGTATGTATTATTATGTTTTATCTTCTATTATTATTATTATTATTATTATTATTATTATTATTATTTATTTTATTTTTATTTTTATTTTTATTTTATTTTTGTTGTTTTGCTTTATTTATCTATTTGCTTATCTATTTTTTGACTTAAACAATTTTCATTTTTCTTCCTAAATAATTAATTATTATTATCATTATTTTCTTTCTCTTATTTTGCTCATTATTGCTATGATTGTTTGAATTACCATAGCATGTTCATAGTAACTGGTATGAAATTATTTAGTTAGTAGTTTATTTATTAAATAGTGGTATTTTTAACATGTTTGTTCATTTAGTAGCAATTTGTACTGAGTTCACGAACGGGAGGTACCTCGATTACCCTTTTTATTTCTCTTTATGTGCTCCTACGTGCTCCTATGTGTTTTCTATATGTTTTTTTTAATTTATATATCTCTTTGTGCTTATATTTTCTATACATGTGTGAGCATTTATTTATTTCATATTATTTACTTGAATTAATATTAATTATTCAAAGAAATGTAATAGATAGGTAATATTCTATTCAGTAAATTCTTTGTATTTAGATAGTTAATGTAATAGATAGTTTATGTTTCATCTATTTAATTAAAGCCTATGTATTTAGATAGAAAGTGTAATAGATAGGTTAGATAGGTTACCTTTACTTTATTTTTAGATTGTAATTAGGTTATTCTCCGGTGTAATAGTTAGGGCTTTGTGTGCTATGTGTGCTATGTGCTTTATGTGTTTTATTCGCTTTCTTTAGGATTTTGCATCTAGAATATCATGCTTGTGTGCTATGTGCTCCTATATGCTATTATTTGCTTTTGATGATTATTGCTTTAATACATGCTTTGTTTATTTGCTTACTTTAATTATATATGTGTATCGTCGCCACACTAGTTCAAAGCTAGTTGTGGTTAATTTCGTTTTCTTCGCTAGTCCAACGCTAGTGGAGAACTTATAGAAAATAGGCTAGTCCAATGCTAAGCCTTTAGGTCATTTTAGTATTAGGATCATTTCTCGCGTGTTCATTTCATGCTATTTCACACACATTTTTGTTTTAAGCCTTTTTCCATTTTGAATGATTTATATATATATATACTCTATCATTTATTATCTATTTTTAAAACACATGTTTGGTGCATGACATTTAGACTCCACCACACATAGAATTTTAGGTCATTTGCGTGATTTGACTAGAAATAGTCATCTACTCACGTGGGAAGCGTGGCGTACATGTCGTTCCCCCCTCCGCGAGTAGAAACATCTAGTCACGGGTCCATTAGTCCCCCGTACCCGTTATGTTGCATTCCTACTCTCTTTGATCATTTACTACCTATATTACTATTTTCCTTTTCTTTTGCATTTCATTTTGCATCTATACTCGTGACTCCATCGAGGTCTAGACTCGAGTTTCGCAATCAATGCGATAACTCCGACCAAACCTCAGTGGAACATTTCGTCCCTTATCGACATCATTTTTAGGATTAGATTTGCATTCATATAGTTGCATCCAAATGTGATAAAACTTTAGGGTTACATTAAAAAATTTTAGACTAAACCTCGCAACTAGTTTCGGCTAGGTTGAAAGGGTGCCTTAGGCACGAGCCTTTGCCTTCCCTTTCTTCAACTGTGACTCCCGAACCTTTTTCTCTTGTTTTCAAAGACCTGGAGTCGTCTAAAAGGGTTTTTCTTGTTTTTCCTATATTTTGCCAAAATCATTTCTTTAAATGAATCATTCTTAATTTTCTTACCTTTTATAAAATATTTTCGGGTGACTTGGTACACCAAAACTCAATACCAAGTGGCGACTCCTTTTTCACTAAAAAACCCTTTTTAGACTCTATTTTCGGGCCCAAAAATCGTCGCATTTCAAAAGTCCCATTTTAGGCCCTTTTTCTTTTATTTTTAAAGTAAAGCATTTGTTTTGTCACATTTTTATCGAATCATCTTTTACAAAGCATTTTCAAAAAATTAGTTTTTACAAAAATTTACACGCTTTTTTTAATAACCACAACACCACATTTAACACTTCCTTTTCATTTTTTCGACTTTAACTAGTTCTTTTTCGAAAAATAGGGCGCGACACAAATTATATAGGCCATTTTTTTTTCTCTTGGCAAAAACTAGTTCACAGAATCAACTCACATGGTACTTCTTGACACGTAAACAACTGAAAACACATATAACACGTAAATTGGCGTATTTGCAAGTACGTGTCTTGGAAAGATGACTGAGACACCAAGAAATAAATTTTTGGAGTTCGTTTCAAGATCTTATTCTCTCGACCACAGCAGATAGAGTAATAATCTTTGATAATCAGCACTAGATCTGGAAGAATATTGTAATACACTATCAATTTTATTAGATAGAGCACTATTTAGGTTAATCTGTAGCCTTGTATCTAAATGGTTTTAATTATGGAAGGCAATGAATGGTTTCTCATCTGCTGTTCATTCCTATCCACGTGACAGCAAAAATATGCAGGAATTTTGCTTTTCATACATTACCTAAAGGCTTCTATTGATTCTCCCAAACTGCATAAAATATCCTAACATATAAGAATCACGTGATCTTCCCTGAAAGTTCTATAGGGTAGACGTCAAGATATTATTAGTGAGAGAGGAACTTTGCTTGTGTTTGCATCAAATTATAAATAAAAAAGCTTAGCAAAATAAAAAATTACAAGAGTCTAGCATCTCACAATGTTTATGCGTGGCACCAACAGTTTCACTCTTGAATGTGCATCCACGTAGCAGTATTTTCTTCAATCTAATCACCAAGTTGAGTTGTCAATGTTGTCGAATCTAGCTAGAGTTGGCATACTTGATCTCCTTGAATACTACGTGAACTATTCTGCACTAGTGCATTCGCTAGTTATTTATTTCCGTACTTTCATTAACAAATAGCTGATCTTATTCTTTATGTTGTACATGTTCGGTATCATGGTTTAGAAGATATATTTGTTTATATCACCAAAGACATTCAATAAATTTCTGTATCATGATTTAGAAGATATATTTGTTTATATCCCATACAATAAATTCAACACATAATAATCAAAATGGAAAGTCATCTCCAAGAACAAGCTTTCCCAATAAGAGACTAGAAACAGAAATGAAGTATAATGCGTCAGTTGTTATTTTGGCATGAAATCTAGACCTTTACATATATTTCTGCTGGTGTACATGCACATCTATAAATTGTGCAGAAAAATGCAGCTATGAATATGTAAACATATATCCTTGTTACATATAGAGCAGCCAAAATTTCTTCTGTTTGCCAAAGAAGTTTATGTAAATCATTGAAAAGTGTGCAATTATATGAAAGTTTATTTAGATCAATATAAAGTATCCATTTATACACTACAAGCTGACACATAGGCATTCCATAGAATTCCACAAACACAAATGAGTGCAAAAGTTAATCTTGTACTGTAAGAAGGATGTCTATATTCATGCTGGAGTATCTGCAAAGCCAATTAAAACTCAAGTCAAAGGCAAGCGATCACTTATTGGCCGTGACTTGTCACGTTTTCCATCAAATGCAGTGTAAAAGCAAGTACAATCCTTTATTTATCTGCTTAAAGGGTGCCCAATGGCTTGGGGCTGGCAGTCATATACTACCACTTAAAGATTATGTGAAGTTTCACCAGGGCCTTCTTTCTATTTTAGCTGTTTGTAGGCTGAATAAGTACCAAACTTACTTAAGGAGACAAAAAGAAATGTGTTCCTTATTCCATTCCTAGCCTTCAAACAAAGTGAAAGGGGAGAATCTCTCCATTATTTTCTGATCTTATGCTATTACTTAAAATCAATATTTGACAGATAGATAAACACAAAATAACATTAAATATAAAAGAAGTCTAAGAATTTACACTGTTAACCAAGATGTGCATACAAATATTTCCCATGGAAGAGGACTGCAGTTGGCAACTGTGAGAAAATCCTGTATATAATATCAACAGGCAGACAAGTTGCAGCGTGATGCAACAGAGATACATTTAGTTGTACTCAGGTGCAAAAGGATGAAGGAATGTAGAAAGAGTAGAGTTAAATACATGAAAAGAATATTTTAGGCAGGAAATTTAATTAAACATTGGTGCTGAGCACCTAGCGTCACAACCTTCATGTAGCCAGCCACTAAGATCTTCTGAAGCATTGCATATTTGCACCTCATCTACGCAAGCAAAATACATCCATGTAAACTAACTGGAAATAGACAGAGGAATCTAGTTTTATTCCAATTATGTGCTAAAACACTACCGAGGAGAAGCATCTCTCAACTGTTTCCTTACCTTTTCTTTCTTATATGTGTCTGATGCTGAATTCTAGATGCTCCAGTCAACAGAATCTTCCATGAGAAAAGTAAAGATAGTTTTCAAGCTTTCAGGACATCATACATAGTGGATTCCTCCAGTCAACATCAAAAAGAATTCCACTATCAGTTCCACGAATAAGGTTCCCAGACTTTGCCTCAAGGGAATATTAATGCACAGGGAAAGAAACCTATTCTGGTGGATCTATTCTTGTACCCATTGTAAGGTGTCAAGAGTTTTGGCTAGTTATGGTACAGAGGAATAATAAATGGCAGTGCCAGTGTCCAAGAAGAGAAGAAGTTGCTGGAGGGGACCCATAAGTGCAGAAAACTGCAAGGACAAGATATCTTTTTAGTCACTGGAGAGATTGGATTGAGTCCAGCTTTTAGATGGCCCTGTTAAAGATTCTAAACCTCACTTGGACCCCATCCCCATCCTAACCCCTCCTTTCTCATTCTTCATTTGCTTATAAGGAGATCTCTAACACATCCTTGTTTTGTGAGAAATAGTCAAAGAAAAAATAGATAGATAAGAGCTGTAGTGGACAACTTCCTCAACCAAGTATCAGGGGTCAAGTTTATATAGTGAAATACAATACAGAATCACAATTCATTTTTCAAGTGTTTGAGCAGATTAGGCCTAGCAACATACAGAAAAATTCAGGTAAATTTACAAGTATTCATAGAAAGAGATCACATCCTTTATATTCATGAGATGAAGCTAATGGTGAATTGTCATCTTATAGACAAGGAGATGTATCATCATCACCATCAAGAAAAAAATATGCACCTGTCCTCTAGAATGTCGATTCCTCCTGAAAGGCATCTATTCCTGCAAGGTGCGAATGGCCCTGGAGATTCAGGTCTTGTTCTTTCAACTGATGCTAAGCCAAGACTAAAATGGACTCCAGACCTTCATGAGCGATTCACAGAAGCAGTTAATCAACTTGGTGGAGCAGACAGTAAGTGCATGCAACATTTAAGCTTAAAGTATATCATGTTCAACCAGCTAATTGGTGTCATTTTTTTTTTTTTTTTGGCTGCAGAAGCAACTCCAAAATCAGTTTTGAAACTTATGGGAATTCAAGGGCTAACCTTGTATCATTTAAAAAGCCATCTTCAGGTAATGGAATCATCAAAATGTTGTGAATTAGAACTACAACAAATTAGCCATCCTGTTGTGGCCACCTTCAGATTTTACCTATTTCTTACCATTCTAAGATCTACAAACACATAAAATCACGTAAGCACCAATTACTATAAGTACATAGACTTCAAGGTATACCAATCAATACCAGCTGAAGCAGGCAGAGAACGTCAATTAAACATACTGCAGATAATTTATTTCATTTTCCATATTTTACTTTCACCTTTAATATAATTTATTTCCTTTTCCATATTTTAATTTCACCTTTAATACACATAAAAACTCAGCAGCTGAGTATAAGAAATAATGTTGTCCTTTTTGATCTTTCATCTTCATTTTCATTATGTGAACACATGAGTCTGTATTGTTTTAACTAGATGATGTTCTAATATCAGAGGGTGAAAATCTTAACTATCTGCATTGTTTTAATTAGATGATTTTCTAATATCAGATGGTGAAAATCTTAACTAACTTCCACATTTGTGCTGGCAGAAATATAGACTCAGCAAGAATCTCCATGGACAAACTAACAATGGAACCAATAAAGCTGGTAACCTGCTCTCCAGAAACTTTTTTACTGTGAAACCCCTTGTTGATAGTAAAATGTAATTTGGTATTGCAATGCTTACAGCAGCAGGTGAAAGGATACCTGAGGCAAATGCAACACATGTAAACAACCCATGCATTGGACCCCAGACAAATAAGTAAGAACAACACGTTGCATGTTCTTTTAGTTCATGACAACGAATTCTTCTTTTTTGGTTTTCTGACTATGGTATCTAAAAATACAGAAACTTACATATAGGTGAAGCACTGCAGATGCAAATTGAAGTGCAGAGACGGCTACGTGAGCAACTTGAGGTAAACTACTAAGTTTCTCATCCTCAAAAACCACAAAAACCACTCTATCACCAATGGCAATAACATATAGAGAACCTCAAATCTATCCGCTTCCCCTGAGGTACAAACGCTCTCTGTGCTAGCCTAACAACTTCCTGTAGGCTCATCCACTGGCACAGAATTTTGTTACTAATAGTACATTTACCGAATGTCGTTTAAGCCATTCAAACATTACATATAATAATAATCATTAAAAAAAATAGTGGGCAACGCACCTAAAAGCAAAACAGTGAATGATCAAAAAATAAAGAGAACATTTCATTTCCTGAAGAAAGAATATACTTAATTCTAGAAGCTAATACTTGCTAACTGTCATCTTTCAGAAATGATTTGATGGTTTCTGGAAATATGAACTTACTGAGGAAATTATAAAAGTCTAATTTTTTTTCCTACTAATAACGCTCAAAATTTTTTCGAAGTATGAAACCTAGAAAAGTAAGTGACATTATTTTCCTGTACTTCACACTACCCAAATTGACAGTTCTTTTACCAACATTTTAAATATGTAATCTTTGAACTCTTATAGGTGCAACGACATTTACAGCTTCGAATAGAGGCTCAAGGAAAATATTTACAGGCAGTGCTTGAGAAAGCACAGGAAACACTCGGAAGACAAAACTTGGGATCATTGGGTTTGGAGGCTGCCAAGGTTCAGTTATCCGAACTCGTCACTAAAGTCTCCAATCAGTGCCTGAATTCAACATTTTCAGATATGAAAGAACTGTCCGGATTGTGCCACCAGCAAACTCAAACGCCCCAGCCAACAGATTGCTCGATAGATAGCTGCTTGACCTCATGTGATGGTTCCCAGCGGGATCAAGAGATGCACAACAATCAAACGGTAATACGACCTTTAAATTTTAGAACAACCATGGAATTAAATAACATCATCAATGAGACAACCGGGCGACAGCATGCTGAACATAGATGGCGTGAAGACGTAAAAGAGAAGAGAAAGTTTCTCTCAACAATGAATGAAGAAGCAGAAAATGCATGTGTTGCTGAGAAAGACGGTGGCAACTTGTCCATGAGCATTGGACTTCAAGGAGGAAAATGGAACAGCATCCCCACCTATTTAGAGAAAAGAGTTAGAGAAACAGATAGTGACTTCAAATTCTTCGATCAACCAACCAGTCGACACGGTCCCATTTCAACAGAGAAACAGAGGTCTTCAGAAGAGTATAAACTACCTTTCTTTGCACCTAAACTTGATCTAAACACCGATGACAGCACTGATGCAGCTTCAAGGTGCAAACAATTCGACTTAAATGGTTTCAGCTGGAGTTGAGTGGCCTAATATCTTGCAAAAAGAAAAGGATATGAAACCGGTTAGAAGCAGTATCTGATTTTGGCTATACCAGAAATGGAAAACTGGATTCCAGCATTCATTTCGAGCAGCCCCTAGATTATGGTATGTATGCACTATGCATATAAATGAACAAAAGCTTCAATGCCAAGAAATTGCTAGCAAATTCAGACCAATCCACGTATGGCTTCTCAATCTAATAGTAATTTTT
The DNA here is from genome assembly GCA_024721245.1 of Mitragyna speciosa. Lineage (NCBI taxonomy): Eukaryota > Viridiplantae > Streptophyta > Magnoliopsida > Gentianales > Rubiaceae > Mitragyna > Mitragyna speciosa. The sequence continues at coordinate 3,836,146 of CM045553.1, read as the reverse complement.
AATCCCCACAGTGTTGTCACTGTATAATTTTATCGGCATTTAATTTATTTTTATGCATGTTTTTAAATATAAGAACTACATCACCGGAGACCATTGGGCTAGCCCAAATGGTTAGGTTGTCATGTCCTTTGGGTTTCTTGAATACGACAGTTCACTGAATGAAGCCCAAATGTTTGGTGTCGGTTACTGTTAGGAGCTATCTATAGAGCACCACTTCTCTTTACCAAAAACAAGTCCATGATCTGGAAAACATAAAGGCTAATAAGAAAGTACATTTAATTGGGCTGGTCCACAGAAAACGAGCCCTGATGACCACCACAGGTGACAGAAAGATAGCCCAAACAAAAACATTTTCTTTTTTAGCAATTAATATAAACGCTTTTGCTGCATTCTTCATAGCAGTCTCTTTCTTCCACCGCCCCATTAACCAAGGTAGAATAGGAGATCAACAATTCACGGTTCTGCTGCCAAAATTTGACTCATGTCATTCTCCCAAATAAAGCTGTTCACTCTTCTTTGGGGTATATCTCTGTCATTGTCTCAGTGAAATTTCGTACCTTCCGCAACTTAGAAGATGAATTTATACCTTTGTAGGTTGGTTGGAGATGTTGGTACCAATCCGTGTTTTCTTCCTTTTTGTTTCTTTTCTGACCATTTGTTAATCTCACGTACTGATGTAAGTTTCTGGGAAAAATTAAACAAAATCTTTGAGTAACAACTCAAGTTAGAAACTAATCCAATGCAACTTAAGCAACCAAAATTCATGGAGCCTAGTGCAAGGGTTCGCATGTTCAAAATCAAGCCAAATGCATGGAACTGGAAATACAACTCCCAGTTTAGAATTAAATTATACCGCCAGTTCAAAAGTATTATATTATACTAACGGATGAAAATTACAGTAGAACTTACTAGTAACAGTCAAAATTCTGGGTCAAAGAAAAATAAGCAAGCCAAATGCACGGAGTTCCACTAGCCGGTGGCCGTCCAACATTACGACGACAAGCATTGTTCTGCTTGAACTAACTGTGGTCCAATCTGAATCTAGAAGCCAAAAAGAGAAAGAAAGTTCGCTAAAAACAAATGCCCTTTCTTGAGTGGGGGTGGCAAATAAGATTATGAAACTTAGAAATGAGCGAAAGGGATGCAAGTTTTATCAATTTTCCACGCACATGATGTGAAAGCATCAGTTGGTTTTCCATTTTAGGTTCTTGCAAAGACAGCCAATTTGCTGCACTTGGACAACAGAAATCATGAGCAGAAATCGTGACCGAGACAAGAAGAATTCTGGCAAATGGCACTGCTACTTTGGAAAGTGACACCCCTTTCGGTTGCCCTTTTGTCCCCTCTTCTTTTTATAAAAAAAAAAAAAAAAAAAAAAAAACTTTCATAGTTCTACTTTGATGTTCATGTCAGACGAACCATTAAAAAGCAAGATATTTTCAGATTTCTTTTTTTGGTAGATAAGATATTTGGGATTTAGATTAGTACGACCACACTCAAATCTAATGGTACCTTTATATGATGACAATTCATTTTCGTATATTTTAACTTTTTTTTGTTTCAATTTACCCCTCTCCAATCACAGCACTGACAAATGTGCAAGATTAGATACTTAGAAGATTGTGATATGCAACCCCACACACTCAGATTATATGCCTGTAGAACCAACTATACAGCAATTGATGTAGTAAAATATTAAGATCAAATCATATTAGATTCTACCATGCCTCAAAAATAAGTTTTTAATTGAACTTAGCAGTTTTAAACAGGGCAGCAAATGTTGGATTCTTAAGTGCTCACGGGACAGACTAAATACTGCCGCCCCATTTCCACAAGTTTAAGCGAGTTAAGATGAATTTAGCATAGTACATACTTTCTTTCATTCTGTGTTTTTTAGCTTTCATCAAACTCAATCACATGCTTGCTAAAAGAACTCTTTACCACTAACAGTCTTGCAATTTCCTCTCTCTCTCTCTCTCTCTCTCTGCGCCTACAGAAATCCAACTCAATTTTCTTTTCCTCGTTGAATGGAGAAATTTGATAAAGAAAAAGAAAAAGGCACCAGCTTGACAGCTTCGTTCATTCGTTCGCAAGTAAAAAATTACTAAAGCATAATGCCGAATATGTAAGAGAATAATCTGTTTTTTACCAGTGGAACTTCGATAATACACCACCAAAACCCCATATCAGGCATGCGTATGGCTAACATCACTTAGCACTGAACCTAAGGTTTCTAAAATCCTCCAATCCCATGCATGATTTATTGCACTTATGGTTTTTATCTCTCGCGTGGGCACTCGTGTCTTCATTTTCGTTATTGGTCAAAATATGAAACTTTGTCCCGATTAACAATTAACAAATTTTCCATCGCCCACCCTCCTGTTTCCACTAACTTCTCCCCATATAGCTTTTCGGCTTTTGGTTTAACAGTAAATCCGACTAGTTCTGCCAAAAATAGGTATAGTGTTGGATTCAGTATGTTCAGTGTATCTGTATCACAGCTCTTTGTGTACTCAACTGCACGAAGGTGAAAGAAGGCCAACAAATAGTCAATGTTGCGGAAATGGCGTCAACCAAAGTAACATTAATGACATAGAATACAGCACAAAGCAGTCAACCACTAAGAGAACTTTACTCTTTACTCTGTAGTGGCATCACTCAACCCAGCTTCCCTGTCAAATATTGGTGCCTGGCATTGGCTATTATCCACTAATTAAACGCATGCAAGGTCGTCTGTCTAATATGTTGCATCATTTTACAACTATTCACCAACCCAATTATAATTTCAGAAGCAGAATCAATAAGACTAAGTGTTTCGTCTAAGCAATAATTAATTAGATGAAAGCAATCTCAACCAGAAAAGGAAGTGACAAAGAAAAAATGGAAAACGCGTTTCATTGAGGATTTTATTTACTAAATACACCGATAATCTCATCATAACAAATTTGTTCCAAAAATCTTTCCCAGAAAGATTGATTTGATCAGTGAAAATTACAAGACGAATTTCTCAAGTATGAAAAAGAGTCTATTTCTAAATCTGTGGTTACTGTATTTATATAAGTGATATTAGCCTAATCTAGGTTTTTATCACAGAGACACAATATTTCCGAAGTGGAAGTCTCCAAAGGGCCATCATTACCACGGATGAACTCATGACTTGTGAATCGTGACCCATTAGTTGCCCACATGGAAAACTCAACTAATATGGATCTCAAGTGCCACAAGGTTTATCTGTAATATTCAGAAATTATAAGGGCATAACTATGGTCTTTCTCTTATAAATACGAACACAACCAAATACGCTCCCTACAACTTACTCAACAGCCAAAACTTTTTATCAGTAAACATTAGGTCCCATCTCTGTCGAGATCTATTTTTTAACAGAGCCATGGGTAATTGCTTACTTTTGCATAAGAAGGCCATCAAGATCATCAAATACGATGGAGGAATAGTTGAATGCAAACCTCCGATGAAAATCCATCATGTGCTATCAAAATTTGGTGGCCATGCAATCAGTGACACACTGCCAGTCATCCAGCACCTACACCCAGATGCTGATATGATTGGTGGTCGTGTATACTACCTTTTGCCTCTGTTAGCAGGTCCTCCACAAACAGTAAAGAAGACAGTCAAGAATTCAAGTACAATTACAGCTACGGGGCAAGAAAGTGGAGTTTTGAGGATAAAGCTCATAATCAGTAAGCAAGAGTTACAAGCAATGTTACAGAAAGGTAAGGTTACAGTTGATAATATGGTTTCTAAGCTGCAGACCAATGGAAAAGCGAATGACACTGATAGCTTCAATATCGATAGTAGAAAAAGCTCTACAGGATGGGTGCCAGTGCTGGAAAGCATACCAGAAGGAAGCTAATATACAGCCTTCATGATTTCAGTCTTTCATTGTAAAGAAAGTAAAATAGTTAACACAAAAGGAAGCACTGAGTGACAAAATAGCTTCCAACTCACTCCTTTGTTGTAAAAGTCCTAATTAAATGTAGTTTAACATAAAGATGTTAACCATCTGCAACATGCAGCACAAAGGAAGCAATAATACAGGACGCTGCCTGATACTACACTTTTATCCCTAATGCTTACTCAAATTTAAACAGTAAGAAATTAACTTCAATGGAAGAGAGCCATATAACAGTGAATTAGGTTTCAGCTCTTTATTAACCATTTCATCTAAGTGATGTTCAAAGTAAAACAAACCTACCATTCAGTTATCACCCCTTCATCCAGAAAATTATACCTTTCATCCAATTTTGTAAATTGCAAGAGAAAATTAAATGAACTTCACGTGTGCTAAAAGCAAAATTGTTCAATTTTACAAGGTTCAGCCAATGTGGACAGTAAATCCCAAGGCCAGGAACATAAATGCCCCTGAGAGAAAGAAAGAGCTTCACAGCTGAAGCTGTCTTTCTCCTGCATCCCCAATCAAAGACTGTGCAGGGCTAAAATTTATGGGTAGAGCAGGGCAAATTTGTTAAAATATTGCCCAAAAAAAGAAAAATTCGGCATTTATAGGTGTCAGAAAATTTTTTTTGACATCTAAAGGCGCCGCGTTTGGGAAACGCGGCGCTGAAATTTTTTTTTTCAAATTTGTCAGGCGCCGCGTTTCCCAAACGCGGCGCATGAACATTAGTCAAGCGCCGCGTTTGGGAAACGCGGCGGTTACTGTTCACGGTACTTTTTTACTGTTCACTTTTTTTTATTTTTTTATTTTTTTTATACAGAATAGGTAAGTATTTAAGATTTTTTGTATTATTGTTTAGGTAGATTTATAAGATTTAAGTAAAAGTAATTGAGGTAGTTCAATATTTGAATTGAAAAATTTTAGATTTAAAAATAATAAAGCTACAAATACCAAATTTTGATATACCACTAAATTTTTAATATATCTTGTAGGTCATTTTTTTATTTTTCGAATGTGAAATCTAGTATTTAGAGAAAGTGTGCAAAAGTCTTTTGGTAAAATTATAATTTTAGCACGTAAATACCTTTTTGGTCAATTTTTGATTTTTAAATTCATATTTTATACCCTTGTACAAATTTCTAAATTTTGTAATTTTTTTAAATGAACTACTATTTTTTTGTGTACCACGTCAATTCAAGGGCGAAATAGTTATTTTTAATTTTTTTTAGAATCTTAAATTCATATTTCATAATTTTAAGCACATTTTATATTTGTGATAATTTTTTAGGTAAAAAAAAAAACGATTTTGCCTCAGATATGTATGCATTATAGAAAAAATAGTTTTTGAACCCGAAAAATTATCACAAATTTAGAATATACGTAAAAGTATGAAATATGAGTTTGGAATTCAAAAATAGCCAAAACAAGGTATTCAAAAATTGAAATGATTATTTTGTCCTTGAACTGACGTAATACCTAAAAAAATAGTGATTCATTTAGAAAAATTTCAAAATTTAGAAATTTGTATGATGATATAAATATGAATTTAAAAATAAAAAATTGACAAAAAATATATTTACGTGCTGAAATTATAATTTTCCGGAAGATTTTTGCACACTTTCTCTAAAAACCAAATTTCCCATTCTGAAAAATAAAAAATGGCTCACAAGATATTAGAAAATTTAGTGGTATATCAAAATTTGGTGTTTATAACTTTATTATTTTTAAATCTAAAATTTTTCAATTCAAATATTGAATTACCTTCATTACTTTTACTTAAATCCTATAAATCTACCTAAACAATAATACAAAAAATCTTAAACACTTACCTATTCTGTAAATTATAAAAAAAAAAAAAAAAAAAGTGAACAGTAAAAAAGTACCGTGAACAGTAACCGCCGCGTTTCCCAAACGCGGCGCTTGACTACTGTTCATGCGCCGCGTTTGGGAAACGCGGCGCCTGACAAATTTGAAAAAAAAATTTCAGCGCCGCGTTTGGGAAACGCGGCGCCTTTAGATATCAAAAAATTTTTTCTGACACCTATAAATGCCGAATTTTCTTTTTTTTGGCCAATATTTTAACAAATTTGCCGTAGAGCAGTGGAGCAAATTTAGGCAGTGAGCTGCACAAACAATTAAGGAATATATATACTAAGGAGGAAAAGAAAAAAAAAAGAAAACAGAGAGAGAGAGAGAGATTTCATGGTACATAAACACGAGTTCCTTGAGCAAATGAACAAGTTACTTCTCATGCAATAAAGGAGGCAATACAGAAATTTGACAAATACATTACTTATTCGTTTTCTTCTAGTGCCAAAAGCACTTTCTCAAGCATACATCTAAAGAGAATCAGTCTACACACCCACCAACACGATGTGTGTGTGTACACACACATGTATGTATTTATGTATGTATGTATGAATGTACACATACATACATGCATATGTATGTGTATATTATATATTACTTAAACCTTTTCTTGTCGTGCCAAAAGCACCTTCTCAAGCATACATCTAAAGAGAATCTGTCTACACACCCACCAACACGATATGTGTATTTGTGTCCATATATATACACACACATATATGCATGTGTGCGTGTATGTATATACACATATGTACATACATACATATGTGTGTATACACATATACACATGTATGTATGTGTATGTATATATAGCCATGTATGTACGTGCATGCATGTATACACCCACACAAACACATGCATACATAGCCATGTATGCAAGTGTGTGTATACGTGTGTGTGTGTGTGTGCACAAATATAAACATATATGTACGTGGTATGTATGTGTAGACACATGCATACATAGCTATGTATGTATGTGTGTGTATAAATACACAGCTATGTACGTGTATGTACACACACACACACACACACACACAAACACACATAATATATTTGTTACCAAGTGGACAAAGTCATTGCTGACACCATTCAGACAAAAATCTCAATCAATTTGTTAATGATGCATAGAAGAAGAATGACTGTTTAATAAAGTAGCATTAATGTATTCAAGCATAAAAAGAATTACAAAGACAATAACAACTATCCAACATTACATCAATCTGGATGAATCACTCATGTAGATGAATAGTCTTCAGAGCCATTATCAAGTTTGGATCCCAACAATGTTCTACACCAGTTCTCAAGCTACTTAAAAGGACAACCCCCTGTTATCCAGGTATAAAAGTAGCTATATTGAAATTGATATCACCGGAAATTAAAATATTGTTTATACTTTTTAAAAAATAAACATAGTAACACTTTCATTTGATTCCAGTAATACACAGAAAACCATGAAATGCTTCTGCAGGGAGACAACTTATGCCTATTGACAAGATATGGGCAAGTTGTGCCATACAATAAATTTCCTAATTCTTTTTCATTCAGGCTAAAATGTCCATAGATAATTCTTTGTTGTATTAGTCGCGTGGACTGAACACATCATCAGAAATTGAGACAGTTACTTATATGTAAATATTCTACAAAATACTACCAGAAATGCAACTTATACACATCATATCAAGTTAGTGTACTTGTCTAGATCATAGGTTAATAGCAGTGCAAATTTTTTGCAACAGAATTACATGATAAAAGGCTTAACTTTGGTATCCGAAGTCGGCGCATTGTCGAGTAACGATCTATTCTTTTATTCTTTCAACTTCAAAAGCAATCTCATTACGGCGAGTAAATGGTAGCGTGAATGGGGGATTGTACTGCAGTCAAAAAAGAAGTAAGAAAGAAAAACAAAAAATCAATATAGTCACAGGATGCTTAAGATCTACATATTCGAAACACAAATTAATAAAGGATTCACTAGAAGGAGTGCACTGATGTTTTCTTTAAGAAACTACCTGAGCAACTTCAGCTGATGTGCCCTCCTTTACACGATATTCCTTATCTCTTTTTAGTGCATCACGAAGTGTGGACTCACGACGTTCAACTTCTACATCGGAGACAAAACCTGATTCAAAATGAAAAGTATGTCAACTACTATTAACTCATAATTCTTGCAGATATGTCTCCACCAGCTATTGACAGTAAAGGACAGCAGATAGTAATGTTTTTAAGGACAAAAAGTAGCGCTTTGCTGATAAGCAATCAATTTCAACTTAGAACAAATAACATAATGATACAAATACAACTCAAAGAGACAATGGTATCGCAATGAGCTCATTTAATCTCAAAAACCTTCATGTAACAGAAGTGACACACACAGCAGTTTATATTAAATAAGACAAAAAATTTGGGCCTGATACAACTGCTCTGATTCTGAACAACCACAACATTTTATTTATATATGCATAAACTTCAACTTCAGACATGAAAAAATTACAAAATATTTTGATGGGAGAAAAAAACCTGAAAAGGCAACAACTGCAACAATTTTCCTTGGCACCTCTTTTATAGTCACCGAAGGATCCTTGGGCAATGGCAAATCAGAACCATACTTTGAGGGCATGACAAAAGACATCTTCCACTTATCTTGATCCACCACCTGATAAAAACTCAACCTCAATAGATCTTGATGAACATGAGGAACGCAAAAAAGAACATAGAAACCGGGACAGTTTAAATACTTCCTCTTTTTTAAATTCCAACCTAACCAAGTACTGATTAAACTTCAAAAGGTGCTTAAATTATAGCTCCTATTGAATCAGATACAGATTTCCAACACCAGACAGATCATTGAAACAATCAAGTTCAATAAACTAATTACACAACAAAACTCAATAACTACCACTACACAATATAATGTTGCTTCTCCTAAAATTTCATCACACTCATGTGATTCCTGATTCAAAACTATATGCAGATTCTGCAGTATTGTATAGCATGGCATGCTAGTAGTTTAGCGACAAGTCAGCAAGAAATAGCCTAGAGTTGCTCTACAACAGCCACCAGAAGGTGAAACGAGAATATACATTCATCCATTGATCATTAGATGATGTCACCTCCGGTACTAGTCATTTTGCAAGGACACACGGACCCTCACAAGGTATCGCGCTAAGGGCATCAGATCAGTTGCTTAGAAAAGCCCTTGTAATTTTACTCACCAAACCACAGACTCCAAGACATCCCCAAATTCCGACTGGCAACTATCCCCTAGTGAGAGTAAAACTCAGGAACTAAATGCACTCACAAAACTATTACAACCTTCTAAACTACCAGACCTTATTGGCACAATGGGAATAGAACACCAAGAAGAGAAGGAAAAAAACAACCTGTGATACAAGTAATTACCTTTTTAGTTATGACGGGGGTTGTCATCTCCATTGTCTCCCCATCGGACTGTGTTCTACTAGTAAAAACAGGCGTAGTCATCTCCATTTTCTCCTTCTTTGTATTCTAAAATCAGCAGTTAAACCAACCACACAATAAGACATAAAGGTCAAAGCATGACGCAGGAAATAATCAGAACAAATAAATCTGATAAAACTAACTACGTCAGCTACCTTACCAAAGAGGTACTCAGCTAGCACATTGAAGGATTGAGAAGCACCATTAAAATCAAATCCATACTTTCCAGGCATTGTCGTCTCAGCAATGAAGTAAGGCTGACTCAAAATTACAAACCATTTTTTTTATACCACACGTTTTCCTAAATTTCTAGAGATTCAACTAGAAACATGAATTCAAAGTACCTCAACTTCTCTTATCTCATACTGATCACTGCGGCTCAGTACCTTGAAATTCAGAGTCTCAATATTCGGAACTTAAAAAATGAGACATAAAATTAGAAAAGAATAAAAAATAAAATATTCATCAGATGGAGCAATTTTATGATAAAACGACCTTCCAGCAAAACACAAAATTCTACCCGACATCAAGGCTTCCTCTAAAGTCCGACTCTCGAACCTTGGGGAAGGAAACACATATTTCGCCGTCTCCTTCGCCAATTCCATCAAAACTAGAGAAATCAAAATTATGAACATTTAAAAAACTTTCCACAGAAATCAAATATCTAAGAATATAAGTGGCGGTGTTAAAAATAAAAAATAGCAGTAGTAACACTTACGCCGCTGGGAGAGAGAGGAGGTTTGAGAGGCAAGAGCTAAGACGAGAGAGACTCGGGCTTCGAAGGCGGACATGGTGGATTTGGATGTACGCTGAGGACTGGCACCGACGACAGAGCTTCTTTGGGTGGCCATGGATTTGACGATCGTCGACGGACGTAAAGATTTGAGGCCAGGGTTTCTGAGAAGTAGTATGGATTCAGTTGTAGCGATTGAAGGTGAAGCAGTATTATAGAAATTCATGTTTTTTTTTGTTGTTCACTGCTTTCCGCTGCTCGCTCAGTTTTTGAATTTCTGTTCTGTAAGGGGAAACAAAATCAGACAAGAGGGGAGTGTGGCTCTGGCTTTCGCGGGAGTCATCTCATTACCACCAAGTATGATTGGAATGTCAAATTATTTAACAAAGACAAATTATCCGCTTTCGGGATTTTGCGTGGCTCTACTTGAATTAGGTTTACTAATCTAAAATGATTATTATCACTACTAAAGCTTTTAGAGACAAATAGACAGTGAGCGATTAGAATTCGAATCCTGCATTTTATAAAAAATGTAAATAAGTAACTAATACATTAATTTAATTAGACAGTTGTTCAGTCTATATCAATTCTTTATTAATTCAGTTGGGTTACTCATATATAAGATAAGATACTGTTAAAGATTGAAAATAAATAATATATATATATATATTCTTTTTGTAAAATTTTATTTGTGGAGTCGTTTAACCTATACAACTAGAATTTTACCGTTGCGACCGTCACTAAAATAATAAACATAATTTCCTAAAAATAAAAGATTGATTAGCAGTGGTTGAATTTTTTTTTTTTTTCCAAAAATGAGTTTTCTTATCCTGAACGGACTTGCCGTGTTACTCATCAAAAAAGTATATCAGCATTTATCAAGACAGAAGAAAGTTGCAAAGCAAAAATCATATTAAATTAGCAAATTAATAAACAAGCCAAGTAATGTGACGATATACAAGGCCTGACATAAAATTTGACAAAAGTGGCAATTACAATTCAAAAAGATGCTAAGCGGACTCCACGCTGAGCGGCAGACCCGACCGTAGCGGTAAAGAACAAATGGATGTTGTCACTCCTTAAAGGCTCCCTTGTTCAGTGGCACATTGATCCCAGCTCTCCACCCCCACAACAAAATAAATAACAAAAAATTCAAAGCCAAAGTCTGGATCAACATACGAAATTTGTTCATGGCTCAATCTTTTTCAATCTTAAGATTGAAAATTTGAAGTTCGCAGCAAAAGCACAAGTTGAAAAGGACTTTATTGAAGAACACATTTCTTTTCCTCAAGCATGCGAGAACAAACATGATCAGCGTATATTTGGAGGATCTTTGGATGGCAATGCGGGAGGTTGGAATCCATTAAATTACCAAAACATCCTGTTGGGCATGCCAAGCCACAACTTCTTTGTATGCCAACTTTCCACCAAATATATCCAAGGCACTGCCCACAGTAACATCCACACGTCCCATTCCTGCAATTTTAATTGTCTCCAAATCAGCCATTGTGGTCACACCCCCAGCATAAGTAACTGGAATCTGTCATGCGAATCATGATGCAAGAATTGCACGTATTAGTTTTTTGGAGGTCAAATACATACATATTAAGGAAACAAGCATACAACAGGATAGTATATCAATACATAAGAAATTTGTCATACAAGGCAGGCCGTTTATTAGTTAATACTTGCCAAAGAAAGCCAACTAAAGAACCATTCTGATTGATAAACAAATCATATTAGGAGTAGATGACGAGGCTTTTGTGAAAACTCTACCTGAATCTATACATAGTACCTACACATTCAAAGTGTGTGAAAGACACAAGAAGAAAGGAAAAAACAAGACAGTACGATTAACACACCGGTGAATATTTCCCAAGCAATGCCACAAGCTCTTCATCGATTCCAAGCCTGCAACAGTTAAGTGGATGGAAGCCATCGGTCTAAATGATCATTAACGAGTGAGAAAGAGTTAAGTTGGAATGATTATGAAGGGTTTTAGGTTGCACTTACTTTTTTCCTTCAACATCAACTCCATGGACAAGAAATTCATCAGCATAACAGGCAAGAAAACCTAATACTTTCTGATCAAGACAAACATCGGTAAATTTCTGCCATCTATCTGTAACGATGAAATATCTTCCCTCCTACAATCACCATTTAAAAGTCACTAATGTAACAATAAATAAGCTTCTTACATTGTATAACTTAATATGGAATAATTTCAAACTGACCCTCAACAAAACTATTTCTTAGTCATATAGTTTTTTTTTTTTTTAGGTAGTTTCTATTCATATAATTATGCGTTGTAATACTGAGACGAGAGAAGCTGAATTGCAGTAGCAATAATCACATAAAGTGTGGCATTTTCCTTAACAATGGAGGCAGTTTCAGAAATAGATAATCATTTTCATTAGCTCAGAAAGTTTTCACACCAACACATATAATATTTTTAGAAAATAACAAACCTTCTTTCTGCAACTAAGGTCCAATACAAGTCTTCCTTTTCCAACAGCATTAGCAAGCTCTTTAAGTCTCTCAAGGTCCATTTGTCCATTGCTGAAAACATACTGCAGAAGTACAAAAATTGGCAAGTGTCAAGTACAAAAACAAAACTATTTGTCTAATTTCTCTCGCATGGAAAAGTCACTCACATGCACCCTCATTACCAGAAAATAAAAATACAAGAACACACTTCAAGATATTTCTAAAACATTCTCAATACTTCATAGATGTCATTGTTGCTAGTTCAAAAGATATTTAAATCATTAACCAACAAGAACCACCAAATCCAAATTCCAAAAGTAATCTAAAAAATGACTCTGCGTTGGCTACAGCAAGAAGAAAAGAACATAGTACATGGAATAAAGGGAGTTTTCCTGCTTATTAAGAAGAAAGACAAAGAAGAGACTAATATCAACTTAAACATCATGCATTCTAATGGGACAAAAAATATTATTCAAGGCAGATGTATCTTTTCTAGCCTCTTTACTAAATTTGTCCTTTGAAGGATGATCAACAATTAAGCTAGAGCAAAAATTTCTTTCATAATGGGATAATCTGTCACAATTTGTAAATAAGATGCTCACTTGGCTACATCTTCAATAAAATCAATGAGAACGTACTGATGTGACAATGACATGGCTGGCTCCTTCCTCTATATAACTGAAAGCATTACTAGAATTGATACCACCTCCAACTTGCAAACCACCTAGATGTTGTCATCCTCAAAGAAGTTCAGCAGAGGAAAAATCTGTAAGTTGATGCATGCTATCAACCATGATATAAAAGGCCCATGTCATAACAAAGATGCAACGTTGGACACATTAAAATGGTTGTATCAATTTCTTTTCTATTAACAATGGTATAGAAATCTATGGGCAAATGAACAGTAACGCAACCAGTGATTCCAGTATTAAATAAAGCAAGGGACAACTCCAAAAACATAAATCCAACAAAACACAGAAGAAGAAAAAGTAGTTTACTTGTTAATTTATTTTTTTTATATATAACAATTAAGATAGGCGAAGTACATGTGCCTGCTAAAGTAACAAGAATACTTGTGAGTAAAAGGGGAGAATATCAAACTACTCCAAAAGAGTGTCTTTCCAGTTCCAATGAAATTAAATATTTTTAGGAATGTAGAATCCAATATTCAAGCTCATGTGGAATTAACTCTGAAGACATAATTGAACACAGAGCTCACATTAAGAAACTTCAATCCCAAGTCTACATTAAGTTGCAATTAAATACTTGTAGACAACAATTGCAGTAAAAGTTAACCTTGGATAAAATAGATTATACTGTAGTTTGCACATATTAATATTGATGAATGCAGACCAAACAGAGCGGTTTTCCCATTTCTGCACCATTCAGACATGACGTATCACATGTTGACTTGACAGGCATTCTCAAATCAACAGATCTGTTCACATATTTACGGTATAAGATGCATCAATGAGTAGAATAGCATGAAAACATACAAAATAACCACAAATACCAGGATAAGCACACAGTGCTTCAATAGCAGCAGTTCTACTCAAAGGATCAGCACCGAGCATGATCACATGACCACCTGTAAGTCCATCATCTTTATAAAGCTTTGCATAGTCTGCAGCTGGTTTATCAGATTCAAAATTTGTTATAAGACTTGAACCTTCCTCCTTTGAATCTTGAAGAGTGGATCCTACAATTTGCTTCACTTTTCCCTGAAGCCATTTGTAAGAAAATATAAATTAGCAATAAGTGTAGCATGAAAGACCCACTTTTTTAAAACGTTAGGGAGTACCACCGCACACCAACGTGGAAGTGCTTGTGTGCTTAGAGACAGTTGCAAACATGTAAATAGTTAAAGGGAAAAAAAATACAAATAAAACCCAAATTGCACCTTGTGTATGTCAATGCAAGGGCGAAATCTGACTCCACATCGTATAGATAGCCTTCGAGGTCCTACAAGGAGCAAAACATTAGTCTAATCTACGATTGTTTATTAGTATCATTCTAAAATCCTGCCTACCTTTTTCAACCTACCTACTCAATCCACACTCAATGAAAGGGAAAAGAACGTACCATAGTGCAAAGACTCTGTTCTTAGGAATCTGTGCAATGTCACAGGAAACCATTTTGAGGAATTTGAACTCCTTTTACACAGTGACACAAGACTACATGAGATTGTATTCGGTTGAAATTGAAGGCTCTGAATTCTCATGTTCCAATTAGCTCCAATCAAGCCCTGCACATTTACACAGTGTACCAAGGATAGTAATAAAATGCACTCGAACCAACTTTAAAAAAATAAAGAAAGAAAGAAAGAAACTAATACATCAAATTATTCTCATAAACATCTCGATTTTCAGAGACATTTTATCAAACAAGTTCCGTGCTAACTCATAACGATTCCCAGTTCCAGTCTCAATTTGCAAGTCTAAGATAACGGCATAAGAGCAAGCCATGGCTGATAAAAGCAGCTAGAAAAATGATGAATCTTCAGCTTGAAATATAAAATAATTTGTTTGCAATATACTGAAGCAAAAATGCGTATATATGTACATAGAAAACTGGGATATGGCGAGTTGAGAAACCTGGTAAGATGAGCAATCTGGATTGGCACCTCGCTAAGCTATCCAGAAATACAATCGGGTTCTTGTTTCCACAAATTGATGTGTAAGGGCCGGTCCCGAGATCAGAACCGCCAAGACAAAACCCAAATGAAACGGAATAAAAGTATTAGCACTCAAGACCTCATAGCCTCGGACGGTCACGGACAGAGCAGAACTGAAAATAACTTGTAAATCTTGAGCTTTACTTGTTCAGCACCCAGAAATTTTTATTTCCGATTTCAAGCCCACCGGATTGTCAAATACGACTTCTTTTTACATTGCATTAATACAATGAAAACTATCCTCAAAAAAAAAAAAAAAAAATAATTACAGTGGAACTTGTTACTCCATTGAGCTTTAACTGTTAATTTAGTCGTTAATGTTGTATTCTAATCTTTAAATTTCTCGGCTTAATCTCAAAATGCGACTTTGTAACGTTGAATCAGTAACAAATTATCCTTATTCCAGTAACAAATTACTCCCTCGTTTACTATTCACTTTAACAATAATAAATTTGCCATCATAATTTTTTGGCTTAATTCTAAAATACCACATTGTAATATTAGATAAGTAACAAATTACCTCCTGTGTTTAGAAAATACGCAAATTATCCCTTGATTTAGTAACAAATTGCCCTCTCGTATACATTTCATCTTTATAAGGACAAATTTGCCCTCATAAATTTTTAATATTGTAATTTTTTTAATTTGTTATATGAAAAAATAAAAATAAGGCCAATATTAATGTTGTACTCTTATATAAAAAAAACCAAAATCATAACTCTAGAATTGCAAAAATTTTCATTACTAAATATTCCTATTATTTAAATCCAAGGTGTAAAAGAATATGAAAAAATACATGAATAATTTATTCTTGTCATGATGTGCAATGAGTAGTTGCAAAGTGAAGATAAATTTGTAATTTTGTCAAATATATTTAAAATATAGTATCAAGAAATGCTAACAATGTTATTGTTGTTAATAAAACAATTAAAAATATAGCAATTATAAACCTGCGTTTCTAACCAAAATAATGTAAGACTACCTTGATATAGTAATAAAAGTAACAATATTGTTTTTTAGTTCGTGTGTTTAGGATTTATTTCTCCTTTACCATTTTGTTATACTTGTGTAGACACCAAATTTTGACACACATTTTATAAAAATATGCGTATTACTTTATTTAGGAGATATTTTTTTTTTTGATTTTTCAAGGGCCAATTGTAATTTTTGTGTATATTACGTCCAATTTGTTACATCAAGGGCAAAATGGTAATTTCACCATGTAAATATTAGTTTATTTTATTTTATTTCTTAAATACATTGATTTTACTATTTTTATCATTATTTATGATTTTAATGATTTTTAGGAGTCATTTATTATTTATTTAAAATTTTAGTATTTTTAATTCAACGGCACGTTTTCCAATGCGCCATTTTTATGAGAATTTTCAAGTGAAAAATTTTATATATGCATTTCGAATATTTATAAGTTTTCTGTAAAAATCTCATAATTTTTTAGAGGTCGTTTAGTATTTATTTAATTTTTGTCCTTTTAAAGACACGTTTCCCAAGAATGCGTTAATTTTTAAAATTTTTGAGTGAAAATTATACTATATGTGCTTTATGTGATAATATATGTTGTGTAAGATTTTCGTGATGTCATTTATTAATTTTCATAAATTTTATAATTTTTGCCATATTTAGGTCACGTTTTCCAATGCGCTATTTTTATGAGAATTTTCAAGTGAAAAATTTTATATATGCATTTTGAATACTCATAAATTTTCTGTGAAAATCTCATAATTTTTAGAGGTCGTTTAGTATTTATTTATTTTTTATCTTTTTTGTTTATTAATGGCACGTTTCCCAATGCATTCTTTTTATGAGATTTTTTTTTCTTTTCAAGTGAATTTATTTATGCATAGCTCATATATTCATGAATTTCTCGTATAAATTTCATGATTTTTAGAAATTTTATTTTTATACTTTATTATTATTATTTGTTATTATTATTTTTCTATTAATCGCACATTTTAATGATATGATAATTTTTAAATTTTTGCAGTAAAATTTATTTATTCGTTTTTTCAGTATTTTTTTAGTGATCCCAATATATTTTATTTTATTATATTTCACTTGTGTCCTTTACTTCTTCCTAAAAAAAAAAAAAAAAAAAAAAAAAAAAAAAAAAAAAAAAGGAGAGCAGGCTGCGTTTGCAGCCTGCTGCTACTGTAGCAGCATGGGAGCTGCCATCAGAGCAGCCCCATGCCATCATCACAATTCTCCCCAACTCCCCTGCATTTCAGCAGATTTGAGGGGATTTGGGGAGATTGTTTTTTTTTTTCCTTCTATACACTCAATCCCCTCACCATTTTTTCACTCTTCTTTCTCTCAGTCCCTTTCCCCTGCGCATCACAAAAACACAACGCACACACCACATTCCACTGATTCCTGCATTCTTCACACGCCTCACACACAAATTCACACAACCAGAACACACACATCACACACAACCTGCATTTTCTTTCCCCTCCCTCCCTGCACAAACAGAGACACAGCACACACAAAACACACACCTGCATACACACCTCAGGACTCACACAAACTTCATCACACACCTGCACCTCACTTCATTCCCCTGCATTACACACGCCACACACAAAGAACACATTCAAACACTCACCTGCATTCACACACTCACACAGAACACACGCACAACACACACTCACACAGAACACACGCACAACACTCACAATTCACACACATCACACACAAAAACACACCTGCAGAAACACACATCTTCGCACATCACACACACCTGCAATCACCTGCAGAAACACACAACTCACACACAACCACACACACAGAAACACACAATTCTCAAACGCACACACACACCTGCAAGAAGAGAAAGCCGAAAAAAAAAAAAAAAAAAAATCAAGCAACAAACAGCAACAACAGCAACAACAATAGCATCACTACCAGGTAAATCTCCTACTTTTACTTTCAATTTTTTTTTTTTTTTTGTTTTTTTTTGTTTTCTGTTTTTGTTTTGTATTAAAAAAAAAAAAAAAAAAAAAAAAAACTGAAAAACGTCCGGCCAAGAGTGAGAGTAAGATAGAGAGAGAGAGAGAGACCTGAGAGAGAGAGAGAGACCTGAGAGAGAGAGAAATGATAAAAAATTAAATTAAAAAAAAAAAAAAAAAAAAGTGGGATAGCAGATCGGGGGGAAGGGGAAGAGAAAAGGGAAGAAGGAAGAAGAAGAAAGGAAGAAAAGAAGAAAAGAAAGGAAGAAGAAAGGAAGAAGAAAGGAAGAAGAAAAAAAAAAAAAAGTGGAAATGGAGAGTAGATCGGGAAGGCACCAGGAGAAGAAGAGAAGAAGAAGAAGAAAAGAAAGAAAGAAAGAAGGAAGAGAAAGAAAAGAGAGAAAAGAAAGAAAAGGAAGAAAGAAAAGGAAAAAGAAAAAGGAAATCTGGGGAGGGGGAAAAACGTCTGAAAAAAAAAAAAAAAAAAAAAAAAAAAAAAAAAAAAAAAAAAACTAAAACTAAGTCAGCCGAAAAAAAAAAAAAAAAAAAAATAGTTTTAGTGAAACTACGTCGTTTTGACGTAGTTTCACTCAAAACTACGTCGTTTTGATTAGTTAGTTTTTTAATTTATTTTTAATTAATAATAGGTATTTATTTTACAGTCCTTGTATTTTCATTAATGCTACTGTGGCCCCAAGATTTTCTGATTTGTGCATTTAAGTTTCTATTTTTTATAGATTGACCCCCATAATTTTATTTTCTTTGCAATTAGGTCCCAATTAATTGCATTTAGGTCCCTCAAGTTATAGATAATTATAATTTTGCCCCTATATTTTTTAATTTTCATTTTGACCCCTATATTTTTCGGTAATTACATTCTGACCCCTAGATTTTTCTGGAATTGCAATTTTACCCTCTGATATTTATGAAAATTACAATTTTGCCTCCCAAGCTTGCTATTATTATATTTTAGGCTTTAAATGTGGCTGGAATTTGCAATTTGGTCCCTCACATTGCTGGAATTTTTGCATTTTTGTCCCCAAACTTGCTGGAATTTTATTTTTGGCCCCTTATTGTTGCTGGAATTTATATTTTCGGTCCTTTATGTTGCTGGAATTTGTTTTAAGACCTCCATTAATTGTTAGAATTATGTTTTAGCCTTTATTTGTTGCTGGAATTTGTATTTTATACTTGTAGTTGCTGGAATTTTTATTTTTGGCCCTTTTATATAGCTGAAAATTATAATTTGACCCTAGACATTGCTGTAAATTAGGTATTGTTTAATGACTTTGCTGAAATTATATTCTTGGACTTAAGTATTGCTGGAATTTTTTATTTTTGGGCATTATACTCGCTGAAAATTATATTTTGGCCTTTAAATTCATTGTAAACTATGTCATTACCTTAATTGGGGTTTGAAATTATAATTTTATCCTTTTGTTCCTCATAAATTACATTTTTTACTTTAGAATATTGCCTAAATTTCCACTTTTAATCCAAATCCTATAATATTTTATTTTTGCAAAAAAAAAAAAAAAAAAAAAAAAGGTATTAATTAGAATTAATTAAGTCCTCAAAGCTTTAAATTATCTCTTTTTACATTTTTTTTATTTATTTTATCAAACTTATAATTAATATTCTAAAATTGGGTCTTGTTAGTCTAATTAATGTTCAAATTAGTTTCTCTATTTTCTTCTAGTTATTTTAACAATTATTATTTGAGGTGTTAAAATTTCAATGTATGTATTATTATGTTTTATCTTCTATTATTATTATTATTATTATTATTATTTATTTTATTTTTATTTTTATGTTATTTTTGTTGTTCTACTTTATTTATTTATCTACTTACTTATCTTTACTTAAATAATTTTCCTTTTTCTTCCTAAATAATTAATTATTATTATCATTATTTTTTCTATTTTTGTTTATCATTGCTACAATTGTTTGAATTATCATTAGCATGTTTATAGTGATTGCTCTAGAATAATTTAATTAATGGTTTATTTATTTAAATAATGATACCTTGATTAAGTTTGTTCATTTTAGTAGCCATTTATACCGGGTTTACGAATGAGAGGTACCTCGATTACCCTTCCAATATTTCTTTTTATGTGCTCCTACGTGCTCCTATGTGTTTTTCTACGTGCTTTTGTGCTTATAATTTTTATCCATGTGAGAGTGTTTATTTATTTATGTCGTATTATTTACTCGAATTTAATTGTTGATTATTCAAAAAAAAAATGTAATAGATAGGTAATATTCTATTTAGTAAAAATTTTTGTACTTAGATAGTTAATGTAATAGATAGTTTATGTGTTATCTATTTAAAAAAAAAAAAAATCAAAGCCTATGTATTTAGATAGAAAATGTAATAGATAGGTTAGATAGGTTATTTTAGACTGCAATTAGGTTATTCTCCGGTGTAATAGTTAGGCTTATGTGTGCTACGTGTGTTACATGCTTATGTGTTTTATTCGCTTTCTTTAGGATTTTGCATCTAGAATATCATGCTTATGTGTTATGTGCTCCTACTTGCTATTATTTGCTTTTATGTGATTTATTGTTTTAATACATGCTTTATTTATTTACTTGCTTTAATTATATATGTGTATCGTCGCCACACTAGTCCAAAGCTAGTTGTGGTTAATTCCGATTTCTTCTCTAGTCCAACGCTAGCGGAGAACTTATAGAAAATAGGCTAGTCCAATGCTAAGCCTTTAGGTCATTTTAGCATTAGGAATATTTTTTGTATGCATTTCATGACATTTCACACACATTTTATCTTTTTAGGCTTTTCCCACTTTCTATGAGTTTTTTTTATATACTTTATAACTTGTTACTTATTTTAACATCTATTTGGTGCATAATTTTTAGATTCCACTACACATAGAATTTTAGGCCATTTGCATGATTTAGACTAAGAAATGGTCATCTACTCACGTGGGAAGCGATGGCGTACATGTCGTTCCCCCCTCCGTGAGTAGAAACAGTTAGTCACGAGTTTATTAGTTCCCCGTACCCGTTATGTTGCATTCCTACTCTCTTTGATCATTTACTTACCTATATTACTATTTTCCTTTTCTTTTGCATTTCATTTTGCATCTATACTCGTGACTCCATCGAGGTCTAGACTCGAGTTTCGCAATTAATGCGATAATCCCGACCAAACCTCAATGGAATATTTCGTCCCTTATCGATATCCATTTTTTAGGATTAGATTTGCATTCATATAGTTGCATCCAAATGTGATAAAATCTTAGGGTTATATTAGGAAAATTTAGACTAAACCTCGCAACTAGTTTCGGCTAGGTTGAAAGGGTGCCTCAGGCACGAGCCTTTGCCTTCCCTTTCTTCAACTGTGACTCCCGAACCTTTTTCTCTTGTTTTCAAAGACCTGGAGTCGTCTAAAAGGGTTTTTCTTGTTTTTCCTATATTTTGCCAAAATCATTTCTTTAAATGAATCATTCTTAATTTTCTTACCTTTTATAAAATATTTTCGGGTGACTTGGTACACCAAAACTCAATATCAAGTGGCGACTCCTTTTTCACTAAAAAACCCTTTTTAGACTCTATTTTCGGGCCCAAAAATCGTCGCATTTCAAAAGTCCCATTTTAGGCCCTTTTTCTTTTATTTTTTAAAGTAAAGCATTTGTTTTGTCACATTTTATCGAATCATCTTTTACAAAGCATTTTCAAAAAATTAGTTTTTTACAAAAAAAATTTACACGTTTTTTTTAATAACCACAACATTACATTTAATACTTCCTTTTCCCTTTTCCCGACATCTTCTTTACATCTTTCTATTTATTTTCGAAAAATGGGGCGCGACAGCTGGCGACTCCACTGGGGATCACTAGTGAGTCCGAGCACTAGGTTTAGTCATTTTATTCTTTTTCTAACCCTTTCATTTTATTGCATTTGGATGCTTAGGATTGCATTTCTATTTTTCTAGGTTTTTAAGTTTTTCTTTTGCATCTTGCACTTCCCGTCTCTCGGCTACTTATGTGATGTATGTATGATTTATTCACTTGTTACTGCTTTACTCGACCGCGCTTGCATTTGGGGAAGGGGTCAATCACCCTTAGAGCCCACGCGTGTTAATATTACATTCCTTCCTCTCATAAGGAGCACTTCATACGTGCATTCGATGTTTTTACCGTTTCTATCTTTTGGTGGTTGTCACCCACTCGTCCCTTTAGGAATTAGGATTGATCTACTTAGACATGTGACCGTGGCACGACGTGCACGTAATCATTGTCTAGGAGATCACCCAAACTCTTGGCTTGAGTCCACAAGTCTAGAGATTTGGGCTTTAAAAATCGATTCGCTTGGACATGTGGCCGTGGCCCGACGTGCGCGTAGCAGTGTCCAGGGGATCACTCGAGCCACCGACCAAGGGTTTTGGGATTGATGACCCTTACCCTTAGGTCTGAAGGCTTGGGAGCCAACAGCTTAATCGAGTTTAGATGCATTAGTGAGCCCAACCTCATGCATCCATGTAGGATAACTTAGGGTAGAGTCAGCCTTTCCCTATCAGGTACACCAGGCACGAGAGGAGGGAACCAACCTCCTTTACTTTCCTTATTATGTCATTTATTGTTATCTATGTGTATTATTTGTTCTTGCCAATGTGTTATGTGAATAAACTAACGCAATTTCTTTCCTTCTTATTTTTGATTGCATTCACAACCATAGAACAAAGAGCCCTGGCATGGTGCTCTCATAAGAAACAACCCTCTTTTGGCACGTTTAAATTTCATTTTGATAATTAATGTCTTCGAGAAAGATGGAAATAGAATTTTATAAATTTTTTGCAAATCGCATTTTGTTATAAATACCCAAGAGATCAATCATTGTGAATTTCTTAAAAATCCTAAAAATTTGATTTTTTCGTCTTGTATATTCTTGAATAAAAATTTTAGTTTTTAAATCCTTAGTTTTTAAATCCTTTTCAAAGTTTACTCATTTTTGTTGTACTTGGCAATTTTACTCGAACTAATTTTTTAGTTAATAACTGCACTCAGATGGTCAAATTTTTGCACAACTTGTATTTACCCTTTTTCAAAAATTAACATGTCGTTTTTGCCGCATCCCCCGCCCTCCCATCCCACATTACACAAAAGGCGATTTTAACACATATTTCGTTGGATTTTAATAAATTGGCATTTTGATTTGTATATTTCTAGATAAAGTCAGAACTTTTGTTTTCTTTCAACGTTGTGTCCCGTAACCTCTTGTAGGTTCGATTTTTCAATCAAACATTTTTAGAGTCAATAATTTCTTTTCTACAGTGCATGATCCATCTTTCTCAAAGAAAAATTCCACATCACCTTCTCAAATTTGACATTTTTTGTATATTTTAGCTTGCTTTAATAAACTGGCATCATACATAAACCCTAGAGGGAATGCCATTTTGGGAATCCCATGATAGGAAGGCCATCCTTTTGTCTCGGGTACGTAACCCTAAAAGACATTGCACGTTTAAATTTCAGTAAATCCTGATGGGTGAAACCCCAGGTAAGGTGATCTGATAAAGTCATATTTTTGCACCAGAATGAATAACCCACGACGCATCAAGCAAATGCTAACAGTCCTACCTGAAGTCCGGAGGTGGCCAGGGCTCCTCCTGCCTAGTGAGATCAACCAAGTAGCAGCATTTTTAGGACCCATTGGTGACTTCAAGGAAATAGAGACAAACGGATGTTTGGTGGAAGCTCTGATTCATCTGTGGGACCCTGATTGCTCAGCATTTAGGATTAGAGACAAGGAATTGACCATTACAATTGAAGAGGTAGCCGGTTTACTTAATTTGCCAGTAGAACGGACAACCGTAATCTTCCCATTTGTTTCTGGAAAAGCCGAGTTCTGCCATTTCGCTGGATTGAGGGAGTCTGCACTACAAGGCTCCGATCAGAGTATAAGTGTGAAATTCTTGTTTGATAGGTTTGCAGATAAGGACGGGTTTGAGAAGTATTCAGGGGATTTCACGCTTGCATCTAAGGCAGCATGGGCACACAAGAGACTTTGGGTGTATGGGTATGCCATGGCAGGAACTTACTTATTTCCAAGAGAAGACAAAAAAATCAGTTTTAAGATAACTAAGCTCATCTCCGATCTTTTCTTTGGAATCGGAGGTCAAAGGACTTCTATAGTGCCAACTGTGTTAGCCGATATATTCACTGCCTGCACCAATTGCCAAAGGAAAACCAATTTCTTTCATGCATCCAACAGGATCTTACACATTTGGGCCATGGAACACTTCAAGAGTCACTCGGCTATTCCCAACAGTTTGCCATTGATCGGATACAACTGGATAGTCACGCATCACAAAAGGGTGGAAGGAAATAGCTCGATGAGGACAGCTTTAGAATGTCTAGACTTTTTGATGACGATACCTGATCGAAGGATTCGATGGGTTCTGGATTGGACAGACTGCATCAAAGCTGCTCTCCGTACTAAGTTGGCCGATTTCATACCGCTACTAGGGACTCAGGGCATTGCCGCTTACACTCCAAAAAGATTTCTTCGACAGTTAGGGCGTATCCAAGGATTACCGCCGACACCTGATTTATCAGACTTTCTCATTATCTTTGACAAAGGAAACTGTCCCACTGAGATTCCTAGAAGATCAGAGCTGATGAAAGCATGGGAAAGCCAGTGTACAGACCAAAACTTACCGTTCGATGCAAAAAACAGGGTTACTCCTGTTACCACTCCGCAGTATGAGATGTGGCTCAACAATCAAAATACTTCAACAAGACAAGTTGTCATTGATCCTGCTGAAGAGATTGCTCGATTAAGAACCCTGTTAGAAATGAAAGATCGTGAACTAATACAAGCAGAGCAGAATTCTGAAAAGAACAAGGAAGCATATGAATCTGTCAAGCAACTTTACACAGAAGCGAAACAAGAACTACGAGAAAAGAAGAGGAAATGTTTGGAGCTGAAAGATAACATCAATCACACGATGAACAGATACTCTTGGGAGCCAGATCGCAGCAAAGCTCAACGCCTAGAGGACCAACTGAAGAGAGTCTTAGATTGTATAGGAGAGTTGACCGAATGATGTACTATTTTGCTTCACTATGTCTGACTGGCTGTAAAAGTAGTGGAGTATTTTCTTTTAATGATCAAGTGGAATGAACATTGGCTAAATTACCAAACTGAAATGCTCCTCACTCCAATACTGAAGGGGGGTCTCACCCTAAAGGATTGCATTTCATGATTAGGCCTACCCTTGGCATAATAAGGGCACCTCCTAGGACATGCACCGAATTATTTATATACTTACTAACTTTAATCTTTTTCTTTTTCTTTGTGACAATAAAATTGACAGTGACAATGACGATGAGGCGACTAAACCTTTCTTCTTTCTGGTGTACATTTCAGGTACTTGTAAAACATAGCTTCTTTTCACCGAAGCCCCATTCGTACACGGTCCCGTACTAGACAGCTACATATAAACATGAGTGCCCCTACTGAATTATTTGAGGGACCTGCTGGAAATCAATCTTCAGAGTTAACGGCGTTGAGGGCTCAGATGGATGAAATGTTGGCCAAGATGAATAATATGACTCATGAAGTGTCTTCCCATAGTCAGATCATTGCCCACTTCATCAGTAACATGAACAACAACGGCTCTACTTCTGCTGCACCGGTCATTCGAGAACCTCCACAATCCCAATCTGATGTGAGCGGAAATGCCCCGGATGCGAATAACAATGTCTCAGCTATTCCAGTACAAACCCCACTCCTCAATACCCAAAATACTCAGATGGCTCCTCCACCCCCAAACACTCAAAACCCTCAAATGACTGTTCCAATTCCACCCAGTCCTAGACACACCCAAAACACTCTGAACCAACCACAATATGCACAACAAGCCAACCATTTCCCTCTGAACACTCAACCACTACCGAACCTCAACACACATCAATTTGTGCTAGACCCGGGGTATCAAGTAGGAGTGGATGTGGAGCCGTATAACAGGGATGAGAATCCAGGCATGACAGAAAAGGCCCTGTTGCGAAGATTGGAGAGATTCGATGATTTCATCAGAGAGAGCCAGGGATTGGATCGGTACGGCGGTTTGAATTACGATGATTTCTGTATGTTCCCTGATACTCAACTGCCTCCAAAGTTTAAGGTGCCAGAATTTTCTAAATACAACGGTGCTGGCGACCCTGTTGTGCACCTTAAGATGTTCTGCAACAAGTTGGGCAAGCCGACCGGGGATGAGAAATTGCCGATGAGGCTATTTGGAGAGAGTTTGGAGAAGGATGCATTAGAATGGTATTTGAAGTTGGATTTTTCAAAGATCCGAAACTGGACCGACCTCTCCCGAGCATTTATCAAACAGTATGAGTTCAACTGTGATTTGGTGCCGGATAGATTCTCACTGGTAGAATTGAAGAAAAAGCCCTCAGAAAGTTATGTAGCTTATGGGCAGCGTTGGCGGAGTGTGGCAGCTAAAGTAAATCCGCCAATTGATGAGAACGAAATGGTAAAATTATTTATCGATGCCCAAGACCCACCTTACTACCAGGCCATCGTAGGCTCAATTGGAAAGACCTTCGCCCAGGTTATTGAGCAAGCAGAAGCTATTGAGAGAGGGGTGAAGAAGGGAAAGGTAGTAGACATGGCTGCTGTGAAGCTGCAAGTTGAATCGTTGCAAAATGGCAATAATCTGAAGAAAGCAATTGGGAAAAAGCCTGAGAAAAGAGAAGAAGAAATATCTTTTGTGATAAATCAAGGCCCAAATTTCAACCCCAGGTTCCAAAACAAGCCAAATTACCATTCTCAATACCCACGATTCCCTCAGTTGGCACATCCCTCACCTACTTATCCCCCAGTACCCTCAGCCTGTTTTCAATACCCAAGCCCAACCAGTAAATGCCCAACCATTTTATCCAAACACTCAACCCATGTTTCAGAACCCTCGACCCACACAAAATAACTTTCGCCCACCCGTGCAAAACCGCCCGAGACCTATTTACCCTAACAACTATACTACACCCAATCAGCCCCCAAATACAACCGGTCCAGCCAACCTCCCACAAAGACGGCCTAGGGCTTTCACTCCCCTTGGTCGTCCCCTAGACCAGATATATGACCAACTGAGAGCAGCGGGCAAAATTGGCACTATACCTCAGAAAACTTTTCCTAACGGGTTACCCCACGACTATGATCACCAAGCCGTCTGTGCTTACCATTCGGGAGGTCGTGGGCACCCCACGGCTAACTGTTGGGCTTTGAAGCACAAAATTCAGGATATGATTGACGATGGAGAGATAGTATTGAGAAGAGGGAGAGGGCAGGCCCCGAATGTGGATAACAATCCTTTGCCTCAGCACGGGTCTACTGTTGGAATGATTGCTTTAGATGAAACACTTGGTGACCCTTCTGAGATGATAGTTGCGATTGAAGAGACGGTGGGTGTTACTGATAGAGATGACAGGCGAGCTAGAATGACGATGTCAGGAAAAGACTTCATGAGTCATTACATGGATGACGTTTTGGCAGAAAAGTTGGCATCACCTGTAACCCAACCAAAAGAGCCGGTTGTGTTAAAAGAAAGTCCTGTCTGCCGCCAACTCATCAGCCCAGCCATTTGTCCTAGATGTTGTGCCGTTTGAGTTAGAGATTCCAGAACCAGAAATCATTGATGTGCCTGAACAAATGCTCGTTGAGGATTTGCAGAGGGTTCCATGGAATTACGGAAATTCTGAAGTGAATAATGATGTCTCCGCAATTCTAAGATCAGGAAGAGTGATGGCCGAACCAGAGATTGTTATTCCAGCAAAAGGAAAAGAGAGCACACTACCCCCTAAACAGCCAGTGGATGAGAAGGAAGCGGAAGAATTCTTGAAGATTTTGAAAAAAAGTGAGTACAAAGTGGTGGAACAGTTGAGCCGCATGCCAGCACAAATTTCAATTCTAAATCTTTTGTTGACATCTGAGCTGCATCGAGAGGCTCTTTTAAAAGTTTTGAATGAATCTCATGTTCCCACGGACATTCCCACTGAGAAGCTAGCCGGGATAGTAGGGAATGTTTTGGCATCTAATCAGATCGCCTTTTCTGAAGATGAATTGACTCCTGAAGGGAAGGGGCATAACAAGGCTTTATACATTTCTGTGAGGTGCAATGGAAGATACTTGCCTAGGGTTTTGATTGACAACGGATCTGCACTGAACATCTGCCCATGGAACACTCTACAAAAGCTAGGATATTCACGGTCACAAGTTCGCCAATCACTGACCGTTGTTAGAGGGTTCGATGGCTCGAGGAAGGAGACTATAGGAGAGATTGATTTAGTGCTCGAGATGGGTCCAGCTCAATATCAGGTTACCTGCCAGGTCATGGATTTTTCCGGCATATACAATGTTTTGTTAGGGCGGCCGTGGATTCATTCTTCTGGATCAGTACCGTCATCTCTGCATCAAATGGTAAAATTCATTATGAATGATAGACTGATCACTATTTTTGCGGAAGATGATTGCACTATGATGGTGAATCGGGGGCATGCTGAAGAGGTGAAGGATAAGCTATCACTTGATCGAGGATTTCGTGCTTCAGATATTGTATCTGTCAATTGGATTCCGGAAGGAAAGCCACCTGTGGAGCCCTTATTGCCTAATGCGAGTATCATGATAGCTAAGGAACTGATCAGGGCAGACTACCGGCCAGGAAAGGGTATTGGAAAGATGCTGCAGGGAATTACGGAACCTATTCAACTAATGGAACAGAAAAATACCTTTGGGCTTGGTTTTCACCCAACAGGTAAGGATTTGAAGGAGATGAAGGAGAGAAAAAGGGCTGAAAAGGAAGGAAGACAGGTCTCACTCTATGTTCCTCCATTGTATCACAGTTTTTCAAGGGCATCCAAGGTTGTTATTTCTGAAATATGCAATGAGGATTATGATGTTGAGGAAGGGATGAGCCGTCTTTTCATTGGAATGACTGGTACAGAAGAATCGTCTGATGCTACTGACTTTGAGGAAATCGGGAAAGAGTCATTGAACAATTGGACATCTGATTATCTCCCTGTCCGGAGGGAGTTTCGGTAAATTTGGGATTGTCTTTTGTTCAAAATTCATTTCTAGATGGAGCCCTGAAATGAATTACTTTCTCAAAGTTTGTTTTAGTGTTAGGCTCTGACTTTATCGCATTAGCTTTTGAAAGAAACTATTCTCAATTTCTTTTGTTATATCGAGAAAGTTTTTTTGTCTAAAATATTGAAATGCTGTCTATCTTTGCCCAAAGGCTAATGCTAGCTTATGATTGTAAATATCTT
Source organism: Mitragyna speciosa (assembly GCA_024721245.1). Taxonomy (NCBI): domain Eukaryota; kingdom Viridiplantae; phylum Streptophyta; class Magnoliopsida; order Gentianales; family Rubiaceae; genus Mitragyna; species Mitragyna speciosa. The sequence continues at coordinate 3,806,754 of CM045553.1, read as the reverse complement.
CTTTTGAAAATGCAAGTTTTCATTCAAAAGTTGTCTATTTGTGTTTATTTATTTATGTTTGCATATTTTGTTTCATTTTCAGATGGCCGAAAATAACTGTCTATGATCCTTTGGATGTCACTTTGTTTGAAACTGACAAGTTCAACTTCGATATCTCTCTAAATTCTGAAATAATGCAAACCGTTAATGAGAGTGAGAGCGATATCGAAGAAGATTATGACTCTGTATCTAAGAATCTGGAACAATACGAAGAAAAACCCAAGCCTAACTTGGAAGAAACAGAAACTATCAATATTGGCACTGAGACAGGAGTTAAAGAAGTTAAAATCAGTGTTCATTTGAACAAGAGCCAAAGAAAAGAGATTATTGAATTTTTGACACTGTTCCAAGGATGTGTTTGCATGGTCCTATGATGATATGCCTGGAGTCTCCACAGATATAGTAGTTCATAGATTGCCCACAGATCCAAACTTTTCTCCAGTGAAACAGAAACCTCGCAAATTCAAACCTGAAATGAGCCTCAAAATCAAAGAGCAGATAGTCAAACAATTCAATGCCCAAATCATCATTGTGTCTCACTATCCCATTTGGCTATCAAATATGGTTCCGGTTCCCAAAAAGTCTGGCGAAGTGCGAGTATGTGTAGATTATCGAGATTTAAACAAAGCCAGTCCAAAGGATGACTTTCCTTTGCCTAACATTCACATCCTGTTGGACAATACTGCTGGGCATGAAATGGATTCATTTATTGATTGTTTCGCTGGATATCATCAACTTTTGGTCGCAGAGGAAGATCGAGAAAAGACGGCATTCATGACTCCGTGGGGAATATTTTGTTACAGAGTTATGCCCTTTGGATTGAAAAATGCTGGGGCCACCTATCAAAGGACTATGACTACACTGTTTCATGACATGATACACAAAGAGATAGAAGTTTACGTGGATGACATTATAGTCAAGTCCAGAAGAGCAGAGGACCATTTGGGAGATTTGAGAAAGCTGTTTGAAAGATTAAGAAGGTATAATCTGAAACTGAATCCTGCAAAATGTGCTTTCGGGTCTCCTGCTGGCAAGTTACTAGGTTTCATTGTCAGTAAGAAGGGTATTGAAGTAGATCCTGCCAAGATAAAGGCCATACGAGAAATGCCAGTACCAAAGACGCAGAAAGATGTGAAGAGTTTTTTGGGAAAGCTTAATTTCATCGGCAGATTTATTGCTCAGTTGACTCTCACTTGTGAACCCTTGTTCAAGTTGTTAAGAAAAAATACCCCAATGAAGTGGAATGGAGATTGTCAGCGGGCTTTTGATAAAATCAAAGATTATCTGTTGAATCCTCCTGTGTTAGTACCGCCGAAGCCAAGTCGGCCACTTATCATGTACCTCTCAGTGTTGGATGGAGCCATGGGTTGTGTTCTCGGTCAACATGATGATTCAGGAAAAAAGGAACAGGCAATCTATTATCTGAGTAAGAAATTTACTGTCTATGAGGCGAATTATTCATTTTTGGAAAGATTGTGTTGTGCATTGGCTTGGACTGTTCAAAAATTGAGACATTATCTCCTTGACCATACCACCTATCTCATATCTCGATCTGACCCGTTGAGGTATTTGCTTGAGAAACCGATGCCCACTGGACGTATGGCTAAGTGGCAAATGATTCTCAGTGAATTTGATATTGTGTTCACAACTCAAAAGGCAGTCAAGGGCCAAGTAATTGCCGATCACTTGGCGGAGAACCCTTTGCAAGATGATTACGAGCCATTGAATACTTATTTCCCTGATGAAGAAATTTTGTTTGTAGGGACAGCTGAGGATATTAATGAGGAATCTTCGGGATGGAGATTATTCTTTGATGGTGCTTCAAACTCTTTTGGAGTTGGAATTGGGGCAGTCCTAGTGTCACCCGAAGGAAAACATTACCCTGCTACTGCCAAACTGAAATTTACCTGCACTAATAACATGGCAGAGTATGAAGCTTGCATTCTTGGTTTGAAGATGGCGTTGGATATGGATATCAAGGATTTGACAGCATTTAGTGATTCTGATTTACTAGTTCATCAAACATTGGGAAAATGGATGACTCGGGATTCTAAAATAATTCCATATCATTGTTGTTTGCTCACTTTGGCTCGACAGTTCAGAACTTTGGAATTCATACATATCGCGCGTACTCGAAATGTCTTTGCAGATGCCTTGGCGACTTTGTCTTCCATGATCTCTCATCCCGATGGTACTATAATTGAACCCATTTTCGTTAAGATTCAAGAGGAACCAGCGCACTGTCTGCGCATTGAACAAGAAGCTGACGGCTTTCCTTGGTTTCATGATCTGAAAGAATATTTGAAAAATAGATTTTATCCTCCGGGTGCCAATACTGCGGCCAAGAATTTTCTTCGAAGGATGTCTACGAGATTTTTTCTGAATGGAGAAGTCCTGTACAAAAGGTCAAGTGATTTGGGTTTATTGAGATGCGTTGACGAGAAGGAAGCTGAATATTTGATGAAGGAGATCCACAGTGGCGTATGTGGGCCACATATGAACGGGCACTTATTGGCAAAGAAAATCATGAGGACGGGATATTTCTGGCTTACCATGGAGCATGACTGTGTTGAGTTCGTAAGAAAATGTGTTAAATGTCAATTACATGGCGATGTAATACACGCACCTCCTTCGGAGCTCCACAGTATGACTGCTCCTTGGCCTTGTTCAATGTGGGAATGGATGTGATTGGAACTATCGATCCTCCTGCTTCGAATGGTCATCGATTTATCCTGGTGGCGATAGAGTACTTCACTAAATGGGTCGAAGCCGAGTCTTACAGGCACGTGACGAAGAAAGTGGTAGCTGATTTTCTGAGAAATCACATTATCTGTCGTTTTGGGATACCAGAGACATTGATTACGGATAACGCGAAGAATCTCAACAATGACGTGGTAGATGGGTTGTGTGAGCAGTTCAAGATCAAGCATCGAAACTCTGCCATTTATAGACCTCAGATGAATGGAGCTGTAGAGGCTGCCAATAAGAATTTGAAGAAGATCATCCGGAAGATGACGGATACGCATCGAGATTGGCATGAGAAGTTACCTTATGCATTGATGGCATACAGAACTGCTATAAGAACTTCTACTGGGGTGACCCCATATTCCCTTATGTACGGGATGGAAGCAGTATTGCCAGCGGAAGTTGAGATTCCTTCTCTGCGTATATTGATGGAAGCTCAATTAGAGGAAGCTGAATGGGTCAAGGAACGTCATGAGCAGTTGGCATTGATTGATGAAAAGCGATTGAATGCTATTTGCCATGGGCAGTGTTACCAAAGGCGAATGGCCCGTGCCTATCAGAAGAAGGTCAAGCCCCGTCAATTTGAAATAGGAGACAAAGTTCTGAAGCGAATTCTTCCAATCCAGGAGGAGGCAAAAGGAAAATTCGCTCCAAATTGGCAAGGTCCATTCATTGTCAAGAAAGTGTTATCAGGAGGGGGCCTCGTCCTGGCCGAAATGGATGGTCAGGTCTTTCCCCAAATCATTAATTCAGACATGGTAAAAAGGTTTTATATCTGATTTCGTAAATTTTCTTTCAAATAATTTTTATTGCAAGAAGAAGACGGGATAAATGCGGGCCTTCTTTCTTTTCCATAAAACAATTCTTTACCCTCGTTCTCCCCTTTGAGCTTTCAGAATTTATAATTTCGTTTGGCAACCCACTTGAAAGTCGCATCCCACACCCAGATAACCTTTTGCACTAAATTTATCCCACATTTGAAGCAAATTCTTTGTCTTGATTGTTATCCCATACTGGGGCAAAAAAAAAAAAAAAAAAAAAAGGGGCAAATCTTGTTTGGGAAAGGGAATGAGAGCCCTAAAAGCGAATGACAATGTTAGAATAGATTTTCTTAAGGAAAAACGATTGGTCAATACTAGGATAAAACTTTTGCAAGTGCGACCTCAAGACAAATCAGCTCCCTCATAAAGTCTGCTTTCCAACCTTAACATTTCTGACACCTCACCTGACCTCATTACAAAAGCCGAGAATGTTACCGACCTCCATCTTTATCTTGCAATAATTTTTAGAACGGAAATTTGCAAATCAAAATGGCATATGATGTTAATATATTTATCCCGAATCATCAAGGGAAGATTGTCTTACTGATGCCAAATTTTTTTGAATACTATTCTGTTTTAATGATAAGGGGAAGGATTGCCCAGAACTTGAATGTTGTTTGTTCTCATCCTACTCTACAAAGGCGAAGACCCGAAAGGGCGCCTCCAAAAAAAAAAAAAAAAAAAAAAAAAACAAAACAAAAAAAAAAATAAAATAAAAAAAAAAAGAAAAAGAAAAAAAAAAAAAAAGAAAAAGGGTGGGGGACACCACAGTGAAAACCCGAAAGGGCGCTGTGGTTGGGAGTTGCAGTTAAAGACTAGCAGGCGAAGAAGTCAGGATACAGGCATTGGATTTGAGTTTGTTGAAAGCTGGTAACTATAGTTACTTGAGATTTTTCTTCGACATTGATCGTCTAGTGACTTTCAGAGTTCGAACAAGACGACATCTAAAGGATCATAATGGCAGTTGTTTCAGAGCTGTTCCCTGAAAATTCATTTCTCCAACCAAGCGTAACGGTTTCTATTTAGTATCTATTTATTTATTTCTGTAGTTGAAATTTTTTGCATGTACTTTATTTATAAAATAAAAAAATAAAAAAAAAAAAAAAGTTCGTACATTACTGCATTTGAAATATTTTAACAAATTCATGTTTTGAAATTTTGACGTTTGATTTATGAAATAAAAGACAATGGCAATCCTAAAGTTATCGAAAATCAGAAGTATACACCGATTGAGCAATTATTCGGGGCACTGGAGCTAAGCCGCGAATCAGAATTCATTGAATGCGGAGAACTCGCGGGACATGAAAGCAAGAAATCGTATCAAAGATTCAAAAGGGCAATACTCATGTTTATATGTACCAGTTGTCTGAAGGGATTG